>JAIEZT010000054.1:9218862-9513862 GCA_019594935.1 Periophthalmus modestus
AGAGCAGGCGACACGAGCCAGAGCTGTGCACAAACAACATATTGGGCAGCATAAGAACCGTTTCGTGGGGATGATTATGAATTACGTTGCATTTTTTTTGAGATTCAGATTTAAAAAGGGTAACACAACTCCCATTCTCATTGGACCAGTGTAAACACCGAGCCTTGGGCCTTCTCTCTATTTACTTTGGAGATAAAATGGTGCTCCCATTGAGTCTGTTATACATTCAAGCCCCTTTAAACTCTTTTACTATTTAAAACGGCTCATTGAATTAAACAATTCCAAAGAGTTGGATCCCCACAAAACCGATTGACAAAAGAAATCGTGAAACGTTGTCTTGGTCTAAAATGTACCCCACTGTCAAAGTTTGCCGGCAGCCAGGTGTGATTTTAATAGGAATCATATGTGATCCCATATTAACTTAAAGTGCATGGCCACAGACCGGCAGACACACGACTTTTACTGCTGCCTATTACATTAGTTTGGCATAAAATGGCACAAACAGTACAGGACAGTAGACAATGTTATTAATACATCATATAAACACAGTTTAGTAGCAAAAATATAATTTCAGTGTTTGTCCCACTTTACAGTATATTGAGGGCTTTTTTTGATGACAGCAAGCACATAACAGATTAAAAGCTCCAAAAAGTCGTTTTAAGCTAAAGCCTAATTAATTTGGTGCAAAATCCTCCTTATTTACACGAGTCACACATGATTTTTCAAGATCATTCGCTTACTCCTAATTCCCTCTTTGACCTATATAGTCAGTAAGAAATACATCACCGCACTTTAATAACACCAGATTAGGATCTGACCGCTATACGTCCAGTGGAGTCGCTTTGGTGCATTGTGATAGTTTAAAAGCGCGGTCATATGGTTCCGTTCACAGGTGAGTCCACTGCTCCCCTCTCTCCATCCCATACTAAAATGTTCGGAGCCCTTTAAAACTGGCAGTGTTCCACCCCCAACATCCCTTCTCGCCGTTATAACTCTATGCAATCTGAGACTGCCCACAACAGATGTACTACCTGGCATCCGTATGATAGAAAGTGCTAAGCAGACTTGCGTGTTGGCCACATGCCCGGTCCAAACACCCCAAATGCATGGAGGTTAACGTTAGCAATCAACAGTCGCATGACTATTTAAGGAGTTTAAAAAAACAAAAAAATTTAAATCAGATTACAGTTTTAAAAATAACCAATGCAATCTTCCCGGTGGAGTTCCGCCAACTCTTGCCTCTAGGTGATGGATCAGCTTTTGTCATAATGAATTAAGACTGTTGAAGGAATTTTAATATAAAACATTTTAAAAAAAATATGGAAATAACAGAGAAGTTGTCTGTGAATCAAAAAATTTCTGTTATTGAATCAATTATGCACAATCCTCAAGTATCTGTTCTCCCCTAATAGTGTTGTCTCGCCCTCAGCTCTGAGAAATGACCAACATACAGTGTCTTTCTTACATCAAACAATCATACCCGTTTAGTCTTCAAAATCGCTGGAGCCGCTAGATTGCACAACAACAAGTGTATCAAAACGATCCATAGCAATACCAATAAATATTTAGTAAAGAACGCCATGTGCTATTGTGCTTTCTCGCGATACACTCAGGATCATTTATTTAGATTTGACATTTTTTTTATCACATATTGATTGAAAAAAAAATGTAAAAAGATCCTCTGATTCGCGAGTAGGAAGATTTTTCCTCTCCGCCGCCCTTTTTACGGAACTCCCAGCGTTATGCCATCATAACAAAGTCACTGGTCGACCCCTCATCCTATAATAGCTGCAGATAGTTAGTTAGTTTAGAAGCTCATTTCAGACCTTCACTATAATTCACACATCATACAGAACCGTACAGACACAAATCACATATGCATGTTTTGAAACGCAAAGACTGTCATTTCCAGTGCCTCCACTCAGCACAGAACCTTCAACATCTCCATAACTACTGTTGAACGGACAGACAAACACAATACCACCTCACTCTCACCATAAGACAAGACACTGGCCCAGCCTCTCGGACCCTACAATCCCTCCTCCTGAACCTCCCTTTAAAACTTTTTAATTGTTCTGTTTTTTAAGCTGTTTCCACCAGAGACTAAGTCCACGCACTGAGAATGCCACATTGATTTAAAGTAGTTAGTTGTTGTTAATACTTTTACCTCTAAGCCTTGTATGATGAGCATCTTGAAACAGATCATGTAAATTAGCTTGAAGAGTGTTAATATTATTTCCGCCAATTTTAAAGTTTACCAGATCATGAAGTTTTAAATCTGATGATTTTAAAAAACCACCAAGCAGCAGTTTTTTTTTTTTCATTTGTGCCAAAATGACTATGCGACGCTGCTGAATCCTGTTTATCACTGTTTAAGAAAATATAATTGAAGAAAATTGGAGTAAATACGTCACAGTGGCCGTAATACTGGTGCAGTGAAAACGAGGTGGATCAGAGCAATGACGTCTTGAATACAGAATATAAAGATTACTCGTACATGAAAGCATGAATCAGGTGTTTTTCTCGTTCAAAAATACTTTCGAGAAACATGCATTCTTACTGCCCATTATCTCTTGTCCCAGATGACAGCACAATTGTTAACCATCCCAAAAACTCTTCTATAGTTATTTAATGTATTCAGCTCACCATTAACACCTTTTACCATTCTCACAATACTGGAAAAAGTAGGCTATGTACTATGTTTTGGCAGTACCATTATAGTAGCATTACTTGCATACTGTCGTCTCCAAAGTCTGCTCCATTGTTCTACGTAGGCGACTTTCTTTCTTCACTTTGATAATGCAGTTTTTTTATGTGGGGATCTAGGTGGTCCAGAGTCAGTAGGGGTCAGCAGTTCAAAAGAGTCATCGAGGACGATGGGGCCCTCATGAATAGTGAGATAAAAACACAGGCAGTTCACTAGAATAGAAGATGCTATTCTCAAGTCTGACATGGACAGGTTACTAATAAGTGTCGAAGAAAAGACAAGCTTAAGTTGTGCCGCAATGGGAATGCAGCACCAGAATAAGAATGCCAGAAAGTAAATTCAAGATAGTAAGAGTTCAAACAGGCCTATTAGACAAAACAACAGTGTTATTAATGGATGTCTACAGTAAAAACTTTTCAAAAACATATTTCTGCGATATTTGGGGTGCAGTCCACCAGTGGTTTGGACACTGGAACCAATCACAGGGCAGTATTAGGGTGGAAGTCAATAGTGAAGCGCCCAAACAAACTACTTTTAGCAAAAAAAATATGGATTTGTGAACAGGGGACATTCACTCCACACTCCACTCCATTCAAACAAAAGTTCTGCTGTTTGATGCTTCAAACCAATCAGATTCAAATGTTTGTCCTGATGTTCTACCTTTTCCCATTAGCTTTCAGCGAGAGGCGCTCCAGATTGATGATAAAAACTCAATTGTTCTACACATCGGTGCTACACATATCAATCTGGCGTTATGGTGGAATGCACAGAATTTCAATGATGCAATAACAAAAATGGCAACATTAAAAGAGTGGAATATTTTTCCCGCTTTGAAGTCCTTAGAAAGTTATTACACAGGGCCTTCAAGGTGACTCAGACTGAAAAGTGGCCCTTTGAGACACGCTATAACTGCAAATTACAAGTAATCGCTGGAGAACCGTTTGGGTGTGAAGGCGTTCAGTAAACCTTTTTATGTCAAAAGCTGTAACAGGGAAAATTAGACTATTTCTTTTAAACCTTGGGCACTGGTATATCTTTAAAAACGTAAAATCATTTTTTTTTTTTGTGTTGACTTTATCGTCCCAAAAATGTGTCCTCTGTATTTGATCCAATTCCAACCAGTAGCAGTGGGTGACCGCAAATCAATGAAAAATGGCTACACAACATAAATTATTTGAATAAACTCCCATCTACAAGCCATTTTCAGTTTGATAGTACGGGCTTGAGGCAATAGGTTTTATCCTAAATCTATCAAATTTAAAATGGGTTCTTGGATAAGAGTGCAAACATTTTGATTGCAACAGCGTCCAGATGACCACTGCTGAAACCTTCTCTACATTAGTATAGGAAAATGGGCAGGCTTAGGTGGTAAGTGAAAACTGACATTTTCTGGGGATTCAAGTGGGAAATCCAGTCAGGTTTTAGACCCCACCACAGCACTGAGACTGCTCTTATCAAGGTGACAAATGACATCCGCCTGAATACTGATGCAGGCAAAGTCTCAGTCTTGATCCTGTTAGATCTGAGTGCTGCCTTTGACACTGTTGATCATGGGATCCTCTTACAGAGACTAGAGGACTGGGTGGGCATCTCTGGTACGGCACTAAACTGGTTCAAGTCCTATCTAGAAAACAGGCAGGACTTTGTTGAAATTGGAAAATGTGTCTCAGATAAAATGTTCCTGACCTGTGGGGTGTCCCAGGGGTCAATCTTGGGACCCCTGTTGTTCAATCTCTACATGCTGCCATTAGGCCAGTCCTAGGACTTCGGGACCTCCTCCTGCTGGTGCCCAGAGTCAGGACTAAACATGGAGAATCTGCATTTCAGTTTTAAGCAGTTGAAACCTGGAACAATCTTCCTGAAGATATGAGACAGGCCTCTACTTTGACGATGTTTAAATCCAGGCTCAAAACACAGTTCTGTTTAGCTGTGCATATGACTGAAAGGTTTTTATTCTGCATCCTTTTGTTTTAATGTTGATTTTATGATGATCATTTGTGATTTTTTAATGTTTTGATTTGTGTGATTTTAATGTCTTTCTTATTCTGCAAAGCACTTTGTGTACAAATTGTGCTATACAAATAAACTTGCTTTGCCTTGCCAATTCTTGAATGCAGAACAACGCAAAATTACTCAAACATGCATGAATTAATCATACAAGTTTGAGTAAGCTTAAGATGAGTGAACACCGTTATAAGAGCTTATAAAATTATATTTTATGTAATATGCCGCCTTTAAAAGTTCAAAAAAGTCTTCCTCGATTAATATGAAGTGTACCCTATAATATATAGTTGGTGTAAAATGGCACAGTTGATTATTTTTATAGCTCTGTAATTGTGTAGTGCAATATAGTTATTCCCTTCACATAATATTCAATCTTTTGAAATGTAAATTCTTGCATATATTTTCATAGTGTTAAGAAACAGCTCTGTGTCAGAAACACTTCCTTGAATCAGGACTCTTCGTCAAGGACACTTAAACAGAGCCAGAGATCGCAGACACTCCACTCTCTCTCTGTGGAGGATAAAAGCATGCTAGGCACTTTCTCGTTATTAGCTTTTATCAGCAGGAGCCGTCAAACCGAACAAACTCATTCGGATTCATCCTGGCTGCGAAAACACTTAAAACGCACCCGGCCTCTCAAATAGACAGAAGGAAAAAAGCATTTCATTTGCACCACAGTCAAAATAAACCGTTAATTTGCTCGCATTTCAAACGGCAAGGAGGAACACATTGTTTTTGAGTATTATCTCGTGGAATATTGTGGATTTAAACTATTATTTGCTTGAAAGGCCCACTCTGTAATTACCATGGGGAGCCTATTACGGGCTTTGCTTACACTGTGATTTATCACCGTGCCAGTGGAATGATGTCAGACATGTTAATGAGAGTTGCGTCCCGTGCTATCAGAGCCTGCACAATTTACATACTTTTATCGGAGTGTCCTTGGGAGTGAATAAAATGGCACCGCTGCAGCCGTGTTGGGGGATTCGTGGAGCTGCTTTTGATCCGAAACAGCGCTGATGTGAAATAGACTGTTTTTCTCATGATTAAATGTTAAAAGGTGGATTTAGTTGGAGGAACGGGTGTGAAAGCTGGTGTAATTACTTGGTGGTAAGAGCAGATGTGATGTCACCTCTTCAGTATTGTGTTACATGGGCTGTGATGGTGGAATATAAAATTGCAATGTTTTTATCAAGTCATTGCTCAAAAAGTTGGGTGTGTTAAAAAGGTTCACTGTGTCACCATGGTGATGTTATTGGTGTGCCTGAGATGTTACACAGTATGGCATTTAATTTACCTAGCCTATCTCAATGATAACAAGCCATTCTGTTGAAGCACCAGGCCAAATTAGAGAACCCCCACCAAAAATATTTTTTCCATAAAAAACAAGTTTATTTTCATAAATGGCACTGTAGACAAAGAAACTTTGTTGCAGAATTCTAAGATATGATACATCCCTTAAAATGCACAATATTATGCATATTAATGTGTACACTCTATGCAAAAATTGACTTTGTTGAGCTTTTAGCCATGCTATATTGTCCTCTCTTCAAAAACATACTTTGAGTTGTATTTTTTTCTCATTCAGGCTTGTTTCATTAATCCATTACTTCAATGTTGTCTTGTCCGAGCCCTCAAAATGCTCTGTTTGTATTTTGCCTGGATTGTTGCGTCACAAGTAAAAATCCAGACCACTATTCTGCAACTTTGAAGCCCGTAAACCATTACCAGGCTTTGTTCTACAGTCTAATTGTGTTCACAACAAATACATGGCTCTATGAGCTTAGCATTCATATAAGTACTTCATTTGTTTACTTTCTCATGGTTCATGGCTCCTGTTTCTCCTGACTGCAGAGGGAGCTCCAACACCTAAATGCCTCATTGGAGGCAATGCATAAAAGTTGGAATGACCTGGCCATTTGATACTGTTCCTGAAAGTTCACCTCTGTTGCTTTTGCTCTGTTTACTTACGAGGGCGACAATAGAAGCCTGCACATCCCACACGTTTGTCTGTTCCTGATACGAGGGGAAAAATAAATAATGTGCTAGGTTTGATGGTGTTGTGAGTAGGTTTTGATGTGGCTCTGGCCGGAGGGGAGACACATGTACACAGAGCTACAGCTCCAGGGAGGCACACAAATAACTTCAGCTCTAACTCTCTGATCATAGAGCAGAGTGAGGGAGAATGACAAGGAGACATGTTTGAATATGATGTTTTCTGATACTAGAAAGGACTCAGTGGTATACATTTTAACAGTTTTAATATTAAAGATGCAAGGTTCCAATGGTAGGTAAGAATTCACAGTTTTAAAGGGCCTGGAGGTGTGTTTTGTTTCATCCACATGTTTTGAGTAATCCTTTATTACTAGTAAAGTAATTATTAAAGTTTTGGGTTATTCTTCCCACTGTGAGCAAAACTACAAGTGACAAAGGTTTAAGTTTGACAATATGAAATGATTTGAACATTTGTGTTTCTTGCAGCGCTCCATCAGATACGTATCTCATTTAATGTTTTGTCCTTCAAATCTATATCTTTTTAAGCTGCTCTTGTTTAAGTAATTTCTTGCACCACTACTTTGTACTCCTACTTGAGTAATATTATTAGTTATTATAAGTAACAGTACTCTTCCTTGAGTACAATTTTTGGCTATTCTACTAACCTCTGCTCCTATCTAGAACATGATCCTTTAAAGTACAGTATGTAACTCTCAGGAGGTGGCACCTGCATAATTGCAGAAAATGAAAACCATACTTCTCTATGGAGATAGATAGTTTTATGCCATGCTGTTGAACATTATTAGTTTGTGAAAATGAAAAGCCTGCTCATAGTAAGGGCACATGTTTTGTTTATGCAGGTTTTTCAGGGCAAGACGCTCAACTAAAAAATATGATGCTTTTTGGCTACATTGGTTAAAATGTTACATACTGTGGCTTTATATTTCATCTATATATTTTTCAGGAAGTATGTTTTTGTCATTTGGCAAAAGACAGGTTGTTCCAATGGCTCTAATCTTCTGATGGATTTGAGCTCAAATGCAGCATCGTGTGAGATTCAAAACGGATTGTTGTGATACCGTTGCAACAGTATTTCATGTTGTTGGGGATTTCTGTTCATACATAATGCCAATACTACCGGCTGGTCACACACACAAAGAGTGAAACATTAAATACAGGCAAAAAAATAACATAAATCATGATCAAAGCAATTAGAGAACTGGAATGTTGAGAATGGATCAATAGTATTTTTGATCTTTATATAGTGTTTATGTCCACTTTAACTTTTTTTCGTCTGTATATGGTGTTTTATAGTACTGTTGATTAGCCAATTCCAGTGCAAACTAGGTCCTAGGCTCTCTGGGTCAAAAAACTGTCAAAAAACTGTGGCCACTGCAATTTTAAGTACTATGTGACATCATGCAGAACTGCCCTGATTACAGCCAGGTGTTTCTGATTACAAAGACCTGGCTGCATGGGCGGATACCTGTTAGAGCAATCACACTGTTTCTTATACCGGGAGACCCTGCCCCCCCAGTGTCCCCAATCTCCCCTCTAGCCCTTCCAGATACTGCCCAGTTTAACTGTTCTGTTTCTGAACTCACTTTGGGCTCTCAAGAGGTTTAACTTCTTGACTAATCATTGTTAATGTTTTTCATTGTGCAATTACAGATTTTATTTCTTTGTGTTTTTTTTATTATTATTTCAAATTACCCTTATTCTAGTAACGTTACATCCATGCACTGACGCTTCTCTGTTTCCACTCACACATGTAGAACAACCGCAGTATCAAACACACAACAAAAGCCTAATTAAGAAAATGCATGAGCCGGACTTAACAAGCTCATTTGTCTCACCCATTCTCACAGAGCTAACAAGGCTCCGCTCTCATTAAGGCATTAAGCTAGGAGCCCCCTGTCAGTTCGCTAACAAGCTAAATGGAGTAGGCACCGGTCCGCACTTTGTTTTGGGGGCTGGCGGTGGAAGATTAGCCTGTTTGACTGTCAACCAGGAACTCGGGTTCAAAGTTCAAAGAGAGGTGCTAGCCATCCACCGAGATGGGTCAGGCAGGTGGGCGAGCTAAAGCGTGCATATCTGCGAGGTGTGTGTCCGAGCCTGCGAAGAGAAGGTTAATTAGCCCCTTATTAGAGTGACAGCGGAAGAGCAGCCAAAACCAACTCGGGTCAATTAGCACGTTAGCTGTATGAGACCTTTATGATGTAAATGGAATAAAAAGGTACTTATCATTGTCTAACGGTTCTAGTGAAAGCCAACAAGCAATTAGCTCAAATGAAAGCGCAAAAGATCAGTTTAATTTGCGGTAACCCAAGAGCTTAGAGCTGATTTGGAATAAAATGTCAGCTTTTAAAAGTCATAGTAGAATGAAGTTTTCTGCTTATGTGTGCCATCATACAGGAGTGCCTTATCATGCCCTATTGCCACTGTTAAAGTGATGCTGTTCAAAGATTACCATTCATGTAATAAAGCACAGTCTTATTAATAAAAAATAATACCATGCAATCTGTGAGAAAGTCCTCAGCTTGTATGAGAAATAAAGACTATCATATAAAGACATACACATGTCATAACTTCGCATAAAGTCTGTTACACAATGGATTGCATATATAAATGACCCACCCGCTCAAGGCAGATGCACCAATACGCACTACTTCAAAGGGAACATTTTTTGAGCTTTTAACCATATTATATTGTTGTCCCCTCATCAAATACATTTTCAGAGTTTGCATTTTGGCCAAATTGTTGCGCCACAGTTAAAAATCTCCTGTGCAGCAGTTTTTAACCCTATAGCATCAGATGCTATCGCCGCTGACAGACTCGCGATTGCGGATTTTCCATTACTGTAACTCTGCAATCAATTGTGTTATCACGTAAATTCAAACAGCATCTCAAAGCAGAGGCATGAGGCTCTTTAAATATCTTACTGTCATTAGGGTAATGTGCTTATGTTCGAAGACCAATCAGAGCACAGGTGCCGCCGGGATTCTGCCAATCAGTTATTTGATGCATCAAAGAAAAAATAAGGATGAATATGTAAAATAGAGGTAGTTGTGTTAAAAAGGCAGTACATGCTGAGACTTCCTTTAATGTGTTTTTTATGACTAAAAACAAAAAATCTAGGAGAGCTATAATGGTCTATATTGTGCTCAGCCCTTGAAGAGCCCCATGCCTCTGCTTTGGGATGCCATTTGAATTTACATGATGGCATAATTGGTTGCGTAATTACGGCAAAGGAAATTCGGAAATCGCAAGTCTATCGGCAGTGATAGCATCCAACTCAATAGGGTTAAGCCCATAAACCATCACTAGACTCATTCTACAGTCAAATTGTGTTCACAACAAACACATGGCTCTATTAGCTTTGTATTCACGATCATGTGATCTTCATTTGTTAACACAACACGACCACCATCCCAGGAGTACTGTCACAACCCCACAGCACTACAGGAGAAAGCTACAGAGCTACAGTCAAGATACACACAATTAAAGGCGCTATACCTGATTTTTACTTTCACTTACTTTATGCATTTCAAGCATCCTAATTAGTCACTGCTATGCGTTTAAGCGCTTTTCACAGCTCTCGGAGATGTAGCAGAATATCACTCCAGAATATCAGACAATAAAATCATTTCTAATTGAATGAGGACAGCATGCAATGAACTCCATTTAGCCTCAAGATCTGCTTATATACAATATATCTGTACTGCACACCCACATACTACTTCATTCTCACCAAAGTATGTGATCTCTCTCTGTGTCTTTCTTTCTCTCTCTTTCTCTCTCTCTCTCTCTGCAGCACAAGTGCAATATATAAACATTATTGGATATTTATCAGCTGGTTGCTTACCTATTCGTGCTGTTCAGATATTAACCTAATGTATTACTACTTAGCCAGAGTATGCCAACTGTAGTTCGTTCTCTCTAATGTTTTAGAAGCTATTAGCAATTGACCTATTTGATGAGACAGTAATAGCTTGTGTGATTCTTTCTTTAAAATTAAACTTTAAAATGTTCTCTGATAATTTTACCATCTTGCTGCTCCAGTTTTCTCCGTGTTCTAGGTCATGCCCACTCACGTCTTGGAGGGGGGCATCTTCTGAGCTTGGGTCCTTGGAGAGACCATAGCCTTCATCATGCTCTCTGATTATACTGAACTCAATCTGCCACACAGCGCTCTGCTATATGCCCTATTGTTCACCATCTAAGTACATTATTCTTCTTTGTTTCCAGTTGCTTAAAACCCTCCATACACTTAATTTGTGACATGTTTTATTAAAATTGAAAATAGGGATGGGAGCAACATGGTCAAATGAACCACATCAGAACTGTCTCTACTGGTGAACCGTGTTAATTCATCTTTGAGTCAAAGAAATATCCTTTGTCTACTTTATTCTGACTTAATTATGGATTATGTCAGTTAAAAGCATTATCACTTGGGTGGTAACCTCATTCTGAAGTGAGCGGATATCTTGCAGAAGGTTCTGAACTTGCATTTTTCAAGATTTTAAACTACCATTACTGCAATACCCAAACTAAATTGGTTGGAAGTCATCTCTACAGCAGAAAAAGTACCAACTTTTACACAGGACTAAATCATAGAAAACATTTTAGTTAAATTAAAGTAGATTAATACTACAATTGCAGAAAGCCCTAGAACTGAACACACCAAATGTAGCACACATAACGCAGTCTGATTAACATGGACCACACTACTGTCCTGTTGTCACTTGTTTGTATTTGTGAGTACAAGCCATTGAAATATAATGATGTGAAGTGATGGGTTCGACTCCCAGGTAGGCAGGGCCTTTCTGTGCATGTTCTTCCCAGGCCTGCATATATTTCCAACAGGTGTTCTGGTTTCTCCTAACACTAAAATCATGTACTTCAGGGTGTCCCTATTTTCTCTGATACTGCGATCATTTTGAGCAGCACCAAAATTGCTCAAAACGCCTCTAGTTGAGCGTCTTTGCAATTGAGGTCAAATGCTCGAAACACATTGATGTGAGGCAAATTTTGTCAAAAGTTCAGATTTTTCAACTTGCCACATGAACACTCAAGATGTGCTGCATCAAACGCTTGAAAGACCCCCATAGACTTTCCATGTAAACCTGACACTGTGATCAGAGCGCAGCATGGGATTCTTCATCTCAGTGGGCCTTTCGTAGTTGAGATCGCTAAATAAATCAATGAAGAAGGCGCTACGCATCACATTCCTACTGTACATTTAGTAAGGATAGGTTATCATCAGACTGTGGCTCAGTGATACAGATTTTTGGCAGTATATACGGTTATAATTGTTCACTTACACTTGAACTTATCACTACTTAAACTAGGGGAAGTAAAAATGATCTAATTTTTAAAAATAATGTTTTTTAAGTGTCCACCATTTTTGGTTTGGCACTGAATAGCCCGATCCAACACACTTTGCATAACATTTGAAAGCATTTCCGTGCTTATGACTCTTATTTGATCTTCGATATTACATTTTAACTTGTTTATTGTCTGAGGCTTATTCACAAACACCTTTTCTTTAAAATAGCCCCACAGGAAGAAATCGGGACTACTCAGGTCTCGGGACATCACATACTGCCCCCTGTCTTTGAAAACGACTTATTATTCCTTTAATGGCATTTACGCTTGGGGCTTCTCTGGTATTAAAATGTCGACGGTAACACCGCTGGGTTTCTGAATTTGACCCATGTGACTCAAAGTACCTCTGTACAATGAGCATTTGTTCCTCTGTGCTATATTTTGAAAGGGTAATTCTAAATGCTCTGAAAAAATAAAATATGTAGAATCAAAAGAGGTATGAATTTTTGGGCGACCCTGTAGAAAAGCACTAGATACTGGTGATTGTGACCATTTACATAAACGTGGATGAAGAGGTTAAATTATTTTTGATATACTGCCTGCAACACTGTTACAGTAAATCCAACTTCTCTAACATGAACAGTTGTGTGGCAGATGGCACTGAAATCCTGTGTCTCTCTCCAACTCCTGGGATATTACCGCGCTTTCAGTTTGGGACACAAATGAGAAACGTCCACCCGGGGAGTCTCCAATTGAGATTTATTAAAATGTATTGGCCGTTCACCACACAGTTTGGGCTACGAGTTTTTCCATTACAACGGTCCATATGTCTGAAGCTCCTGTAGGACGCGACAGGGCTAGAATCCAAGGCCAGATAAGGTAAGGCAACATAAGATTTAGTTTATTGATCCCAAAGGAGGAGCCATGCCAGAGGGGAAATTGACTCATTACAGCGACAAAGCAAAAAGGAGCCAAGATGGAGGACGACGGAGCACTGAGGTGAAACTTTTGGGGAGGGAAAATGCCCTGCAGTTTTAGATTAAGGCCATAAGGGACAATGGCTAGGAGCAGTGAAAGAGGGCGGCCAGTGTTAAGTTAATCTTTGTAGTTACCGGTCAAAGTAGCAAGTCTCACCAGGTCAAACAATGTCAGTGTGGTTGAAATTTAAATCAATTTGAACCTAGACAGTATAAAGCGTATCTATGTACCACCATATGGTATTAAACATGTCTATCTTACATTTATTCATCATCATCATCAACAACAATGGCAAAATACAGTGGTCCCTCATTTATCGCGGGGGTTATGTTCCAAAAATAACCCGTAATAGATGAAATCAGCAAAGTATAAAACTTTCTTTGGCGCCCTATAGTCACGTAACGTCTACCTTCCCTCAGCATGTCCAGAAGTCCAACTTTTTCTGCGATGATTAGGATCTTCCTCTGTACTGTACAGTTCGTCCCTGCCAATCAGATATCCAAACCACAGATAGCCAAGCCATGTCTACAGAGATGGATACATTTAATGCAGTACTGTGGAACATTTCAGTCAAGACAATAACATCAACATCCGACAAAAAGGTGGCTTACCTTCTATCTGAAAAGTTACATAGTGCAGCTTTAAGAATGTGTCATGATATTAAGTTTGTGTGTAAAAGATGAATAGTCATTGAATGGTCGAAGTAAACATGTTGCAACAGAAAAGGAAACTGGAGACAACCTTTTCATTCAACACAAAGCGCCTGCCTTTATAGTGAGTTCAAGTCCTTGACAGTACAGGCAAAGAAGTACTCACAAAGATTTGCAAAGCTACTTGGTGAGTTGAATGAAAGAATGGAAGTTTAAGACCTTGAGGGATGCAATAACCTCTGTAGTTCAAATACTTAAAACTGAGAGAAGCTGAGGCAGAAGACATGAATGTTTCTCTTTTAAATGAAAATGTCTAAGCCTAATAACTTTGTAAGGAGATATTGAGAAGTGTTCTGCTGGCAATAAAATATCTGACAATATTTAATGAAGAATTAAAATTAGGTTTATATTTCTACCTTTTGGACAGCATATTAAAAGCATAGATCATTTTCATATTGTGCGTGTTCATTTGCTGCAAGTCAAGATCGGAAGTCTGAATTTTTCAACTGTATTTGTACCATGTTGTTCAAGGTATTTTGGTGCAGTATAAATGCCTGCAATCGAATAATTACAACATAAATAGATGGTTTAATGCCATACTTTTGAATGGTCAGGGAAAGCAATGGTATCTCCATGGAAACAAAAAAAGTGGCAACCCCCAGCAGAAAAAGTGACATACTGCACCTTTACTACTCTTCTCACCTTTAAGCTGTTATAATGCTGTTACCTCATCAAAATCATACTTGTGCTGTGTTTTTTTTTTTTTTTCATTTTCTATATGTTCGAGTAATCCTACATTATTAATCTGTCTACATCTCCAAAGCTGAAAATGCTCTGTTCCACCTTGTGATGTCATGTAGTGGTAGGTTTCAAGTTGACAGCATATTCTAAATGATTCTAGTGAAGATGTATGGAGTTTAAAAACACATTGGAGCACTTCCTGTATTATCACCTGACATTGGACTTGTGTATTAAACATGTGTGAATGAAAGGTATATATTTGATGAGGAAACAACATTATAACATATATCAGAAATAGCATAATATGGGCCCTTTAAGAATAATGTAATTTATTGTTTTATAGTTTGCTTATAAAAACCCATTGAAAATAGCCTTTTGTGCTTGTTTTTCTTCAGTTCTCACATTGCTTATACATTGGAAGCATGTTCTTGGAATCTTCTATACCCAACAATAATTATTTGCTTTTAAAAACTTTTTAGCAAGCATGAGAATAATTAATTGAGTAGTGTAGGAAGGGTGAGGGAACCAATCCAATTCACAGCAGGTGCAGTACAAATGGAATTAATATAACTGGAAGGAATATGTTGATTAAGTATGACTGCACTTCACAAATATCCTCCAACAAAGTGTGTTTTAAAAGCCACAAGCTGTCAGCACTGTCTCATGCACTTTATATCATAGCAGACGATGAGTAATACATTTATAAACCAATTTGGTACACAACAGACGTATTAAATTAAGTAACTGTGAAGTGCATTTAATTAAAGTTGAGGACCTGGCAGGTAAGAAAACATTAAAAAAAAACAAAAAACACAGAGACAGAGACAGTGGAGTTTGTTGTGTGTGTGGGGCATTCTGTCAAACCCTGCAGTCCTGTGAATGAACTAGGGATTTTGAGAGGTGTCTTATGGCAAGCCAATAGGTAGTAGAAGAAAAATTTAAATCTGTCAACTGGACAAAAAAGTGTGGGAGTGAAGACGTTTTGCCGCTTAACCAAACCGCTTCTTCAGTTCTGGTCAGATTACTGGTGGTTACTAAGCGTGAACTGTGTTAGTAACCTAATCATTCAGGCCCCTAATGGGTACTCTCAGACCTATTAGTATTCTGGCTAGCACTTTTGTTTTCTTGGTTTGGATTTGGATCTTCACACCTACAACTGTTTGTCCAGTTGACAGATTTTTATTTTTTTTCTTTTACTATAGATCATTACCAGGACGACTGATGCCTGGTGTCTTACACAGACATCTTTTTAAGGCAACAGGGTCACTTAATGGTAGGGCCCATCCATCCATTAATTTTCTTCTGCTTATCCGGTGCCGTGTCGCTGGGGAAGCAGTCTAAGTAGGGACTCCCAGACTTCCCTCACCCCAGACACGTCCTCCAGCGTTCCCAGGCCAGCCGAAAGACATAGTACCTCCAGCGTGTCCTGGGCCTCCTCCCGGTAGGACATGCCCGGAAAACCTTCCTAGGGATGTGTGCTCAGATATGAAGTAAACATATTCTAACCCAGTGGTCCCCAACCACCGGGCCGGGGACCGGTACCGGTCCGTGACGCATTTGCTACCGGGCCGCCGACCAAAAACAGTAAATAATTTATCAGCGACTGCATTTTCTCCTAAGTGACTTTTGCCCGCTCCTTGTGACACGCTAATAAGCTCGTCCGTAGATATATAATGAAAATCCTGATAGGAAATCACCACATAAATCCATTTGATATAACGCCGAGTTTATTATATCTGTGCTAGATGTGTGTCCGCCGCACAACAGAGCGTCAGGGCAGAGGTCGAGGAGAGGAGGAGACCTTGTGAGTCTTAGCACAAACAGCAGAAGCTAAAGGAAAAACAGCTCTATGTGAAATATTAAGGTTTCTTGACATTGACTCCATATTCTGAAATATTTGAAATGTTCATGAAAATAACACTTTATAAATGTATTTGTGGCATATCTGAATCTTATTTTGAAAGCTCCTATGTGCTCTGTGTCAGTGTGGTGCGTGAGTGAGAGGTGATGTGCGCGTGCATGTGGCGCATGTGGCGTGTGGTTCAGCGAAGAAGCGACGCTCTGGAGTGGTACCTGGAAAAAGACGGTGGAACTGATGTGTAATTATGGTGCAGTAGAGACAATAAAGCAGCCAACTCTTGAGCAACAGGCTGGGGTCTTTCAGCTCGCACCACACTTGAAACAACTTTGAGGTAAAGAACAGGGAGTTAAACCCCGGAGGAAGAGCGACCCTTCGGCCCTGGAGAAGACGGCTCTCCCCTGTGTTTCCCGAACACGGTCAGGGGAGCCGCTGTAAAATTGTCAAACGTTGACCGGTCCGCGGTGAGAAAAAGGTTGGGGACCACTGTTCTAACCAACTATTGATTATACTGAAAACAATTGCAGTTTTGATTCAGACACATGTCCATGAAACGATGAATGGAAGGATTGTGACGGTAACAAAATATGACTTCCCAGGATCAATTACAGTTCAGCCTGGTGACTCCTGCTCAATTGATCTTGTCTTATAAGATTTTTGGATGTCATTGTGATTTGTAAACATTTTAAATTGGGAGACTGCACACATGCATGCTGTGCGATGGTTCTCACGATCAGTCACGAGACCATAGTTTGTCTGAGTGAATATCAAGCTCTAGGCTCCATGCGGTAAAGTCATCGAAGTTGTAGTGGTAAGCTAAGGCTAGCACTACATTTTAGGAGTGTTTGGGGACAAATGGTCCTGTTCACGGCTTAGCTATTCTGTTAATTTGAGTGCTTGTGTTCACTGTTGGCATGACTGCTGTTAGCACATTTGACAAAGACTGATCATAGACACAGCAAGAGGAGGTTGATATCAGTCGCAGCTTGTCTTTCTTTGTACGATGGTTCTCAGTTTGATCTTTGTCCCAGTCTCGCTGTGAGACCTACAACCCACAATTTTGAGCTACGAATCAAGATTTTCCCTGTGATCAGAAGTCTTTCATCTCTATACTTGTGTACTGGACACCGGGTTTCTGACCAGTCATAATTTATGTATTCCATGAAAGTACAACTTCCCATTTACAACTTTTTCACTCTCAACACCAGCATCACAAAAAATCTGACAAATCTTCAATACTTTCAAACTTTTATCTCCTTCAGTCCTCTCTAGACCTGTCTTTGCTCACTTCTCGAAACAAACTTTACCATGACAACAACCCTGTTAGCTGCACATCTGTCAGCCATGACGCTCATTAGCACGCTGGTCGATACAATAGTCCTCTTCCCATTAGAAAAACACACAACCACATCAATACCCCACAAGCAGGGTTTTGCATGCGTATAAACCAGTGCTCTAATTAACAAACGAATCAAGCAGGAGAATTGGAAAACATGAAGTGTATGGGGAGTCTGCTGGAGTAGTGAAAGAATTGTTCATTGATTGTGACTTGGAGCACTTATAGAACCCAGGTTTGACGGGACCCACACCTTCCTTGGTCCAATTATAGCACTTGTGCTACTGAGTTGTCAACCACTAGAGATAACACAGGCTTGGAAAAAAGTAACAGGAACAGCGCCAGCAACAATGCAGGCTGACAGGGTCCAGCCGGAGAGAGAGGTGTGGGCGGAAAATAGGGTCCGTTGAAAGGTAAGTCTGGACAAAGTACTGTAGGTTAAAAAAAGAAGAAAAGAAAAGATAGGGAAAGTGATATTAAGGATTTTGGTGTAGGATGATTGACAGATGCATAAAGGTAGGAGGAAGAAATCAATGTCTGCTAGTTCATGCATCTATTGATTCTGCAATGTTAAAACGCAAAAAAGAAAATGTTGGATTTTCTAACCTTTTTTGACAGTCTGAACAGCTCCATGCAAATGTTTGATCATGCACTACATTGCCAGAATAATAAAAATATGCCATGTATTAAAAAGCATGTTTCAAACTGTATTGAACGGGTTGTCTCCTAGGTATAGAGTTACGTTCTCAAAGTTAATGGAAAAAGTGGGTCATTCAATAGAGTTTTATTTAATCTTATATCATATATTCTGTGCAGGACTGTGTCGGGGATGTGCAGACTTCACTGAGCACAAAAACTTCCTGAATTTAAGTCACAATCAAATTGAGATTGTTGTGTTTGGCCAAACTACCCCACTGCTTGGGTATGACAGTGTGATTTGTCCTCTGTCCTCTTATAGTCATCGTGCAGTGAGGAATCTTGGGCTGATTGTGGACTCTATGTTCAAACTGGACAAGCACGTTAGCTCTGTCATAAAGTCCAGCTTCTTTCAGTTGAGGCTCCTTACGAAGGTAAAGCCCAGCTTTCCACAGGTGGATTTTGGAAAAGTAATCCACGCATGTGTAATGTCACATCTGGATTATTGTAATTCTTTGTATGTGGGGCTGGAGCAGAGCGCTCTGCAATATCCAGAATGCTCCAGTTCGTCTGCTGACAAGCAGACGAACAGACGAGAGCACGAGAGCACATCACACCTGTGCTGTGCACCCTACACTAGCTCCCTATTTATATATCGGGTGCGATTGAAAATGTTATTGTGTTTCAATGTCTGCACTGTATGGTTCCTCTTTATTTGAGGGAGTTACTGTAGCCCTATACTCCACCCAGAGCCCTGAGGTCAGGGCTCAAGACCAAAGGCCTTTTCTGTGGCAGCGCCCATGACTGCTAACACATAACATACAGTATTTAGATCACCATGTTACCTTTTATTGTTTTGAAAATGTTTTATTTGCCAAAAACAAATTGAAATATTATTATATATTATTTAAGTATTAAGTTAACAAGTTTCAGTTTCAGGCAGCACTAAGTCCCCTTTCAAAGTGCTAACATTACAATCAGGGTGCCACCAATGAAACTAGTGCACATCACATCAGGTTTGTGAAGTTGTAGTGTATTGTTTTGCATCATGCTTTTGTATATTTATAGATGTGGTTTGGGTGATGTAGGCTTGTAGGCTTTGGATAGGATCCTACTGCTAACCATAAAGAGGGTTCGATTAAGGCCTGGGAGAGATTGCTAGATTACTCAAACATGCATGGACAAAAATCTAAAATTTCTTCAGGCATGTTTTTGATGAGATTATAACATGTTAAAAAGCTCCAAAAAAATAGATTATGCATAATACTCCCTCTTTAAGT
This sequence comes from Periophthalmus modestus, assembly GCA_019594935.1. Classification (NCBI taxonomy): domain Eukaryota; kingdom Metazoa; phylum Chordata; class Actinopteri; order Gobiiformes; family Gobiidae; genus Periophthalmus; species Periophthalmus modestus. Next base: position 9,238,376 of record JAIEZT010000054.1, read on the forward strand.
TGTACAGCTAACTATATTGAATGATGTCTATATGTAATCACTCATGCAGGTAGGGTCCATAGCAACTGGACAAAGTTTGTAGAGAGAATATATTTTTCCACTCATTAAGTTTCTTCAGTTCAATATTGTACATGAACAGCACATAGAAGTATTATAATAGCCCAGATTAAAGGTTCCCAAAAAAAATACCAGTTACCAGTAGAGGGTGGAGAGATTCACAGTGCAGTTAAAATGAAGCTAACATCAACAGCTGCCAGTGTCAAAGTTAGTTGAGTTGGTCACTGCTGGGTAATTTGGTAGAAGCATGGTTTCAGCCTTACCCGATGGTAATTTTTGCTAAGTGGATAGGGAGCCTTGGTCATCTCTCAGAGCTGGAGACAGAACCAGGCCCTCTGAGCAGCCAGAACTGCTGGAACTAAGTGGAAGGATAGACTGCATAGAGTTTTAATAATGAATCAGACCACCAAGGACCAGCAGCCACTGGCATAGACCCACCAGGGACATGGGAGGATAGGAGTTCTTCTGCTTTTAAAAATGTGGTACTTAAAGATTTTAAAGAACTATTTCTATTTTTGGAAGAAAAGCTTGAACATTTAAAGTTACGGTACAATAGAACTGTCAAAAAATCACATGGGAAGTCAACTTATGTAAAAGTATTATCGTACTCATTTTGGTGATAATCAAATTAAGTCTATGCCAGAACTAACCCAGATCCATATCAGGTAAAGTGTTACCAAAAAGATTCCCAAAGGACTCGTTTATGTTTTTGAACTATGAGTGAAGAACATGTTTTGTTTTTTCAGCATAATTCTCATCTAACAATATCCCCCACCAGATAATACTGTTTGTTCTTGGCAGTTGCTTCATTTCTGTTCTCAACTAACAAAAATACCTTTGAGTCTTATACATTGTAAATCAGTCAAATTTGTTTTTCTTCCACAAATAGCTTCTTTTATACACTGCCTGCCCCCCCAAAAAAAAAAGTCGCCACTGGATTTAACTAAGCAAATAGGTACGAGCCTATAGGTACGAGTCAGATCTGGGTTCAGCAACAGTAAAGAATGAGGTCAGCTGACTACCTGAATATACTGAATGACCAGGTTATCCCATCAATAGATTTTTTTCTTCCCTGATGGCACAGGCATGTTCCAAGATGACAATGCCAGGATTCATAGGGCTCAAATTGTGAAAGAGTGGTTCAGGAGCATGAGACATCATTTTCACACATGGATTGTCCACCACAGAGTCCAGACCTTAACTCCATTGAGAATCTTTGGGATGTTCTGGAGAGGACTTTGTGCAGCGGTCAGACTCAACCATCATCAATGCACAATCTTGGTGAAAAATTAATGCAACACTGGATGGAAATAAATCTTGTGACATTGCAGAAGCTTAAATCAAAACAATGCCACAGTGAGTGCGTGCCGCAATCAAAGCTAAAGGCGGTCCAACGAAATATTAGAGTGTGTGACCTTTTCTTTGGTGGTGATTTTTTTTTTTTGGCCAGGCAGTGTAATATACTGTATGAAGTACCAGCTGTTTTTCTGAACTATAAAAACTAAAATTCAAGTACTGTGTAACGTTTCTGGTGGATGGTACAACATCTGCTTTTCTGCAAAAAAAGAAAAAAAAAAAAAAACTCTGAGAATCATTTATCCTTATTGTGAGCAGGGTCACATCTTCACAGATCTGACTTTTAACTTGACCTTGTAGCTTCTTCTGCTTGTCAACACCCTATGGGAATAAATAAATGTAATACTGTGGAAAATTTCAAAATCGATTCATCTACATCACCACAAACTTTCACCATGGCCTGCAGTTTGTCTCCAGCTCTCATTCAAACAACATTACTTTAATACACTGCCTTTGTATGAACCTTAGATAAAGCACTGGAGATGATTCACCTTTATTATATCAGAGGTTCACAGGGCCATGGTACACACGAGACAAAACAACTTCATAAATTCTTGCTATTCCAAATGGCCATTGAAGTGCACCGACGGCCGGTGAGCCTTGACGGCACCACGACCCAGATGAGTTCTCGCAGACATAACCGGGAAATAAATTAGCTTAGTGCACACACACAACATTTATTTTAAGAATAATTGGACTTTAGACCCTACGGTGTGCTGTACTAGTCCAGTTTTTATTGTCTCCTCCGAGCTATTGCCTCATCTATCTGTCTCGGCCGAGTTAAAAAATAATACGTCTTGCAAAAAACAACGCGTCTTCATGGTTGGTTTTGCTGCATCCTTCCAGGGGACTGTATTTATTTCACAGCCCATTCTCCAAGCTCATTAAATCCATTATGCTGTGCCGCTCTCCCACCACAAGTCACAGGGGCACGCGCTCATCACTTCTCCCCACAGATGAGAAGCGAAGCTGGGCCAGAGTCGCTGCTCATGACTGCACCGCATGGAAGTACTCCGCGGGTAGTCCCATCCACACCGCATGGCCTGACTTTGTATAAGGGCGCAATAAATAAGAGAGGAAATGATTCGAGACAGTTGTAATGCAGAGAAGGGAAGTGCTGTTAGTTGTTTTATTGTGTACTGTATGTTCTGGCCTCACTAGATGTACCTGAGCCGGACAGTAATGACGTATTTCAAATTGGCTAATTACAGCACAGCAAAAGTTCACTTAACTATACTGCAGAAGCCAATGCGGACATATATTTAGGGAAAAAATTGCATTATTTTGTGCTTTACTTTCTTTTCTTCACCAATTATTCAGTTAAACAATGAAATAGGTCAGGCTTCACATGGAAGATAGTTTGTTTAATAACAATTTGAATTTTAAATGCTGCTGAATGTGTATATATATATTATTTAAAATATGCAGCACAAATATGTCCACGCACTCAAATTCAACCGTCAAAGTGTGTTAAATTTGCTGTGAAACATTTTGTAGCAAAGATCATAGATGCCAAGGCCTAAGCAATTAATCCCAATTGAGTCGATCTAACTTCCAGGAAAAAAAAAATAAATCAAGAAATGCTCTACAGAACCAATCTGATTGGTCAGAATTAACCTGCTCAAAACCTCATCTCTTTGGTTACTTAACTATAAGCCCTGCACACAGAAGAGAAAACAACACAATAGGAAACAGCCTGTCTCTGTCCTCCCTAGTCACACACAGTCGAAGCAATCTTGGATTTTGACTGCTGAATTTGAGGGCCTGAAAGTATTTGTACTGACTTGCAACTCATAAAGCTGTGACAGGTCAAGATAGTCCTATCTTAACTGTTGTAGAGTTAAAAGTTTAGAGAAAAGGAGTAGATCCAAACTGATCAGTCTGGCCAAAAATGCTTGAAAACTTTTGTTCCTTCAGTTATAAACCAAACATCATTTTTAGGACTTAACCATTCATTCTCAGTATTCTGTTTTGCTCTTAGAGAGACTTCTTCTATTAAAAATCCCCTTGTCTCATGCAGCGCTTTAGATTGCTGAAAAAACAGTAAATAACTCAGGCATTTAGTGCAGATTGCAAAGAAACAAAGGGGCATGTGGACTGGATGTTGATGAAAGTTGGGGTTTTCTCACTGAAAAATGGGAAAAGAGTTGATTTTTAAGGTAAAAACAATTAAATGAGAGAGTCATAATACAAGGGGAAGGCCCAGAGTCTGTTACTTTGAGTTATTGTTAGGTTAAGGAATTTTGCTGCCCCCTGAACTCTGGACTGGAACTTTGGAAGTGGAAGAGGATTGATGAACTATGTGTGACCTGAATTACACATACATTTACGGACTGTTTTTTGGACAGGACAGAAGTGTATAGAGCAGCGTTGTCACAATACTAAAATACCGACTCTGACACCACAATAATAATTAAAAACACACTTTCAAAACAGAATTTGATTTTCACCATTAAGTAACAGTATTTTTTTATTATTTTATTTTATATTACCACATGGCTTGAATAATAATACTAATAATAATGAAATAACAATAAAAAACATCAGTAGACAAATTTAAATTAGCCAAGATATGCTGTTTTTTTTTTAAAAAGGAAGGTTTTTAGACCTTTCTTAAAACTATCCACCGTCTGTGCAGCCTTGAGATGGTCTGGTGGGGTGTTCCACAGAAGGGTAGCAGCAACCTTGACGGCCCTGTCTCCCCTGGCTTTGAGCTGTGTCCTGGGCAGGAGCAGACAGTCATGTTGGCCTGACCGGGCCCTAGCTGAGCTGCATGTTGTGAGCAGTTCTGTGAGACAGGTGGGGGCGTCACCGTAGAGACACTGGTGGGTGTGCAGGAGGACATTGTACTCGATGAGGAGGTGAACAGGAAGCCAATGCAGGGTGTCGAGGATGAGGGTAATGTGCTCATGTTTCTGCACCCTGGCATCAGAACCCTGGCAGCACTGTTCTAAACATACTGGAGCTTTTGGATTCTCCTGTCAGGAATGCCAATGAGGAATGCATTACTGTAGTCTAACCTGGCGGAGATAACGGCATGGATGAGCTTCTCTGCAGCCGAGAGGGAAAGAGAGGGGCGGCGCTTTGAAAGATTATGGAGGTGAAAGGACATTTTGCAGATGTGGGTGACATGATTGTCAAAGGAGAGGTGGGGGTCAAACTTGACCACAAGGCTAGTAACAGAGGGAGGGAGGGGAATGTTATGGCCAAAGAGTGAAATGGAGGTAAAGGGGGAAGAATGAAGTTACTTAGAGGTTCCGGTTTGAATGACTTCTGTTTTTGAGCCATTCAGTTGCAGGACATTCTGGCTCATCCATGCCCCTATCCCATCCAAGCAAGAGCTGAGGCAGGTGACGGTGGCAGAGGGGGTGACTTTAGATAAGTAGAGTTGTGTGTCACCAGCATAGCAGTGCTGCTGATGACACACAACATGAACATGGTTGGACCAAATACAGAACCCTGGGGATCCCACAGTGTGGGGTCGGAATTTAGCATTCCCAGGACCACGTACTCCACCCTTTCAGTGAGATAGGAGTGGAACCAGTGAAAGAAAACAGTGGAGGAGTATGTGATGGTTGATGGTGTCATACGCAGTAGAGAGGTTGAGAAGAATGTGGAGGGATGAACCAGAGTCAGAGGCCATCAGGAGGTCACTGGTGACTCTGATAAGAGCCATTCTGTATTGTGGGAGGGGCAGAAATCAGATTGGAATTGCCTTTTACTCGTATATCCCTCAGTTGTCTAGGTAGGTTCCATATGTGGTCTTATACCTCTGATACAGCTCAAGATCAATCTAAAGCTATTCAGGAAAGGTTCATTTCTGTCCTGTGGATGTGACTTTTTTATTATCGATGTATGCCCAAATATCTAGTTTCAATACGAGTAATACTAATCTGATAGTAATCCATTAGTATCAGATTTTCAATACTTACAACAATACAACCTTAGTCATATTGAGGATCAATTTATGGCTGAATGTTTTCACACCACTGATCATCTGACCTCATCAACAGGCAGCATTTTTCAGAGCTAACTTGTATGTTCAAAATTAACAGTGCACCATCCCTGCATCTTTGAGGCGAGTGGTTATGAGCCATATGCCCGTGTGAGACTGCGCTCCAGCCAATCACACACAGTTGATTAGTGTCATTACGGCTCCTCTCTGACTGAAGATGCTAATCAGTGTAATCAGCTGCTGTGATGTCGGACCCAAATGAGATTCGGAAAACTTTGGCGCCGCGTGCAACATCACAATCACCACAGATAAGCCCCGGTCGGTCGTGAGCCAGAGCCAATGATCCTGCCCTAAACAGCAGCCCGGTATGAATGATCATAGCAGACATTAGATAATTAGAACGACGAGGTAAAGCATTCTTCAAGGCATGCCTTAATCAGAACAACCCCGCATGTGTATATTTTTGTTCAGCTGTGAAGAGGTGATCACGGAATAATAATAAGGCTTAATTAAAAGCATTTAAAGTAATTAATTTGTGTTTTGTAGATTTACCTGGCCCTGTAGGCATGGGTATTCTCTTCATTGGATATGTCTTTCTTGCCTGGGATCTGCAATACACACTTTTCATGAAGATGAGAGTCTGGTCACTGGTGAATATCCCAATTTTCAGATAGGCGTGATTGACAAGTAGATTAGCCAGTTAGGTACATGCATGGTCCATCTGTATTAAAACAAATATGGCTGCTTAGGAAAAACAAAGGAAAAAATATTAAAGGAAAAAACTATCACAAGGTATTTAGCAAAAGACAAAGTTTAAATCTGTCAACTGGACTGGATTGTCCAGTTGACAGATTTAAACTTCGTATTTTGCTACGGATCAGACCTGGACGACTGAGGGATTACACAGACATCACAGGGGACTGAAAAAGATTTCTGCAAAATCAGTGAGAAAAGCAGTTAAAATCTGTTAATCTGAGGTCAGAGAAATGTAATTTTACTCATTGGTTCTCAACTTTGGGGTCGTGATCCAAAGATGAGTCACAGAAGACTTTTGTTGGGTGGCGTAAAGCCCGTCTGCTCAGAGCGGCGCAGGGAAGCTGCTAAAAATGGTCCTGTTCACATACAAATAAAACGCCAACTAATTCTCAAAACTGTTGATGCAAAAAGCCTTTTTTGAGTGATAAGATGTGCTGCAGCTCAGTGTGTGCTCCCTCTGACCTTCTCTCTCTTGCCTATTACTCGTGCCTTCATATAGCCTACAGCTGATTGTTGTGATCCAGCACCTGTGTCGCACAAAGCACCAAATATTATTTCAACCCACCTGCAACCTGCCCTGCTTCCATTAAAAAGGCTGTGCATTGAAATATAACATCATTATCAACTACAGTTTTGATTCAGTTTGAAAAGTCTCTGAAAGTAGGCCAACTAAGCTGGTCACAATATAGGATTAGCACCTAAGCAATAATGCTTTTTAACAAATTAATTAGCCTGAAAGACTAATAATCATTTAAAATCAACTGGGAGTTTGCGTCTTTTCCTTCAGACACATTGTGAGCATCTGTTAGTCCTCCTGTTGAATTCACATTTAATGGCTACACAGCGAAAATAGAAAAATAATTGGTTTTCCAGGTTACCCGTTACTGTCAATTGTTAATTATGTAAAATGCTTTGCAGATTTACACATCTATATATGATCTCTTCCAGAGCATTTCAAATATTGCCAATTTAGAAAACTAGAATATTGAGACCAATTGACAACACAATCCTTGCATCGTCCTTACAGACCCTTTAAACTTTCTAAACTATCTATCGACTATCTATCTTGAACTTTTGACCCAGATTTACTCATCAAAATCTGTATACCTGGAGTTTTTGTTTAATTATGCATGGTTTAGTAATGTAATGTAAAAAAAAACATGAAAAAACAGAAGTAGTAAATCTTAAGAGGTTTCTTGTGGTACAAAGTTATCTCTCACTTATCTCACGAATCCAGAGCATCATAATTATTCATCGTCATGAGTTTTATAAGCACTTTCACAACTTTCAGAGACCAGAGCAGAGTTTGAACCATCATGGTAAAGCTAACAACTAACTTGCTAACTGTGCACTTGCTCATTCTTGGATAATAAAACACCGTACAACTAGACGCAGACAGTACAGTGCAGACTTATTTTGACCTGAAGAGCTTCTCATACAATATATCTGTACTGGGCACAAAATATTTTACTCAAATACATAGAAAGACAAAAAAATAATAATAATTGGGTACAGGCCTGAAGAAGCCTGGAAGTAATCCATAGACCCTTTAAAACAGAGCATTTTCAGCCACATCTGCACATAACAACAATTCAGTGTCTATTTGCAAGAACCCCCCCAAAACTTCGTAAATAATTTAGAATTTGCATACACCGCCCCATGGCTTTGGTGTGGAGTCCTAATGGAACTATATTTCTCAAAGATGTCCGTGTCTCCTTTGTTTCTCTCCTCCATTAGTTTCCATTACATGAGCCTCCTGTTGCGGATGTCTGCGAAGCTCATCATCACACGTTGTTTGAGAAGTGATCCTCCAGAAGCTGCTACTGTTAATCCAGTGCCTGCAGTGAAGTGACAGTCGCGGGTGTAGTTTGCCTTAGCTTTTATGACCACATGCTATTCTGTCATCTTCATAAAACAGATTGTGTTCTTTATTCCCAGCCCTATAGCTCGTGTTTGGCTTCAGAGAGCAGCATCGTAGCCTCCCGGGGATTGGACTTAAGAGCAAATATCAAACGCGCTCATTAGCATACAGATTAGGAGGCTGAGCTCTATCATTGTTTGAACATTGAAGCAGTTCGGTGCCCACGGCCCAAATCTGTTCTGTAATCCGTTTTAAAGAGTGATCACGATTCGACAATACAAGCAAATCAACTGTTACTGTTATAAACTTTTTTATGCCAAATATAAATAAGAGTGTATTTTTGCATTTTGTTCATACATAGGAATAAATGTAGGTGAGTTTGTCTTCCAGTGCAATCTAAAGTCTTACAGAACAAATGTTATACATGAATTGTATTGATATTGGTCTTTAAACATGCCCTCAAGTAGCTTTTCTTTGCTATCTCCTGTTTTAGACACAAGACACAATAGACACTGTGCCAATATTTGATTTATTAATTTAACCTTTATTTATCCAGCTAAGTCTTTTGAACCTGGGTGAGGATGCTATTTATTGGCAGTAGGAGAAATTTCTATCAAATAAACCAGCTATACTTGCCTGGCCAGACCCTGACCACATGCTATTATAATACCGTATTTTCACGATTATAAGGCGCGGATAAAAGTTGCGAACATCGTGGGAGCGATGGATGACAGACAGCAAACACAGTTTTACAAAGACTGGGAGGCAGCGCCAGGCGAGTTACGTCACCATTTGTGAATGGATTGTGGATGCTTGGTCTATCGTATCTGCTTGCACTGTTCTTTGAGCTTTCGCAAAAGTCGGCATCGTTCACGAGGAACCGTACGGCAACAACACTCATGTTTTACCGTGCCTGCGCCCTAAGGCTTGGTGCGCCTTTTGTATGTGTTAAATGCAGAAAAAGCACCCGTAACTGAACCGCGCTTTATAATCTGGTCGTGAAAATACGGCACTTGAGACGGTTGGGTCTGGAACTGTATCGTGTCTTCCCAATTACCAATGAGAGTGACTGACATGCAATTAACCAATAAGAGAAACACATGGTCCATTCATGTCGAAACAAACATGGCGGGTTGTTTGAAAGATAAAAAACTAAGATACGATTGTCCTTGTCATTCCACAGTGTAAGCTAGGCGACCTTACACTGAGGAATGACAAGGACTATGGTATCTTAGTTTTTAATTTGGATCTACGCCAGGTATGATTGTTACGAAAGTCGCGACTGAAGGTAGGGCACAAATCATGTTGGTGAAGGGACAAAGAGGTAGAAGCTGAAGAGGCTCATAGTTCTGCTGCTCTGGTCCAGATGGGGAGATGATGAAATGGCACGAAGAAAAAAATGCATTTATGAATTTTAGTAGATGATTGGCTGAAAAGTAAGAGTGTGGAATTGGCAGCAACAGACCACAACGAACTAAGAAATAATTAATTTAATGCATATAAGATCCTGCTCATTAGTTGCTCATAGTCTTTTTACCATATCTATTATTTGAATTTGTTTAACCCACATCATGTTCTGATCTTATACAACAACCACATGCATACATATTCCTTTGAACTCTGTGAGAGGAGGTTTGGTGTTTGAAGAACGGTTTACACGTCGTAAACTTCCAATTGTGGCTTTAAGCTCAGCAATATGTTTTTTTGCTGAGGCATCTAAACACAAGTGGGAGTGAGAGGGCAAAGCGTAATAAAAAGAACAGTGCAGAGTGGGCTGTGGGCGGCCTTGGGTCAGTGTTCGGAGCAGGGTTTAAGTGGAAGTTTGTCGACTCAGAGTGTACTAAATGATATAAATGTTCTTTAGCACTAGCCCTTTCTACCAGCAATAGAAATGCTGGTAGAAATGCTGGTTAATATAAAGAATTTTCTAGCTTGCAGTTTAAGCTATTTCTGTATTTATCTCATTGATTTTAAAGGTGACCTCCACTGGTTGGTTCAGCAGTACAGGTGTGCACTAAATAACACACAGAATTTCTGCATATATTTCTGTATATATATTTCAATCTACGTTCATACCCTCACCTACGGTCATGAGCTTTGGGTAATGACAGAAAGGACAACATCGCAGATACAAGCGGCCGAAATGGGCTTCCTCCGCAGGGTGGCTGGGTGCACCCTTAGAGATAGGGTGAGGAGCTCAGAGTAGACCCGCTGCTCCTACACGTCAAGAGGAGCCAGATGAGGTGGCTCGGCCATCTCCTCAGGATGCCTCCCTAGGGAGGTGTTCTGGGCATGTCCCACTGGAAGGAGAGCTGGAGGGACTATGTCTCTCGGCTGGCCTGGGAACGCCTTGGGTTGTCACCGGAAGAGCTGGAGGATGTGTCTGGGGTGAAGGAAGTCTGGGAGTCCCTGCTTAGACTGCTGCCCCCGCGACCTGGCCCCAAATAAGTTGAAGGAAATGGATGGATGGATTTCTGCATTTTTCTTACATATCTGGAATAAAATCTGAAGAAATATGTTTTGTTCTGAATAATGAGACAATAGTTTAAAGAGGAAATCAACCTTTTTTAGATTTCCACCATGTTATAACATTGTTCGTGCAGGCATCTTTGAGTAATCTAGCGATCTCTCCCGGACCGTCCTAAGGTTAGCAGTACAATCCTGTCCAATGCTCATCCCACAAGTCTACGTCACCCATTCTACCACCCGAAAATTTTCCATAAATATTTATATGGATAAACATAATACAAAACAATGCACAACAATGTGACAAACCTGATGCGCTGTGCTGTAGTTTCATTCGCAAAATGCACGCCGATTGTCTTGTGATAGCACTCTGGGGAGCAAGGGTGGGCAGGGCTCAAGTGTCAAAAACGAAACTGAAACTAAGCTAAACATGTTATATGTTGTTTTAGACAAATATAGCATTTTCAAAACAATACTGTGTAACATGATGATCTAAATGCAAAGTCTTAGCAATAGGCTCTGTGCACAAAAGCACATCTCTTTTTATTAAAATTATAAAACATTAAGTAAACAACCTATTAAAATTCTTATTAATTCAAATAAACACTACCTGTTTGTAGCATACTTCAGTTGGAAGTTGTGTTTTAATATGTATTATGCCTCAAAATTAATATTACCATTAGCTCTCTTTCTAAGTATTAATTTAGTAGTTTATTAGTTTAGTAGTTTATTTATGCAGTGACATCCACCTCCAGCTCCCTGTCCACGGCTTTATCTTTAAACATAAGACTGGACAGGAAGTAATGACGCAAATAAATATCTTCTGCGTTTGACATGTTTTTGGCATGGCCCAAATCAGGACAGCTGTTTGGAGCTCTCTATGGTCTGATTCCTGACCCTCCTGCATTTGAACAGGATGTAGCAGGGACTGACTTGCCAGACAAGAGCTATACACAATATCATACCTGCCTGCCAAGTCTCACCTAAGAGCTGGTTTCCAGGGTAAGCTTAAAGAGAAGTCTGCCTAAATCCCAGTCTAGTGGATACAAATACAGGTACAACTGGTGGAGTTTGAATGGCAGAGTTGTGCACTAATTTGCATCTTTGTGTAAAAAATAATAGTTTAGATGCATGATAAAGAAGAAATATAGGCAACACTTTATAATAACTATAGCCTATTTAGCCTTAATAAAGCATGAACAAACACTTAATTAATAATGAAAAAACACAGAATTAATAATGAAGAAACACGTAATTAATAATAAAGAAACACTTAATTAATGATTCATGTTTAATAACTACTTAATTACAACCTTAGTTAACACTGAATTAGCAATTAATTGGCCTGTGTTGTGTATAGGTACTCATACTTATTTCACACTTAGTTACTCCTTAAATATGCATTTACAAATACACACACAAATAGTTAAGTAAGTATTAACTCAAACACGTGTTAATGAAGTGTTAATTAAGGCCGTAATTAAGTAGTTATTAAGCCTGAGTCACTGTTAATTAAGTGTTTGTTCATTATTAATTGTTTGTTCATGCTTTATTAAGGCTAAATAGGCTATAGTTATTATAAAGTGTTACTGAAATATAGTCTAATTTGTGTAGAATGAACTAAATTATCTACATTGCAAAAATAGATGAGAGCAGCACATTGTACAAACTAATATTTACACAATTTAACTCCATTAAAGTTAGATGATAGAGTGCATTTGTCAGTGAACACTAGAGGGTAAGAGTATGAGGGTAAGACCCATTCGGCTGTCCATTATAGAATTTAAAAAAATTATATTAAAAAAAAAAACCTTTATAAATAGTTTTAACTTAAAAGGGGGCGACAGTAACTCAGTTGGAACAGTGACATAAAGATTGGTCCACTGCATCCACTGACCCACAGGTTGAGGGTGTGATTCCAGCTCCGACAGACAAATACTGCAGTTGTGTCCTTGGGTAAGACAATCCATCTCCTCTATTGTCTGTGTACAATGGTTGTACAATGAAGTAAGCAGCACCTGTTCACGCTTTATGTCTCAAATATGAGTTATTTCTGTGTTTTAAATGAAGCTAGTCCCTACATTCTACTCAGTGCAGTTGACCATCTGTCATGTTCCACGGTATTAAACATGCTTTAAAAAAAAAAAGAAGAAGATATACTTGTCTCAGTGGAAATAGATTAGTATAATGTCATACTGTGGAACATTCCAGACAAACATCTCCAAGGAGGCAAGAACGTAGCGGACCCTCCACCAAGGAACATACCGCACCTTTATAGACGAAACTTCTTTGTTCTTTTGTTACTGATCACGTTTACCTACCCAGCTTGTATTTCACATTCTATATTAAAGCATTCTGAATCCTCTTCCTTATAGCTTTAGTATGCTAGCTTGTTGTTTTCCCCCCACTCCCCTCACTATCTGTGCAGTTACTTGGAACGCCAGCTCTCTTTCAAGTCTGCTATCACAGCTCCTTGTTCCGAGAGCTTGTTTTGCAGCCACTCCAGCGGATCTCCCCAGAGGCCCGGCTTCCTTGTCTTTTATTCTCTCCTCCTCTGTGGGCGCCAGCAGCAGGTCAGTAACTCAACATCGCCTGTGCTCCTTCTCTCTTCTCCAAACATGTCGTCTCTCCCAGGCCGCCGCGGGAGGTACTGCTAGTGTTTGTCCTACTGGGAAAATCTACATTCTACTCTTTACATAAGCTCTTTCCCTGAGGAGTCTGCAGTTTGTGAAGTGTTGTTTGTCGTCCCTACCAGATTCGCGTCGCTGTTGCCTTTCTTCTTCTACTGTCCGTGTGACTGCACTGTCTTGCAACTTCCTATATCAAAAGATGTTAGTGAAACTTGATGCAAAATCGAGGACTTTGGTCTGTCAAATCAATCATACTCAAAATGTGTCTTATGGTTTAAGATATGTTGCAAACTCCTGAAACATCAGTGAAAAGCTTCAATGTGCCAGTAATGTTACAGTCAAAGCGGGCTTTCTGGGCTAGCAAAATGCTGCTTGGGGCACTATACTTGCTTAACTAAAATGGAGGGATTTGTGACTAAATTCCAAACTATGGCCCTTATGTTTGTGTTCATGAGTAAATTAAAGGCACAGTATATGACTTTTTGGAGGTAGTGTCCCCTGTGTGATTCCATAGAATTGAAAGTTAAAAGTTCATAAGATGGAGATCGATTGTTATAGAGTTTTATGTTATACTATGGAAGATTATAGCCAAAGGAACAACATTATAGCCAAAGAAACAACATTTACTTGGGGGAGGCGCTGTATCAGGCAGGGCCGGCTCTAGCTTTCGGGGGGCCCTAAGCTGAATTTGTCACTGGGCCCCCCAACATCGGATGCCTCCTGGCTCAGTTATTGGCAATTCACATTTGACAATATTATGACTCTGCTCTCATCCCCTTGACCAATTGTATTTGTATTTATATGACCAACATCAGACTGAAAACATCCATAACGTCACAACTATTATAGTCACAAGAACAGCAGACAGGCATATCAAGACAGACAGATCAAGATTTTTTAAAATTCTAGACATTTTTTCTTCATTTCTTGTGGATTTTAATGTGTTCCAGTTGGCGACAGTGGGCTTTACATTTACATTGTAAAGGGTCCTTGCACCAGTGTAAATACATAGCTGCCCTCACCTCTGCCCGGCTCAAAAACAAATGTAGCAGCAGCAGATATTTTGCTACTATAGATACAAAACTACTGTAATTTTTTTAGAGGGATATTTAGGCCGCTGTAAACACACAAGCCCTGTGTGCAATAAAACTTGATATATTATATAATTTTCAATATAAATGTATGGGCTCTTGGGGGCCCTCTGGTGGCCTCGGGGCCCTAAGCAGCTGCTTAGTCTGCTTATAGGCTGGACCAGCCCTGGTATCAGGCCAAATAAGGTTTGTGGAAATGCAAGCCTGCTCACAGTAAATGTTTTTTTTTCAGTGCAATAAACACAGCCACATGAAACAACAAAACAACAAAAAAAACAAAAAACATACTTTTATTTTGGTTTATTTTTTTTGTCCCCATTGAGTTATTGCTTTAAGAATGTCAGATTGTAAAAAGTGCATATAATCTATGCGTCCATAAATCACTTCACAACAAAACCGTTAACAAAGAAAGAAGAAAAAACAAACCTGCTGGGCATACGAAGCACTTGCATAAACCTACTCTCTGCAGTTTTATTTGTAATGAGTGACTGAGGTTTCTTCCCTTGTTAAGACATAATGCCATACTGTGACGTCAGCCCCTTCAGTTTCAAAAATACTTCACTCTGTAGGATTCTTATGAAGTTCTTGACTTTGATCAAGTTTTAAACACATCACTTTATAACATCTGAAGAAAGTTCACAATCAATAAATTCAAGCTGAAATGTCAATACTTCCCTGAGAGCAAGAACTTTGGGTAAATACTCTAAAATGATAACTTCAAAGAGAGGGGGTATTTTACTTTTATGGGGTATTAACCACTAACACGTAACATATTTAGATCACAATGTTACCTTTTTTGGTTTTGAAAATGCTATATTTGTGGAAAACAGCGTATTAACAACACGTTTTATAAATTTTACTTCTGTTTTTGATGCTCTGAGTCTCTCCGCATCAAGTCACTCCCCCTTCAGAGCTCTATCACAACACAGACGGCATGCATCCCACCAATAAAACTATTAGACATCAGTTTTTTTCATTTTGTTGTGTGCAGTTTTGGATCATACTTTTGTACATTTATGGAGAATTGTCAGGTGGGAGCATGGATGACATAGGCTTGTGGGCTGAGCATTGGACAGAATCTTACTGCCAGCCGTAAGCAGGGTTCGAATAGGGCCTAGGAGAGAGTGAAAGTTACTGAAACATGTATTGTAATTTCCAAACTATAAGTCGCACTTTTTTCATAGTTTGGCCAGGGGTGCGACTTATACTCAGACGCGACTTGTATGTGAAATGACTAAAATATATAATTTCACATCTTTGTTACTGTCAAACTGACATTCGCGCGAGGACAGTCTGGGCTTGTGTACCAGTATGACAGCGGCGCTCCATCTAAATCTTCCGGAGTTGGCGGAGTTGTTCAGAAGCGACACAGAGGATGAAGAATTCAATGGATTTAGTGATATGGAGACATCTGTGACATCTTACAGTGAATCAAAAACAAATTATCTACTGATCATCATGGACAGACTGTATTTTGGCCTTTAAAACATTCTGCTTCTTGTCACACACTTCAAATGTGAAGTACAAATCTATTTTCTGTAACTGGAACATTACCATGGTACACTTCCTCAATGATAAAACTGTGTAGGTGTTCTTCGGCTAAGATTAAAAGAAACTACCTTTACTCATTTAAACTTGTACAAGAAGTTAAATGTGAACTTTACACATACACACCACTATTAGAGCACATAAGAGACAGCAGCACACAGCATGGGCCCTGATGGAACCATAGGTGCCCAGGTCTTCTGCAGGACCACCTCCTCCTCAGTGACTTTGGACGGTGGACAGACATGACCCAACGCACTTGGACAACTCTGTATGATGCATCCTTTGTCGAGGAAGACTCAGATTGCACCGTCTGCTGCACAGTGTGATAATGGGCCTTTACGTTTGGCTGGTTGAAAATCCTGCAGAGTCAAACCTCTAATGACAAACACATTACAAAACTATTACAGGTTAGGCTGAAATTGGGTGCAGGTCTTAATTCATATCCACTGGCCATTTCTATAAACACAAACCGTTAAATTAAGTCAGCAATAGTACGCATTTGAGAGTTGCTTATTTTCACCACTAAAATTATGATTTCTATTTGGTCATGATTCATCTTGCAGTTCTCATTATTACTACAGATTTCAATAGGCAATGCAACATGTCCCGTACCTAATGTCATGTGCATTTGACCCATTTCATGAATCACCTGCATCTCATCTGCTTATCAGCCAACAGTAGGGTTTTCTGTCCTCATATAGGAGGCTGCAGATGAGGAAAGAAAATTAATAAAGATTTTAAACTGTTTCCTCATCATTATATTAGTAGGTCTAACAGACACGGGTCTCTAGGATCTACATCTACAGTAGAGGGCGGGATCTACAGCAGAGGGCCATAAGGGCTGCAGAGCGGAGCGGTCCCCTCAGCTACACCTCTGGACTAAATTTAAAGCAAATAACGTATTATTTCGCCTAAATGTTAGAGCTGAATTTCCTAAATCAGCTGTCTTACCTAGCATCATAGAGGGCAGGGCAGACAACACAGCAGGTGAGCAAGTCAGAGGAAGACCAAAGGCTGCTGGGAAACCTTTATAGTTTTTGCTCCACTGCCACCTGCTGGTTGCTCCACAAAGTCAACCCTACTACACTAGCATGAGTTTAGCGAATCATTTCACTCGCCAATTTGAAGGCAATTCTTTTTGGCATTTTTAAGCCAATATGGTTGGCCTGTCACGATTAAAACTATATCAACTTATCATTCAATATTTGATAGATGGAATAATCATTTTGGGGGTTTGTATTTATCATGGGGAGTTTTTCTTTGTACTGGTGTAGGATTTTTTTCTTATTTTTCCATAATATGATTAGATTTGAGCTGAATAAGGTTTAATAAGTAACTTCTACAACCCATTATATATATAAAGCAGCATTTTTTTCCCTTTCTTTTTTTTACAATAAGGTACATTTAGAAGAGTTTTTGAGGGATACTTTTGCTTTATGTTGATTGGCTTGATTATATCTGCAATGGTGAAATGTAACATAAGTAAGTAAAAGTAGTAAAGTACTGTTCTTAAGTATACATTTTCAGTATCTGTACTTTAGTGGATACTTTTTACTTTTACTTCATTACATTTGAGAGCAGATATCTGTACTTTCTACTCCACTACATTTTTGAACAGGACTGAAAAGTGAAAGGGTTTTTTTTATAATTGAGACCTGCTGAAAGTCTGAGGGGTTTATTTTTAACATGTTCATAGTTTGAGCAAACAAAAATATACAAATAAAAAACGCTAAAAAAAACGATCAATTCAGTTCTTTCTGATGAACAAAATTCAGCATCGTCATTTATCAAAATCACTACATTTGAAGCTTCATTAGATCTCAAAAGTCAGCGTAGAATACTTTTACTTTAACTCTTTAAGGATTTTTTAAAACAGGTACTTTAATACTTTTACTTAAGTAGATTTTTTCATGTGATATTTTTACTTAAGTTCTATTTATTCGTGTATTTTTTTGCACCAGTATCTGTACTTTTACTTAAATAACCTAATTGAGACTTGACTTCTTCCACCACTGTGTGTTAGTGGCATAATTTAGTTTCAGTATTATCCTTTATGGTCTTTATCTTCTTCAGCAATATATCACACTTAAAATTTTGTTAGAATGACAGGCCTATACCGAGGCTAATCAGTAATGTAAAAGGCGACCTTTAAAGGGAATGTACCCAATTACCAATGTATTTAAGCATTTAATAATCAAGAAGTGTTGACGCTCTGTCCTTTGAAAATTGTGAAGTTGTATAAAGTCATCAGGTGAATAATTAGAATGCTCAGAAATCACAGGAATAACTTTAGACCACTACAAACCAATTAAAATGAATTAGTTTCTTTTTTTCAAGTTGTCAAGACAGTAAAAATTAGGTACACTGCCTGTAACCTTCTGAATGTAACCGTCTGTTTCTTCATCATTGTAAGAGTAGCTCAAAACTCAAAACTTACAAGGTCACTGGTTGTATAGTCTATCAGAGTTAGCAGAGACTTTGTCAGAGCTGATGCACTTAGCGCTTGTAAAATGTTGTGTCCTCCAGTGAATGAGCCGAGTTTGCCTTCAGATGACACAATGATGACAGAGGAAGCCCCTCAGTCTCATGAAGCGTGTCTCGCCCTAGCCTCCTGCCCCAAATAGACTGTCTGAGTACTGCCCACACGGCTGTCAACTTAGCCCTGGTCAGCCTGCACTATTATTTTATCTTCA
Organism: Periophthalmus modestus; assembly: GCA_019594935.1. Lineage (NCBI taxonomy): Eukaryota > Metazoa > Chordata > Actinopteri > Gobiiformes > Gobiidae > Periophthalmus > Periophthalmus modestus. The sequence continues at coordinate 9,256,789 of JAIEZT010000054.1, forward strand.
TTCAGTGTCTGGATTCACCGGGGTCACGCAGAGTGGAGCCTGCTCCCTTAGGGCTATGTGTGTATGGTGGTTTGACATAAGCTGGACTCAGACCAGCACAACCTGCTAAAACATGCATGTATTAGTTGTGCAGTTTGAGTATTAAGGAAAGGAAGTTGGAAATAGGATATTAGAAATCAATAGGTCAACCACTGCTTTCCAAAAAAAAAAAAAAAATCTCTCCACATCACTTCCTAAGGTCATGTAGAGCCTAAATTGTGATGAAAATGCTTTTGATGCTTACTGTGCACAGAAAGATGAATTATTGCGATATTTTTAAATTCACAAACTCATGAGTGTGCTTGAATACTTCTTCCACCAATAGATTTGAGCCATTGGAGAATTAGTAGTATTGTGAGTGGGTTACTTGCAGATTTCCTGTAACACCACCTACAGAGTACTGTGTTTGGCCAAGGCAGCTCAGTTTCACATGGGTTTACTCGATAACATGCATTTGCTGAAGTGCCTCGCAGACCTGACCTGGACCCACACTTGCAGAGGTCAGTGTAGCAGGCAGCATTGATTTTAAAGACTTTGTAAGCCTTACGCAGCTCACTGGATGTATGTACGTGGATGGATGTACTTACGCAGACAGCTTTTGACTCTATTTTAGCAGAAATATGTAGTTTTTGAAAAAAAAAATAAAAAAAATAAAAATCAGAGGGTAGTGCTTTGTGCATTTGTGGATGAGAAAGATCCCTCTGCTTTTTTTCCCTCTCTTAACTACATTTAGCAAAAAGTTGATTTCTGTGCTTGCTCCACAGGTATAAATAGTAAAATAGTCACATTCTTATATAGTGCCATCAAGACACTCTAAGCGCTTTACATCAAGGAACCACTCACTCCTTCATACACTGGTGTACACAGACACTGGGGGCGAGGTGGGTTAAGTGTCTTGCCCAAGGACCAACAACAGCATTCATCTATGGGAGCTGGTTGAGACGCCCAATCAGCCTGAAGCATACAATAGAATGTTCTTTCTTTTCTCTTTCTGCGCTTTTTTAGTGAGGTTATCCCAGCTGAATAACACTATCTGATTACTCAAACATGCATGAATAAACTTTCAGTCAGTAGATAATAAAGGAAAACTATTGTAACACGATTAAAGCCTCTTAAAGTTATATAATTTCACATGTTTAATTACAGCATTGTTCTGTACCATCTATCAACTTGTAAACACTCGACCCTACTCCTTTTTCCCAAGTGCCAATTGTACACGATCCTCTTCACATTGTCTGTTGATTGCAGATATAATTGAGAACCATTTTACCAGCGTGACTTCATCTTCCTCTTCTCTCCTTATTATTCAGTTTTGTCTCTATTTTATGCTCGTCTGTCTAGGTTCAGGCCTATTTACCTGTAAGTGGACGGTCCACCTATCATTCATCACCGTGTTTACGCTCCTACCGCGTTCAGCCTTCTCTTAATCAAATGCATAAGTAGCGCGCAGTAAAAGTGCCTACAGCCCATCCATCATCAGCTCATGAGACATTCAAGGTTTCGGTTTGATCTGAAAAGGCTCACGTCGCTCTCCCCTCTTAACAGTCTGGTTTTCGGGGTCAGTCGCTCCATTATTTAGTTTTTTATCGCAATGAATGTAGATTGGAATTTTTACCTCAATATTGTTCATTTTAAATTGATCGACAGTGAAATATGACGTGAATGGTCATATTTGGTACTTAAGGGGTTTCCAAATTAGTATCTCTCCACTCTCTTCCAAAAAAATGGCACGGAAATAATTCAAATTTGATCCATCACATCTCAACACTGTTCTAAAGTATGCATTTGCAAGGATAATTTAGTACTGTAGTACATGTACTCCTTTCGGTGTTACACAATTTGATCTATAACTATAACATTTATTTGATTTAGATTCTATTATATCCCCTTTATGTCCTAATTTCTTGGTTAGAACTACTGTAGCAATGATGTAATCCACTTTTAGACCTGCTTTACCCCTAGATTAGATTTTTAATAGTCCTGTTATATAGCCCTAGATTAGATTTTTAATAGTCCAATTATAGACCCTGTTTAAATTTGGTGGTACTTGGAAAACCAAATCTTTCCTTAGAAGGAGAACCACTGCTTTATAGACCAATAGGTAATAGCTTATGTTTTATCTAACTGTGCTCCATATAAAGCTTGCTGTCTTTGTTATATATAGTCAGTTTCTTGCGACTGCTAAAAGGAGAAGCTCATTCATGTATTATACAAACTTATTATTCTTCCATGGAGAAGCTGCCTGTTTTGGTGAAAGTAGCTCTCTGGGGGAACAGTGTTGGAGACCGATGTTCAGACAATACAACAGATATCTGGCATATCTCAAGTTTCATTATGCATGTCTGACAGGCTGATTCACCAATCAGAGGAAAGCATCCTCTGCTAGTGTCAAAACAAGCATGGTGGCTAACAATTAAAAATTAATGCAATATATGTGTCAAGATCCCAGTCTGCCCTGTGTTTTGTCTTTCCCCCCGCTTCTGTGTCCGAGCCTCTGGAGCTGGGTGGAGATTCTGGTACCTCCCACTACACACCTCCAACCCATCAACAATCAAGCTGCACCTGTGGAGCACAAAGGGACCGAGGATCCGACACTCGTTGCCAGATCGTCCATGTATCCCCGTGGTACAGTTCCGCTTGGCTCAGTCTAGTCTTTGTACTTATGATCTCTCTGCTCAGCTGGTTATTTTCATTTTTTGCCAAATCCCGCTCTCTGGAACTACTCTGCACCTCCACCTCCGACACAGCTCTCCTCTACCGGTACAAACACCTCAGACTCCGACCCAGCTCACCTCGACCAGCACGAAAACCCCAGCCTCTGACCCCGTTACCTACAACCTGCTCAAAGACTTCAGCATATGACACCGCTCTCAACCATCTGCTCTGTCAACCTACATTTACATTATCATGTGTGTAAATAAACTTCTTTTAATCTTTTACCCCGAGTCTGAATCTTTGACCACAGAATGAGTCCGGTGATGCTTTTTGGGCTTAAAAACTGTGGAAGAATCAGTCAGGATTCTTACCTGTGACGTAACAATTCAGGCAAATGCAAATGGAGCATTTGTGAGTGCTCATAGAAGACGACAACAATATGCTTTTTTGGGGGTTTGTTTTTTGCATAATATGTCTCCTTTAACACTTATAATTTAATGCAAGAAGTTATCTTCTGTATTTCGTTTTGAATGTGTCGAGGATATTTGAGAGAACATATCTTGTACTTTTGAGACACCTGCGCTCTTGCATTCGGACAGAAAATATGCCAACAGCTGGAAATTGCAACATAATGGAGGAATAATATAGCAATTCTGTAGACTCAGACGGACTAGTGCTCATTTTTTAGAATTACGCCACAAAACAAAAAGTACCAGTTATATTTCATGACAACCATTACCTGAATCCTCACACCTGTAGTCAGTGATAGTAAGAACACCGTGAAAATGTATTCTTTCACATTTCACATTGAGTTGTATTCTATTAAAGTGTAACAAATGTGATATGTAGCTAAAACAGCTTCATGTTTGTTTCACCTGAACTGATTAAATAAGGAAAAATTCCACCTGCAAACACCATCGAAGAAGTGTATTCTTTGTTTCCCTCACTCATACTGTGCAGTTCACAGCCTCACTTGCATGATCAGGTACTATAATGTGTTCCTAAGATTTCAGGAATTCAGTATTTACTTACTTCCCAACACTGTCTATAATCTCTAAAGTCTTAATTCATAATGACAATATGAAAAGTAGGAATGATCCAGAGTTCCAGAGTTGGCAGCTACTTGATTAAGGGGTTGGGGTATTGATTAAAGGCGCTGTCCAAAACCTCAATTCAACCTCAATTACCGCATGCATTCCTAGCATCCTATTTATTCACCATAATGAGTTTATAAGCACATTTCACAACTTTCAGAAGCCAGAAATATTAGCATGCTAAGGGGGCGTGGGTGTTAGCATTACATCTAGATTCTCAGGATAAACCACTTTAGAATTAGATGCACACAGCTGTCTCCTTTCAGAGCTGCATATACAATACATCCATATACATATACACATACACATACACATACATCTACTGGGGCAAAACTAATTTTGCTCAACTATACAGAAGAAAACACCAGTAAGCAGCATGTTTGGTAGTTGCTAAGCTTGAATTGCTCTTAATACATCTGTTAATTATGAATTAAAGGTGATGTTCCTGATTTTTATTGCTTTAAATAAATGTGAAAAACAGAACTAGTTCATTTTAAATGGTCCAAAGTTATTCCTCACTTAGCCCATTCATTCTGAACATCCTCACATATGTCAAACTCAGGTCCAGGGGCCAAATCTGGCCCACGGTTTAATTATATTTAGCCCGTAAGATAATATCAAATGTGCATTAGAGCTGGCTGTCGGTATACATTTTTCAATAAATATTGAGTTTAGCCAGTGAATTTGTCTCAGGTTTTAGTTTTGGCCCACTGTGCATTTAAGTTTGACCCTCCTAGTCGCCCTGATAAGTTTACAAGTGCCTTTCACAACTCTCAGAAACCAGTGCAGCATTTTCCTGTGAAGGAACGCTAACAACACTTTCACATGCTAACATGCACGTCCTGATGATCAGAGAATAAAATGCTTTATAGTTTGACGCAGACAGCTGCAGCTGATATATTTAGACCTCAAGAGCTGCTTATGCAATATATCTGTACTGGGACAAACTAAAACACATGAAAATAAATCTTAAAAGACAGGGCATTTAAGTCTTGTTCATGCTTTATTAAGACTAACTACGGTGTAGTTATTATAAAATGTTACTGTCTCTTTTATACTTTTTCCACAGCAGTCTCTCTCCAGCTCTCCTGTCTGAGCCAACTGGTTACTATAATCTCTAGACTGGAACTGTCAGCGTTGTCCCTACTCTGCCCTCACTGTGCTGTCAGCCTCTCCACAGCCTCTCCAGGTAATGTGTGCCATCTGGAGTCCCTTCACACACCTGGGACCCATCCACCAGACAGGCCACGTCCATCCAGGGCCCCAGCCTGGCACAGAGCATCCCGACTGGGCAACGCTGGTTCTGCGTGAGCGGTGAGAGTGGAGCCCCTGTAGTGCCAAATGAAAAGGGGGAATTTGGACTCGCCTGCACAAGAAGAATGGCTGCTCCGCTTGTAGTTGTAAAGTTGTAGATGACAATATTTTTTCAGCCTGTAAATCTAAACATGCAAAGAATATGGTGCTTATGTTAATGTGCCTTCATAACATGCTGGAACGCCTGTGATTACATGTCGTTACATGTTGGTTTACATCTGAAACATATACACGTTTTTATTTTTAATGCTCTAGTTGTGATGAACTGGTTGTGCCATATATAACTGCATATTGTCAGTTGCCTTGGCAATGACATAATCAGTATAATTTGCCTCTCACCTGTGGTTATGTAGAGCTGGTTAGTGTGAGCATTGAGTTGTAGTACATAGTGAACCATATAATTTTCAACACATTATGTTTCGGTTCCTGCTGTGTTAGCTGCCAGTATGTGGACCCATTACATGTAATTGCGTTAAGCACCTACACATAATAGCAGTAGTAAAGTTTGAAGCTTAACTTAAACTTCTGTATTGCACTTAACCTTTACTGCTACTGTACGACTAAAGCTGGCACACTACCACAAAGCAATAATATAGACAGCATCTTATCTGACAACATATAGTAGCTTTAAAGGTACAGTATGTAACTTTCTAGAAGTGCCACGTCATCTGCATGATTCCATGGAAATAGAAAATTAAAACCATACTTTGGAATATTCTCAGAGATACATTTAAGGACATATAGTGGAATATTTTGGTCAAAGGAAAAACATTTCCATGGAAACAAGCAGGACAGGACCCTCTTGCAGGCCAAATAAAATAAACATTTAAATAAATGAATAAAGTACATAATAGTAAATAAAGTTACATTAATACCTTAATACTACATCAAACTGTGGTGTTCTGTTTTCAGACACTGAAAGGAGTTTAAACTGTTTCTCTGACTTGTGTATTTCTCTCACTTTTGGCATTTTGCTCACATTCATCATTCATTTCATGCGTTTCAGTTGATTTGACCTTTTTTAAGTGATTTGGGAGTACAGTAGTTACTTTTCTAACTACATATCCTATCTCACAAAACCCATTAAGTAAAGATAGAAAATACTGTTGTCATTAAACCACCATTATCATATCTGTTATGGAGAACTATGACATTAAAATCACAGAATAATCACACTATAATGAGTTGTTTTCTCATTTCAAAGACGATTACAGTTTGCCCTTGCAGGGGAAAGGTGCGTTGCTCATCGGTCCACCTGGCACTTCGGAGAATCCACTCAAAACTCCACCAAAACAACATCTGGCAGAGTCGTTAAAACACCATAACGCCAGGGGTTAGGGAGATGAACCATGTCAATGCGCATGCAGACAGCAGGACAAGTGCATACGGGGTGCTGCACACTCACAGCTGTGCAGGCCTAGAGTCTTTTAGAAGGTAATGTTAGGTTTAAAATAGCTGCAAATTAAGGCTGCGCTATGTAACTTTTCCCGTGGGAGAGTCAGTCACATTACACTCACAGTAAGAATGCAGATTTTCATTGCCTGGGATTCAAAAGACGTCCTGTATTTTACAAAGATGTGAGTCTGGTCATCACTGAATCTTGCTGAGTTCAGATAACTGACTGGCAGGTGGATTAGCCAATTAATGAGATGCATGATCTTGCTGCTGTTTAAAAGAAAAAAAAACAATTAGGATTTTGGACATTGTGGATTTCTGCAAAAATCAATGAGCCAAGCACTAAACTCTGTTAATCTGAGGCGAGAAACATGTTATTTTGTTATTTTCCTTAGTCTCACATGCGTCACTGAAATAAACAAATCTAGTCGTGTTTCGGCTTGGCTTGGGACACACCAGATATCCGCCTGTATAAAAAATACAGAGACATATCATTCTGGACTTGCCAGGCAATGTCAGAGAATTTTTGAGCAATATAAACCTGTAACTGAATAAATGCAAGTGAAATAAGTTGTTATACTGTGGAACCTTCCAGGCAAAGCAGTAAGATTTCCCTGGAGACAACCAGGTGACAGACCCCCCATAAGAAAACTTACATAGCACACTTTTACGTGTACTAATAATAATTTCTGTGCCCGATTTTGAACCTGTTCTGAGCATACTCTTTACTGTTGCAGATTTTAATACCTTGCATGCACAGCTGACACAAGTTGTACTTCCACTCACTGGGGTAGTAGCTCAGTTGGTAGATTGTTTGTCCACTGACCCACAGGTTAGCGGTGCGATTCCAGCTCCCACAAATGAAGGCTGTCGTTGCATCGTTGGGCAAGACACTTAACCCACCTCGCTCCCAGTGTCTGAGTGAGTGTTTCCTTGATGTTAAGCACTTTTGAGTTCCTTGAAGGTGGAAAAGCGCTAAATAAATGTGACCATTACAAACTGAATGGGATGAGCAGAGGAACCAAATTAAAACTAAGAGCTCCAACTGCTCAGTGTCTTCTGTGTGAGCGGTAGTGACACACATATTTGGCTTGAAACCAAGGATCACTGGTCACTATGCACAGTCACTCCCAATCGATACTTGCCATGGCGCTGGTGGAGGTAATGCGTGTTTGGAGAAATGTTCAGCAGTTACCATGGTGACCATAGTCTAACTTTTTACCTTGTTTGAAAGCAATTATGGTCCTTTTTAGGGGTTTGATTTTCAACAAAAACGGTGTACGTGGCGAACTGAAAAAACGTTGGCTAATGCTAGCTAACTCTTGACTTGTTTAACAGCTCAAATCAGCTCACCTGTTGCCATGTCTGTTCTTTCCGTTTAACTATATTAAACAAAGCTCAGATTAAATTGAGTTACAGAGCTTCAGACAGATCAGTGCCTCTAGTTAGCTTCACCCACCCATGAGGAATGTTGATGACATCAGCTGCTCTGTAAGTAGTTTAAATCAATCAACAATAATTTGCATTGTGGGTCTAATACTCAAAAGCATGTTCCTTCTCATCTGTGTCTTTCTTAATAAAACCACTGCTTAATTAAAATCGTTCATGATTCCGTCCACCCTGGGGGCTGCTCTGGGTTTCAAATGTACTGGTACAAATACTCCAAAACAGTGCGTACCTGATACCGCTAGAACAGCCTTAATTAAAAGATCTGATACAAACACAGCATTAAAACAGTTTACAAAGCGGCCCTGAGGAAAAGCACATAGACCCGTCAGGACTCCTCTCTGGGATCCTTCTAATGAGCTGTCCTGGGACTATGTGTACACCGTGTTACTGCAGTCAAATGAACAGCATATGGGCTGCGCTGTGTTATTCTAGTCATTGTACTTCAAATTGGGTGTTGTGTAAATTATTTATCTGTGCATTTAGCAAACAATGATATAGCATGGCACTGTATTCTGTAAATGCATGTCATTTGGTTTTAACTTAAAAGGTTTAGGCAGCTTATACACCCTTTATTTCCGAGAGGCATGATTGACAAGCAAATTTACCAATCAGAAAAAAAACAAGAACACTTTTTTGCGTAAAATATACATCATTGTCGTGGAGAAAGTGGAGAAAAAGCACAAATTTCTACAGGATCAATGAGCAAAGCGCCAAACTCTGTAAATCTGTACAAGAAGTTTTGAGTTACAATTCAGTTAAATTCAACTTTATTTATATAGTACATTAAAAAACAACTTCAGCTGCCCAAAGTACTTCACATAAAAAGTCAACAAAATTATACAGATAATACAATATATACGGAAAGAACAATAAAACACCAAGAATAAGTATTTGTCTCACTTTATTTTACTGTTCAGTGTAAGAACATTGTACTGCACTAAGGTTTGGAGAATACATTATATTTAAAGTATTCTCCACTGAGAATGCATTAAATCTAATGTATTCTCTTTAGATTTTGTGGTGACTCTGCTCTCTGTCATCTGCCTGGGGGCTATGCTGGAGGCTCTATAACTCCTGACTGAGCAAAAGGCCACAAGTGAAGTCTGCACTGACGGCTTTTACATTTCCCAGCGGCCATGAATGCACCACGCTCAGACTGACCAAAGCTGACCAGTGATAGAACATGTAGGCCTCATAACATCGCACATAAACAACCCAGTTACCCAAAAGTTGACCTCAAGGTGAGATTCTGTTTTATTCATATTAAAAAATGAAATTCCATCTATATTGAGGGTCCGCTAACAGTTTAATGCAAGCTTCATACGCTCCAGGCAAAGATACTGTAATATTTCTTGTGTCTCTAGTCAAAAAACCAAGGCTGATCCCAAACATGGCAGCTCCGATCCTGAGTAAAATTGAAAGATTTCGAGACATTGCATCAAGTTTCCCCCCTTCTCGATGTGCCAAAAGAACTTTAGTTGGATTTAATGTGATCTATACCTGAAAGAGACACAGGAATTAGCAGCAGTGACTGGCATCATGCTATATAGACAGTGTGTTGATGTCAATACAAGAAAAACGATGTAAAGTGGAACAAAACACTAAAACACTAAATCCTCTGCAATTTCAAGTCGTTGGTGACATCACATAGAACTGGCCTGATTACAGCCAGGTGTTTCTGAATACAAACACCTGACTGAATCATTCTTTATAAACTATGTGTTCACTATGAGTTAAAGGTACACTATGAGATTTGTTCCCCATGTATCTGAGCAAAATTTATCTTGTCCAATAGAGTTAGAGTTATTAAACTTTTTCTTTACTGCATAATTCCATATACAGTGGTCCCTCGTTTATCGCGGGGGTTACGTTCTAAAAATAGCTCGCAATAGGCGAAATCCGCAAAGTAGTCAGCTTTATTTTTTACAGTTATATATGTTGTAAGACTGTAAAACCCGTCACCACACACTTTATACACTTTTCTCAGACAGGCATTAACATTTTCTTACATTTCTCTCTTGTTTAAACACTCTCAAAGTTCAAACCTTCGTATATTGTATCCCTCTTCCTCGATGATCTCTTTAAATGTGTTGCTCACATGTCTCTGCTCCAGCGTTATCCACAGAGGCGTCTCTCCATGCAGAGAAACACTTTTAGGTCCAAAGCGTTTCTGAAATTAGTTGGTGCAGAACGTTTCATTGATATTGGGGGTTTTGTCGGGGAGATAATGTGCAAACATACAGCCAATCAGGATGCAGAACACAAAGTGCGTTCACACATTGTAAAAAAAAAAAGCATACAAAATTGCACAAAAAAAAAAAAAAAAAATTCCATGAAACAGTAAGGCCATGAAAAGTGAACTACGATATAAGCAACTCTTGAGGTCAAAATAAGTCCACTGTGTACTGCCTGCAACTAATTATAAAGTGCTTTACTGTCCAATAATCAGGAAGTGTGTGATTAGCATGCTAATTGTTAACATTACTGTAATGGGAAAACTCTGACCCCCAGCAAAACTCAGGCTGACACCTGAGAGTTACACTTTTAAACTAAAAGGCAAGGAAGAAATCATTTCGGACCACTGCAAATGATTTAAAAAGAACTTGTTCTGTTTTTAAAGACGGTAAAAATCAGGTACGGCACCATGAGCATATTACATTCAACACAACCGCTTCTCAGACTTGCATCTTCATAGGAAAGTTTGTTCTAACTTTTGCAAATAATTTAAAGTTTGCATGTTTTTGAGGGCAGACCTTTACAAAGACTGAAAACATCCCCTGATATTTAGTTCCCGGTTTCCGGCTAATTTTAGAAGAAGATAAGAAGTTGAAAGTAAAATCTTGTGAAAGGTTGTTTTCCAGCGAAGTGTCTCGCTGGGCCTCCCTCAATAAAAGCTCCTCCAAACAGACTGCACCCTGCCAATTTACTGTCCTTGCCTCGGGTTATGGAGGAGAGCGAGTCGCAGGGAAGACATGCAAACGCAGGAGAAGACACTCAAACAAAGTGGGAAATATACACTCCAACTGACTGAGAATAATTGGCTAACTGTGGTTCAGGTTCACTGGTCTATACTATATTCAATTTACCAGCACAAATAACAACTCTAATTCTGAAACATTGGTCATAAAGTCCCATTTATTTATCTCATAATGTGGTGTCCAATCAGAAAGCAGAATAAAGCTCTATTTGCATGGGATTAGTTTTACGAATTGTCCATGTCTGTGAAAATGTTTGTAAAAATTGCCACGAATTTTACCTCTAATTCTGAAAACTCAGAGGTCCTCAGGTAATTCTAGTCCTGTGCGAACGCTCTAGAAAATAGTGATTCAAAATGTCCCTATGCAGCCTATTTTAAGTCCAGATTTGAACTAAATTATTATTTTGCTACGGATTATAACCTAATTCAGTTATTATTATTTCTATTTCTATCTAATTGAAAAGTAAAAAAACAAAACAAACTGCGGTAAATTTACTGACATTGCTTATCACATATCAATACACAAAAAACCATAGACATTGTAGGATAATTTCACTTTTACAGATGTCCCTATAGGTAAAATTAATCTCGTGTGAATAGGGCTTTAGCCTAAAACTTTGTCCTTGTCTATATGGAGATAGATGCGTTAATGCCATAGTGTCAAACATTCTAGGTAAAGGCACGTTTAGATGGAGACGTCAGGTGGCAGACAATCAACCGAAAGCGTTACATAGTGCTGTAGTAGTAAGGAGTCAAGAGTTGCAGTTTCCTGTTATATGCAACATTTTAAATATGGACTGCAAGATGAACTGCAATCAAATCTACATCACAAATTGATGGATGCAATTGGCAATAGAAAAAATGAACTTCTTGTCCACTTTTGCACGCACACACACACACACACACACACACACACACACACACACACACACACTTGTTTACTAGCTGGCCATATATATATATTTTCCATGCAGTTTTCATATGCAGTTTTGTGTGTATATGTAATATGAGGCAGAGCTTATGTTATATTTGATGTGTTTGCTAGTTCTATAGTGTGAACTGTGATGAAAAAGTAAGACCACAGTCAACACCAGTGAAACTCTCATGTCTGTCATGTTTGTGGACAAGACGGCATATGTCACATTAGCGTAGCGTATCTGATTAACTGTTAATATCTTACGTAAACATACCAGACAGTTTGTTGTCTATATGTTAGCGTGCCGTACTGCTATTCAGCCTGTTGTATTGCTATAATTATAACGTGCCTTTAAAGATAAAATGTCTGTTCTTGGTCTGAGATTTTGTAAAATAAATTTCCCCAAAAATGCGACTTATAGTCCAGTGTGACTGATTTATGTTTTTTTCTTCATTATTATATAGTCGGGAAAAATACAGCAATGCATGTTAGAAAAAGTAAGAGATTTTTTTTTTTTTTTTTTTTCAAAACTGTTCAGCTCTAATTTTGAAGATTTTATCCCATTTAAAAGGTATAATATTTCATTTTAAATTTGTAATCACTATGGCCTAATTGTCCTAGTTTTGTCCTAATTTTTCTTCATTCAGAAACCATGAATACATTATTCTATACTGGTGTTTTCTTGTTGTGAATGAAGCCCTTTTTCCACTCTGTGTGTGTGGTGGTCTGTATATGCTCTCCCACAGAGTGCAAACGTATTACACTTCGGAGGCATTCTCTTCCTGAGTGCTCGCTGACCTGTCTGGCCCTTCCGTCTGCTGCGGGCATCTGTTGTGTTCTACATTGACCCGGGACATCCGCTGCACCTGCTCCACTGTACTGTACTCACAAACCACGGTGCTGTCGGGGCTGCAGGATTCTATGTTTGTGCTTTCACAATATAAGACGTGAGAGTAAAGTGTAGGTCACCTATATACAGTACCGTTTGTGCTTGTGTTTTGAGTCAATACAAAGTGAGATTGTACAAGTCAGACAAAGCAGTGTGTAGAGCTTTTTTGGCCCAAAGTTGATTGAGTTAACAGAGTTTCATGCTTCGCTAATTAATTCTGCAGAAATCTGTGATGTTTTTCAGTCCCTGTGATACTTTTGTCCTTTCATTTATCCTTATAAGCATATAAGGCCATATTTTGTTTTCAAAATATGACCAGTGAAAATAAAATCTCAGTGATTTTATTTTCACTGGATTATTTTGACTTATTTTAAGTGAGTGCAACAGACAGACATGAAACTCTTATTTTTCTTCTCTTCTGCCTATTATATATATATATATCTCTTGATTTCTGCTTAGACAAAAAAGACCTATTGTGCTTGTGTCCACTACATAGTTACAATCCACAGTCAAAACCAGAAGTTTACATACAAAAAGATACACGTTTTTGTTTTTTTTTCTCTTTGTCTGACATGAAATCAGACTAGAGACACACATATTGATGTATCTGAAGGCACGCCTGAAACATACTGCTTTTTTGATTAATATCATGGGAAGATATCAGGAAGAGAAATCTGGACTTTCACATGTCTGGTTCCTCCTTCGGTGCAATTTCAGCTGTCACGTTAATTTGTTCAAACAACTATATGCAGGTGAAAACAGCATGAGAAAGTCCAGCCATCATACGCTCAGGAAGGGGACGGGTTCTGTGTCCCAGAGATGAACGTGCTTTCGTCCGAAATGTGCATATTGTTACGACTCAGCTCGTCTGGGGACAGGGATCTAACAAAAGAAAACCAAGATGGAAAATGGATAAAGTAAGAAGTAATTTAATTAACAGGGATGTTAAGGGTAAACTAAACAAAAGGGACTAAAAATATTGAAACAAACGGTACCTTCCAATGGTTTAAACAAAAACAAAAAAGGTAACGCTAACTAAAACACAAATTTGAACAGAGTCAGTACTGACGACGAAGTGTCTCACAACAGTGTGTCACTTCCCTGTAGTGACTTTACCAAAGAGAGACACACAAAATGGCATACTGGCCACACGCAGGCCAGCAGCCCCGAACAGGTGTCACAAATCTTCTTAAATGGGTGGGAGGCGGCTGAAGGTGGGCCCCAGGATTGGCCAGGCTGGAAAACAGTCCTCCAATCACTGCCAAGGGCTCCTACAGCCATGATTATGGGGAAAGTGGGTAGACTCTGGGGCACACAGACAAAACATAATGTAGAAATACAGCAAACGAAAAGAACTTAAGGCCTAGGGCTGTAACACATATCGACCCAAAAACAAAAGCAAAAGACCTTGTGAAGATGCTGGCTGAAGCTGGTAAGAGTGTGATATCATCCACAGTGAAACGAAGACTGTACCGACATGAGCTGAAAGACCTCTCTGTCTGGAAGAAGCCAATACTCCAAAAAAACATAAAAAAGACAGATTAGTTTGCAAGCGCACACAGGGACAAATACCTTATTTTTGGAGACCTGTCCTGTGGTCTAACGAAACTAAAATTGAACTGTCTGGCCATAATGAGTTTTGTTAAATTTGGAAGAAAAAAGGGGGAAGGCGGTGAGCCCGAGAACACCATCCCAACTGTGAAATACGGGGATAGCAGCATCATGTTGTGGGGTTGTTTTGCAGCAGGAGGGACTGGAGATCTTCACAGAACAGATGGTATCATGAGAAAAGAACAATATGTGGAAATACTGAAGCAAAATCTCAAGACATCAGCCAGGAAGTTAAAGCTTTGGTGCAAAAGGATCTTCCAAATGGACGATGACCCGAAGCATACTGCCAAACTGGTTACAAAGTGGCTTAAGGATAACAGTCTTTGTTTTGGAGTGACCATCACAAAGCCCTGATCTCAGTTTATTGAAAATTCCTGCCAACTATTGTGAGAAGCTTGTGGAAGGATATCCAAAAGGTTCGACCCAAGTCACACAGTTTAAAGGCAATGGTACCAGCTTAATAAAAGTTCGCTGACTTTCACATTAGAAACGTGCGGTGCCCAATGGAAGCTCGTGTAGAGACGTGTAGCTGTCGGCACTTCTGATGGATCACATTAGCGAGCAGCAGATTTATTTTTTTGGTACCAAAATGACAACATGCATGAATTTCTCTAAATACAGCTTTGAGAGGCTAAATGAGAAGGAGTTGAAAACTCTAAAAAGTACATTTTGAATAATTGGTCTGCTTTAAGTGGGCAATGTCTAAACAAACACGGCTAAACCACAAACATACAGCTTTAGTTTAATTAATGTTTGTGTTTCGTTGCCTCGACTGTCACGGTCCTAACAATTACAAGTTACTATCTTTTTTATTCCAACTTTCCCTTGACAATTACTTTCAGCACATTTCTGACTTTGGTTCTCATCATTCTAAACATAAATCAAAACAAAATTCATGGTGCCTTCAGCTCTCACAAATATCAGAATTACAATTTTAAATGAGACATTTCAGTTGTGGGTGGTTCAGAGGGGGAATAACATCATGTGCTGTTGGAAGGTATTCACTTCACAAATTCACCCTCTGTCCTTTTCTCTTTGAATTGATGAGTTTTGCTCCTTCATGGTGAGTAAAAAAGATTTATATTTTTCATTAAAACTTGAAGACAATGCAAAAGGTTGCATAAAAAGGTTAGGTTTAATAATATTCTGAATTTCAAATCAACTTAATCCTTTTTCTTTGCTCTCCTTTGTTAAGAGATGCCCTTGTGAATTTTTGCATAATACTAGTTGGTTACTATGGCAACCTATTTTACCAGTACTTGGGATTTAGGCCTGTCACGATGACAAATATTGAAGTGTGATATATTGCTGAAGTAAATATCAATAATAAACGATACTATTGTATTGAAACTACTTTATGCCACTTACACAGTAACCCAAGAGCAGATTTAAACCACAGAAACAATTCAATACGTCAAGGCAAGTTTATTTGTATAGTGCAATTTGTACACAAAGTAAATTAAAATGCTTAACACTTTGTTCAATAGTGTTAAAGAAATCATGAGCTGCAATAAATAAAAAGCAGAATGAAACACTTTAATACTTAGTTTGCATCTGTAATGAGTCTTAGAAGTTATGAATTCAACCTTCTACAACTAAAATCTTATCATGTAACCAAAAAATAACCAAAAATGTCCCAGTACAGCAAAGAAAATGTAGACATGATAAATATTGACCCCCCCAAAAAATATTGTTCTTGCTTTCTTATACTGAACGATAAGTCGATATAGTAATTACTGTGATGGGTCTATTGGGACTAGTTGGGATTGGACCTTCCTGCAGTTCTAGTACAGATGCCCTGGATCCTCGTCTTCCCTGAGACTCACATTTTCGTAAAGTATTGGAGAAGTGTGTATTCTGGATCCCAGGCAAGGTTATATCAAAAGTATAATTTCTCATGCAATAATATGAATTTTTATCAAATTTTAAGCATGTTTTGAAATGCTTTTTTAGTTCAAAATTTGCAGTTCAGCTGCAGTGGAGCTAAGCCTCCTCATTTTATAAAAGCATGAATCCTTGTCCATATTATATCAACTTCCCAAACGTGCATGGAGATTATGGGATTATTCAAAGTCGTATTTAAATGTTTATATGATTACAGTGAAAGGCCAAATATGCACAATAAACTCAGAATATTTTTCTGGTTAGATTGAATAAGTTTTGTCTGTGTGGGCCCGCATGATTAGATGCCATCAATCACTTCCTTCAATTGGATTTGCCCCTAGCTTGGGTTTCTCCACCAAGTGTCTCATAAATAATGTGGACAGAAATAGAGGGAGATCAGGTCCAGTCTATTCATCAGGGCTCCACATGCAGACAGGCAACTATCAATAAACAGCATCGTGACACAGGCTGTGAGAGGGTTCTGCTAAAAGCCACGGAACACTGGCATCCATTAAAGCTCCTCTTGAAGCTGATGCATACATTAATACCTCCACTTGCAGTCAATGTATGGATTTGGCAAAAAGATACATTTGCTGTTTGAACAATCTTGACGCTCGATAATTTCCTTTTTCCTGTTTCAACTGTCTTCTATTACATGTACGTTGGGGCAACACATTATGAAAGGTTAGACTACTCATTTCATTTAAATGTTCTATGTATTCAATGCAAAACAGACAAACATAATAATGACCAGTCATATACATTAGTGGCAAGGGGTTATAAGACATACCAAGACATACCAAAACATCAAGACAAACCAAGATGTACCAAGACATATAAGACTTATCAAGACATACCAAGAAATATCAAGACTTATCAAGACTTATCAAGACATACCAAGGCATACCAAGAAATATCAAGACATATCAAGACAAACCAAAACACCAAGACATGTCAAGACATATCAAAACATCAAGACAAACCAAGATGTACCAAGACATACCAAGAAATATCAAGACATATCAAGACATACCAAGACATACCAAGAAATTTCAAGACATATCAAAACATCAAGACAAACCAAGATGTACCAAGACATACCAAGAAATATCAAGACATATCAAGACATACCAAAACACCAAGACATACCAAGACAAACCAAAACATCAAGACGTACCAAGACATACCAAGAAATATCAAGACATATCAAGACATACCAAGAAATATCAAGACATATCAAGACATACCAAGAAATATCAAGACATATCAAGACATACCAAAACACCAAGACATACCAAGACAAACCAAAACATCAAGACGTACCAAGACGTACCAAGACATACCAAGACATACCAAAACACCAAGACATACCAAGACAAACCAAAACATCAAGACGTACCAAGACATACCAAGACATACCAAGACATACCAAAACACCAAGACATACCAAGACAAACCAAAACATCAAGACGTACCAAGACATACCAAGAAATATCAAGACATATCAAGACATATCAAGACATACCAAGACATACCAAGAAATATCAAGACATATCAAGACATATCAAGACATATCAAGACATACCAAGACATACCAAGAAATATCAAGAAATATCAAGACATATCAAGACATACCAAGACATACCAAGACATACCAAGAAATATCAAGAAATATCAAGACATATCAAGACATATCAAGACATATCAAGACATACCAAGACATACCAAGAAATATCAAGAAATATCAAGACATATCAAGACATACCAAGACATATCAAAACACATACCAAGACTTATTAACACATATCAAGACAGACCAAGACATAACATGGTTTGTAGACGTAACAGCTATTTACAATTGTATGTGAGAAATCTGTGTTTTGTGTGTGTGCGTACGTGTGATATTTTCATGATTTTGGAGGGGGTAAGGTGGAGACTAGCCGTGGAGAATGCTTTTTGACGGGGTCCTCAGAACAGGTACAGGAGCAGTAGCAGCAGTAGACACTTATAATATATGGAATATACAATGCACAAGGCAAAACTTGACATATAAGACACTGGCACACACAGTAACACACACGGCTCTCTAAGTTAACCCACCCTCCCCAACTGTCCCAAGAATCGGGATTAGTAGCAGTTACAAACATGTTTAAGATGTTCTAAAATGGCCTTCCTGAACAATGGGAGAGAGGTCAGAGAATGGATGGAAATTCATTCCTTCCGTTTTAATTTGAGGGTTAAAAAAAATAGGTGGTTTGAATAGTATTAGAAAATGTTTTATATATAAAGGGTAATTAAGATAGAAGCAACAATGCGATAGGGCAAAAGTGTGTTTGTGCAGTGTTGCGTGCAAGTCCTAAACCTCCTTTAATCTAATCTTTGATTAAAAGATGTCTAATTTGTATTCAAATAATTTGATTCGTTATTTTAATCTTATTTTAGTTTTTACTTCCTGGTTAGACATGGGGAGCTGATATGACACACACAATGTTCCCATCCACCCATAATGTTAACAAAGGAAAAAACATGTCTAAACTGCACAATAGAGCAAATAAAATTAATTATAATGCTTTTATTTTGTTAAAGGAGTGTTTAAACTGTCAGACAAAATAGATATTCTGCTTTAGATGTAATTTTTTGTAGTTCTCAACTGCAACTTAACTTATGTAAAACTATGCTAAATATTTACCACATGTACTCTCACCAAACCAAGTAAAATTTGAAAAATAAAAACAGATCTAGTGCATTCTTTTAGTCAAATAATGTAAAGTTGTTGTTTTTTTTTTTATTTTAATTTTGTAATGACTAGTATTAATTAAGATTAAACTCCATTACTCTTTGTCACTAGTCTCTCCAACAAGCCAATAGTCTGTCCAACCACATTCAAACAGGTACAGAGGTAGAGTGTCTTGCCCAAGGACACAACAATGGTATGAACTAAGCTACAAGTGCAAAATTAAAAATACTACTTACTTGTTTTCGTCAAAAGCGTGATTGATTGCGTGATCACATTTTGCAGGTTACTTAAAACAACATAAAAATTGTCAAGTCGAAGAAGATTAATGGGCATTTGTCCACTGTGAAAATCTTGAAAATAAGTTGTAACGAGAACAACTTGCGCTCTGTTAAGTTAAAGAGGCTGCAGGGATTTGAATCTGAAAACTGAGAAGTGAATCGGGACAAGGGACCTCATTACTGTCTCACTCCTGAGACACTGCAGATATCTCACTGCCCAAGTTGCAGGATTTTCAAAACTACTTTACTTCTGCAGAAAGTATTTAGAACTAATTTAAACTTTGAGTGAGAATAAAGTATGGATAGGTCGTTCTTGCTTGTGTCCTTGGTTTAGGTATTCAACAATATGTAGTAGATGAATTCTAGCCAAAAACATATTTTGTGCTAAGTGAAAAAGACAAAGTTCTATTGTGCAACTTAAATTTTTCACAAGGTCATGGTCGATGCCTTTAGGCAAAAGACTGTGAGAAAATACAAATTGTATAGTAAGGTAAATCCATAGCACCTTGAAAGACACTTTACTTTAAAACAATTCTTCATCTCTTTTGCCTCAGACCTCTATTGATTCATTGAAATGGTGACAAGGCAAACTAATCTTCAGGCAAATGTGGAAATAACTGGTTGTTGCTTTCAACTAGAAGCACCATGAGGGCACGAGTTTATGACAATCTCTTTGGATTATGACTGATTTCTTTGGGGCCTTGAGGCTTTACAGGATATAACCAAAAAATAACCAAAAATGTCCCAGTAGTGCAAAAGAAAATTACACATAATAAATACTGACCCCAAAACAAATTATTGTTCCAGCTTTCTTATATTGAGAAATAAGTCGATATAGTAATTACTGTGATGGGTCCATTGGGACTAGTTGGGATTGGACCTTCCTCCAGTTTCAGTACAGATGTCCTTGTTCCTCATCTTCTCTGAAACTCAATGCTGTAGAGTCAGTCAACAGGAAACGAAAATGCAGGCCATGAATATTTGTGGATAATTTGTAAAATTTCAAAAAAGAGGTGAACAATTTGGAGAAAAAAAAAAGAGAGAGATTTTGCAGTAGTTTTTTTACAGTAGTTATTTCTAAAAAAAAAAAAAAAAAAAAGAAAAAAAAAAATCTTCTAAACTAACAAGTTTTCTTAGGACTTGCAATTCATAACTTCACTCATTGATTCTGAGAAAGCAACTAATCATTGTTTAATTAATGGAAAATAAAAATCTTGAAAGTTCCATTTGCCAACATCTATTCAGCATTCAACATGTGCGTAAATGTCTTCTTGAGGTAACACTAACTTATTTACTGTGGCGGTAATAGCCTCTCATAGTTGTTGACAGAGATGAGTAGCTCCAGTCCTTTTGTGTCTGTAGTTGTGTCCATTTGGTTGTACTCTGGAGAAACTGATAAGTCACAACAGATTGGCCACTTACCTCCCTGTTGTTCAGCAGGGTGAGCACATGTTTCAGCAGAGACCTTTGAGCTCAATGTTAATGATTGGACCAAACAGCATTCATTGCACGCACTTTCTACTTCTACCCTTTACAAACAGTACACGTGGGTGGTCTTTGTGCTGTGCCCGGCTCTTCTCCTGCTCTGTGCAAAATATATAAGTCAATAAAGTCTGGGGTGCTTCTGTATTTTGCATTTGCGTATAGCTCTTCCATGAATGATGATGCACACGGAGCTCCCCTGGACAAACAGCCAACCGACCCGCACTTAGCCCTAAGGCTCTGGAAGAACTCTCTTTTGTAACTGCTGCTGTCAGACTCATCATTCTGACTTTATCATAAACATTGTAATAACATACCAATCAGGTGCCCTCATTTCCTGACATTAGCAATAGGTTTGATTGGCAGGTTCAGTGCATCGTTGCTAAGTTCCCACCTGCTATCCTCGAATGTGTACATTTGGTTGAAGCCGAACGCTGGGTAATGTCACACTCTATCTATATATAGTATATGGTCTGAACCTGTAAATGGCTTGTATAGCCTTGTTACTCAATATAAAACAACATCTACAAAAAGTTTTCCATCAAAAATTGGTGTTTTCATAAATTAAACACAAAAAATACATATGTTAAAACCTGATAATTGCGTTCACGATTCTGCCATAACATACCTAGACCAGTAGAACAGTATCACCTTGAAATATTTGGTTTTCAAACTTAAGTTAAGCGCAAGACCGAAACGTCATTCTTTTTTGCTCTTTTTTTTTTTTCAAATTGATTTTACAGTAACCTTCACAATCACTGTACATTCAAAAGTTCATATACATATATATATATATACATATTCCAGGAAATACGGTTAAAACTGGTAATACAAATATACACAAAAAGGAAAGCAAAAAGAAAAACCCTCCCACCCCGGTCAAAAGTCTCAACCAAGCAATGGCCTACTACAAAGCTGCTGGAGATGGTCAATGAAAACTTGCCATAACACAGTTGTATCGCCATGTGTACCCTGATCATAGAAAATTCTAGTTGGGCTGTATCCAAAAAACACAGAAAGCCTACATGCAACATGATTTATACAATTGCAATTCTCCAGTTTTTTTTGGTGATGAGAATTTCTGGAGGACATTCCAGCTCCCATAGATAAATACTGATATTGTGTCTTTGGGCAAGACACTTAACCCACCTAGCCCCCAGTGTCTGCGTACACTGGTGTATGAATGTTTTTTTTTTTTTTTTATATTTTGTGAATGTGTGCCCAAAATATATAAAGACGTGTGGCAACTTTGCACAAATCCACAGAAGCCTGTTGTCCCCAAAGAGGTTTTCCTCCAAGGCTGCAAATTGAATTGGTCTTTTGCCTATTTTGAGCCTTTGGCTGCCAAACAGTGGGATACCAGGGTCCCAAGGAAAGAATTCCTCACATAACTTTCCTGCTTTCTCCCACACATCAATTAAGCATGTTATAATGAAGCCATAGTCTCCTGTATGAGATGTGTATATAGATTCAGAAACTGCTTGAGAGGGTGGGGTCTGACCAGACTTCTCTCTAGCTCCTGCCACAACACTTGTAAATAAGGGCTAAACCAAACAACCAGCAGTTTGAGGATAAATGCCCAATTATAAAGTGTAAAGTTAGAAACTTTCCAATCTCATTGCATTGTATGTACCAAGACTTAATTCTGACTAAAACATATCTGAAGATGAAGATAATGGTATTTGTCATTACACAGCTCATAGTATGCACCTCTGTTAAGGGTCAACCTAATGCTTTTGGAGGTACCAGCTATTGGAAACGTATGCAAACATAGGCATAACATGCAAACTCCATGAAAAAGCGCGAACCAACCTGCAAATGAATGTGGGCTGTATCATTAGAAAACACATGTCCACTTTACACCGAGCACCATATATTTAAAACATTTATCACTATCAGCTGACTTGCTCAGTAGCCATCATATCATATACTATGGTCATTAAAGGTATTGAAAACCAGATACTAATCGATACTAAAACTAGTATCGAAACTAGATGCTCATTTGAGCAGGCAGCGATACTAAAAATGTCATTTTCATGAACCTGTATAATGATCTTGAGCTGTATCAGAACAAGTATGGCCTCATCCATAGAGTAGTATACGCCCATGGACCACTATGGAACCTAGCTGGACGACGGATTACACAGCTATTTGGCCACATCGTAATATTAAAGAAAGTACAAGGATTTAATGATGAACATCCCTTTACATTCTTTTGTCTAAAGAAAGAGTGTTTCATTGTGGTATTGAAATCCGTATTGAGTATAAAGTGTATTCCTTAGTATCACTTTTGACATCTTAGTATCATTACAACACTATCATATGCATAACTTAATGTATTCAAAATTACAATTCTTAGTTATATCTTATTTTTGCATGATTCTCTGACCTTAACACTACATGCACCAGCTCCTTAAGTGAAGTGTGAAATGCTGCATACCACCCCTCACTATGCGCCTTGCTTTTAATGAGACTTTTGCCAACATGCTAAGTGTGCTAGTGCCCGGTTAGCCCTGTCTGAAACAGTTACCCAGGCACTCCTTGCACATTTGGGAAATTACTTGCACAGCCCGACTTTCTGCAGGTTGGAGATGAGATGGATGCCACAGAATTATGCTAATGAGGCGTGCTGCCGTCCAATCACACGCTTCACTGGGTCAAAGGCCAGGTACGCGCAGAGAAGAGAGCGTGGAAGGAGTCTTGATAATTGACATCAGAATTTGCAAACAAGTTTCAATATTACTGTGATTGTTCGTTTTATTTATTTTTATTTTATTTTTAGTTATTTTTCAAAAGTGTAAATAAAGCAGTGAGGGAGAGAAAATTGACTTAGATTGTGAAGTGAGAAGCAAAAAAAGTTCCAAAGTTAAACAGGGTATTTTAGGTACTTTAGGTACTTTTTGTAGACTTTTCCTTCCTTTAATGGTTTATTTAGGACAGGTCTACTTAGAAATGTACAGTATGTCAGCAGTAATTTGAACAAATACATAAAGGTAAAAAAAAATAAAAAAATACATTTTCCGAATTTAAAAGCAACTTTTGCTGTGTTTGCTTGAGGCAAGTATATTTATTCTCAGTTACATCTGATACATAGTTGTTAAAATACAAAATTATAATATAAGGATTCAAATACACAAATAAATGAACAATCAAAGTAAATGTTATTCATGATTCACTTTACATTTACAATGGATGGATGAAAGATATGATCAATTACAGAAAGTACCAATACAAACAGCACTAACTACCACTGTAAGTATCACTATCACTAGAAGTCCCACTATTAGTACCAATACAAGCACCGCTAACTACCACGTATACTAACAAGTATTGGCGTACCAGTCCAAGTACCAAGTCCCTCATATATAACTCCATCATCAGACCCAAAGCAAACAAAGGAAACAAAGAGAAAGATAGCTATTAGGCCCATTGAGGCTGCATGTAGGCCCATTTAGGTGGAAAATCTAAACAATAGCTGTTTACAGTTTCAGTGTAGTTAGCCCCTCCCTTCAGATAGATATAAGGCAGTGTCCACCAGCAATCTGACCAGAGCTGAAGAAGCAGCAGCAGCAAAACGTCTTCACTCCTGCAACTTTTTGTCCAGTTGACAGATTTAACTGTGGCTTTTAACCAGTATCACAGTAACAATGCATGTATTTACAGATGTTTTTTTTTTTTTTTTTAGCAATAATAACACCTGTAATTAAACAGCATCAAGATAGACTACTTTAATGCCACACTGTAGACATTCCCGGCAAACAAATAACATCTCTAAGCAGGTGGTGGACCCCAATTGGAAAAGTTACATAATACACCTTAAACCCAAAAAACTCCAAAGTCTCCAAACCACATACATTTACGAGGACTGGCTGTGGACATCTCCATTAAAAATATCCAAACTGATCACTGACAGTTAGAGAAGACTAAATCTTTATCTCAATTAAAATGTGATTAATTGCACAACCCAAATCAAAGACATTTTAATTATATGCGACAATAATATTAATACTCCGCTGCCTAAAACATGAAACAAAGTTTGGAAAATCGCCCGCGAGACTAGAATGAATTGAATTTAGAGGGTGGTAAATCGGTGAGAATCCTTCATTGTCAGGATGAGAGGCTGCGTCGGAGCTATTTGTCTTGTTAACAGTGGTGCCACTCCAGAACATCAGGACGCACAGGGTTCACGAGGAAAGGGCAGATGTGTCGGCAGGTAGCACATAATACATCATTCCAACCTGGTACAGACTGGAGGAAGTAGAAAGTAGAAGAGAAAAACAATGCAAGAAAAGCGATTGGTTCTAGCTTGCTGTAGCCCGTACCCTCTGGAACTCAATCTCCAAAAACTGAAACTCTGACTTTTAGCAGAGCTTCAACTCATTGTTCAAGGCAAAGCAAGTTTATTTGTATAGCGCAATTCGACCATAAAGACAGTAAAATCACAATACAAACAAATCAAAAGATAAATATTCATCATACAATTAACATTAAAAGAAAACCTTTCAGTCATATGCACAGCTAAACAACCGTTTTGAGCCTGGAGACCCATTTCAAGTCAAAAGTTGCTCGCTCATTAGACCTGTCACTCTAGATACTCGAAGGTATCGATACTGAAAAAGGACAGAAATGAACCTTTCCTGAATAGCTTTACAATGATCTTGAGCTGTATTAGAAGTATTCACCTTATTCCAGAAGTTGCCATCATCATTCGGGTTACATTATTTAGCATGGGACTGCCGATCTTGACAGCAAATAAGTTTTATATGGACTAGAGCTGTTTGAAAGCCTCCCAGAGAATCGGTGCAGTGTTGACTTGTTGGTGCATATGGACATGGAACATCCATCCATCCATCCATTTTCTTCCGCTTATCCGGGGCCGGGTCGCGGGGGCACCAGTCTAAGGAGGGACTCCCAGACTTCCCTCACCCCAGACACGTCCTCCAGCTCCTCCGGGGGGACCCAAGGCGTTCCCAGGCCAGCCGAGAGACATAGTCCCTCCAGCGTGTCCTGGGTCTTCCTCGGGGCCTCCTCCCGGTGGACATGCCAGAAACACCTCCCTAGGGAGGCGTCCAGGAGGCATCCTGAGCAGATGCCCGAGCCACCTCAGCTGGTTCCTCTCAACGTGAAGGAGCAGCGGCTCTACTCCGAGCTCCTCCCGTGTGACTGAGCTCCTCAACCTGTCTCTAAGGGTGCGCCCAGCCACTCTGCGAGGAAAAACTCATTTCGGCCGCTTGTATCCGCGATCTTGTCCTTTCGGTCATGACCCAGAGCTCATGACCATAGGTGAGGGTAGGAACGTAGATTGACCGGTAAATCGAGAGCTTTGCCTTTCGACTCAGCTCCTTCTTTACCACAACGGACCGATACAGCGACCACATCACTGCAGACGCTGCACCGATCCGCCTGTCAATCTCGCGTTCCATCCTTCCCTCACTCGTGAACAAGACCCCGAGATACTTGAACTCCTCCACTTGAGGCAAAGGCTCACCACCCACCCGGAGAGGGCAAACCACCTTTTTCCGGTCGAGAACCATGGCCTCAGATTTAGAAGAGCTGATTCTCATCCCAGCCGCTTCACACTCGGCTGCAAACCGCCCCAGTGCCTGCTGCAGGTCCTGGCTCGAAGAAGCCATCAGGACAACATCATCTGCAAACAGCAGAGATGAGATCCTATGGTTCCCGAACCAGACCCCCTCCAGCCCCTGGCTGCGCCTAGAAATTCTGTCCATAAATATAATGAACAGAACCGGTGACAAAGGGCAGCCCTGGCGGAGTCCAACATGCACCGGGAACAAGTCTGACTTACTGCCGGCAATGCGAACACAGCTCCTCCTGCTCCGGTCATACAGGGACCAGACAGCCCTTAGCAAAGGGCCCTGGACCCCATACTCCCAGAGCACCCCCAAAGGACACCACGGGGGACACGGTCGAATGCCTTCTCCAGATCCACAAAACACATGTGGACCGGTTGGGCAAACTCCCATGAACCCTCGAGCACCCGATGGAGAGTGTAGAGCTGGTCCAGTGTTCCACGACCAGGACGAAAACCACACTGCTCTTCCTGGATCCGAGGTTCGACTATCGGCCGGACTCTCCTCTCCAGTACCCTGGAATAGACCTTACCGGGAAGGCTGAGGAGTGTGATTTCCCTGTAATTGGAACACACCCTCCGGTCCCCCTTTTTGTACAGAGGGACCACCACCCCGGTCTGCCAGTCCAGCGGTACTGTCCCCGACCGCCACGCGATGTTGTAGAGACGTGTCAGCCAAGACAGCCCCACAACATCCAGAGACTTAAGGTACTCGGGACGGGTCTCATCGACGCCCGGAGCCTTGCCACCGAGGAGCTTGCCAACCACCTCAGTGACTTCGGCCAGGGTGATAGACGAGTCCGCCTCCGGGTCCCCGGCCTCGGCTTCCTCCTCGGAAGACGTGACAGTGGGATTGAGGAGATCCTCAAAGTATTCCTTCCACCGTCCGACAACATCCCCAGTCGAGGTCAGCAGCTCTCCACCCGCACTGTAGACAGTGTTGGTGAAGCACTGCTTCCCCCTCCTCCTGAGGCGCCCGAACGGTTTGCCAGAATTTCTTTGAGGCCGTCCGATAGTCCTCCTCCATGGCCTCCCCGAACTCCTCCCAACCCCGAGTTTTTGCCTCCACGACAGCACGAGCCGCAGCACGCTTGGCCCGCCGGTACCCGTCAGCTGCCTCAGGAGTCCCACAAGCCAACAAGGCCCGATAGGACTCCTTCTTCAGCCTGACGGCATCCCCTTACTTCCGGTGTCCACCACCGGGTTCGGGGAGTGCCGCCGCGACAAGCACCGCAGACCTTACGACCACAGCTACGGGCAGCCCGCATCAACAATGGAGGTGGAGAACATGGCCCACTCGGAGTCCATGTCTCCAACCTCCCCCGGGATCAGAGAGAAGCTCTCCCGGAGGTGCGAATTGAAGATCCCCCTGACAGAAGGCTCCGCCAGACGTTCCCAACAGACCCTCACGATACGCTTGGGCCTGCCAGGTCTATCCGGCTTCCTCCTCCGCCAGCGGATCCCAACTCACAACCAGGTGGTGATCAGTTGACAGCTCTGCCCCTCTCTCTTCACCCGAGTGTCCAAAACACGTGGCCGGAGGTCAGATGACACAACTACAAAGTCGATCATCGACCTCCGACCTAGGGTGTCCTGGTGCCACGTGCACTGATGGACACCTTTGTGTTTGAACATGGTGTTCGTTATGGACAAACTGTGGCTAGCACAGAAGTCCAATAACAAAACACCGCTCGGACATGGAACATTTTGCACAAATTACCCTACTATGTATCAGATTTTACTGGCAAAGCCTTTCTCAAATTCTCTATTGAAATGAATGAAATCCCTGCTTAACGGGAAGTGCCACCGCAAAGAAAGTGAAGTTTAGTAGCATTTAGAGGCCAAAATGAGCAGGGCACAGTTGGCTCAATAAGACCACATAGACTAGCATACACCCACGGACCACTATGAAACATACCTGGACGACTGAGGGATTGCACAGATGGTACTAAAATGTAATGTTGAAAAGTATATATATTGAGTATCGAGTCTATTCCTTAGTATTGAAATGAAGTTTGAAATTTTTATATATTGTTGATAAAAATATAGAAAAGTGATGTTATTGAAGCTAATTTATGTCACTGCTCGATAGATAAGTTAGTATGGCATAACACTTCAAGAAAGAGACACAACAGGAGCCAGATGATACCAAGATGGTGTCCAAAATTAGATGAAAACTAATCAAACAGAAACTCCGACTGAAAATAAAATAACGGTGGTCACTGAATTGGCCAGAGCGAGCGGAGCCTCTCCAAGTGGACCAAGCACCATCAGTGAAAGAGTGACTTTACAACAATCAAAGACGGCTGGAGCAAATTCACCAGAAAACAGCTTCATTCACACTGCTTTCAGTAATCCTCTGTAAAAAGTCCTTTGCCTCTGAGACTCATCAAACACTCAAATTTTCCCAGGATTGTGACGTCATAGATATAAGCCCAGTGCAGTTTTTAAGTCTATAAATGAATAAATGAAAGAAAAAAAATACAAACTGGATTTAAACAATACATTTTCTTTTGTGATCAATATGAACATTCAGTGTTTGATTTTTGACATAAAGGTGAAAGTGAACAACTGAAAAAACAGTTTGCTAATGCTAGCTAGCTTGTGACCGTAATGCCATTTGAGAGGGATGTTGTTTAACAGTAAAACTCAGCTCACCTATTGTAGTTCCAATTAAGTCCCTTCGTTTTGGTCACATATTATTAAAATCAAGCTCAGATTAGTATCTATATGGAGCACTTTTTTTTTTTATTAGGCACTATTTAAGTAATAAATTATTCAATTAAGCAAAGGTACTCAAGAGAATGTTTAAAGACCAATGACAATACAAGTAAGGCGTATTTGTTCTTTAAAATGATAAAACATGAGCAACTTTGAATTTCCAAAAAATCTGCTGACAACATGGAAGAGAAAATATCCCATAATTCCAAAGAACAGAAAGTGGACAGCTCTGGCTATGTAGTTAACATTCTATTGCTGTACTTTCAAACTTTAAATTCACTCAGATGCTTCCTTCTCAGTGCAGTTAAAACCATTTGGCAAAAGCAAAGTGTGGAACAACAAGCAGGAGAAGCAAATATGTTCTTCAGAGCCACATCTGCCCATGTAAATGATGTTTAAACACACGGCTCCCTAATGCCCCTGTCTGGGACTCTGGCTTTATCTTTTTAACCTTGGGAGGCTCTGAGCAGATGGAAATGATTTTAGGATGCAGCACAGTGCAGTTAGAGATGTATTGTATTTTTACTGTTACAAAATAAAGATATGACCATGTAAGACAAATTGACATATCCGTATATCTATTACTGATCTAGGCTAATCTATTGTATCCATGAATGTTAGTTTGTTTTTATGACAGTATAATCAATCACGCAAAGTTTATTTATACAGCACCTTTCACTGTTAGAAAGTTAAAACTCAGAAAAATAACACACAATGGCCGTTTCCCAATTCGCCAAATGCACAGTTCGAAGTACCCTTCAATGTACCCTTTGATGTATCTTTTCTTTGTATCGTTCGAAGTACCGATCGGACTACCCGCCCGACGAAGGGCCTCCTCCGTGTAGCTGCCTTTGTGCCGAAATGGGACATGGAGCCTACTTCAACTGCTGTCCATACGCTTTCGGAGAAATTGGCACCAGTGAGTAAGTGCCCATTCTCCCCCCTCAGACAGATAAACTCCACTGTCTGCTTATCGATCCCTAAAGACAAAAACATTTTCTTAAATAAGGATGAATATTAAACATTATGATACATATACAAGTGTAAGGAATAATTCTGCTAACTGTTTGGTCTGTTACACAGCATTTACTGTAAACTTTAAATGAACAGGACTTCACGAAGGTTGAGTCACCTCATACATATCTTCACTCAAATTTGCGTGTATTGCGTAGGGTACTCCATTTTTGTCTCTTTTTTGCATAGGCATGGTGCATGATGGGATATAGCATTGCGCAAAGTGTGCTCGGACGCATGCTTCGGCTACGGTCGATCTCCATGGAAACACAGGGCGCATTTTCGGCCACAATCATCGGTTGCATGATATGGGACAGTAGCGCTGGAAGTTTCTCAAGTGCCCTTCGATGCAATGTTCGAAGTGTGCATTTAAGGGTACTTTGGCGAACTGGGACATGGCCAATTACAACAGAGTCAATACAACAACATGGCGGTCATAGCAGACCATAAAGAAAAACTACTGCACCTTAAAACGCTTGACAAAATATATGTGTTTTGAGTTGACTTTTGAAGGCATCAACAGACTCCAGTGAACGCAAGGACATTGGGAGATCGTTCTAGAGTCTGGGAGCAACAGCCTGGAAGGAGCGGTTTCCTCTGGTTCGAAAACAGGTGTGAGGAACCATCTGATCCAGAGACCTCAAAGAGCGAGAGGTGACATATGGTTAAATCAGAACGCTGATCTAGGAAGGAGCTGGCCCATACAGTGGTTCATGAGATTGTTTTCTTGGTACGCAGACTTCTCTTCAGTTGTAGTGTTTGACTTAATTTTGAGTCAATTGCATCAACTACGTTATCCTCTTTTGAGTTACTCCTTGTTTAGAAATTATGTAGCAATAGTGTAGTCCTGTTTCAGACCAATAGCTCGACTTGTGGAATCCTGAAACCAAAACTATTTTCCGTCATAACAATTTTTAATCTCTGGTGCAAACAAACATCCCACTGTTAGTGCCATGCTGAGGTTAGTCATGCTGCTATTTTATTATAATTTTATTCAGAAAATGCTTTATAACATTTGAATAAATCAGATTTTTACTTGTGTTAAACCATGAAAAAACAGAACCGGTTCATTTCAAACGCTTTGCAGTGGTCCAAAGTTATTCCTCCCTTACCTTATGAGTTGCTTTGACGATAAAGCTAACAATAACTACCATGCTAACATGCACTTCCTGATAATCGGAATACAAAATGCAAATAAATGCTTCTACAATAGGCCAAGACACATTTTGCTCTAATACGTGGGAAGGGGGGGTGAGGTACAGGTTCTTTAAGATCCAGTAAAATAATGAACAAATTCCTACTTGTGTGGTTAGTAGAAGCTGACCCGAAAACCTTTAAATACTCATGGAATGCATTAAAACCCAGTCTCTGTCCTTCTTGCACGATAAAGAAATAATTTTATGTTGGACATCTATTGGTTTTATAGAGCCAAATGTTCCTGGGTCTAGTGGAGTATTCACTACAGCTGATAATGTAAATGGGCAGAGGTGCTGTTAAGTGAATTTCAATGCACTGCAGTCTGATATGGGGCCGTTAAACACAGTTCAGCAATGCAGCAAACAGATAAAGTCCAGCGCTTGGCTCTACAACTGAGGAATATTTACTGCAGATTAGAAGACATGTCGAGGCTTATATTGTGACTTCAGTTCCCAAGTATTACTACAAAATTGTATAAATCAGCATATTAGCATAACCCTTACAGCATTTTGGCGATGTACAGTGGTGTATGAATATCTCAGAGGTACTATATCATGTTGGGAGTATAACAACACATACTGGTAGTTTTGGTTCTTGGTCTCTCTCTTCCTATAGAGTTCAAAATGCTTGGTTTCATCTTGTGATGCCATTAGGTGATGATCCAGAAGTGCTCCTCCATAAAAGTGGAAGAGTAAATGTGCAGTGTTTTAATAGCGCTGTATATTGTTCTCAATAAATTGTTTTGGCAGCTTCAGCACAAACTAAGTACATTTGCAGCTTTCTGGTCAAGAACACCTATATCTAAATTTAAGCTGCCTTAAGTGGCCTCTGAAGTAAGGATACCTGTTAGAACAATCACTTATTTGGCCAAAAGGTGAAGTGGCCAAACGAACCAGGACAAAAGGTGACGCCAACAAACATACTTCAGTCTATTTTAGCAGAAATATAGACTTTTGTTTCTGAAAAAGGTACAGATTCAAGAGTTTTCTGCATTTGTGGTCTGCTACTACTACTACTACTACTACTACAAATCTCAAAACAGTTCTACTTAAATATGTCATTAGATGTGTTCTCTATGCTGGTTGAGTTTGATTTCACTACTACTACTACTACTACTGCAACTCTCCAAACAATTTAACTTAAATGTTTGATCAGATGTGTTCCCTGTGCTGGTTAAATTTATTGTCAGTGCCTGCTTTTTCATGGCTAAATACTTCCCCAGTCTTCAGAGCCCTCTGCCCAGCGTGTGTGTATGTTTGTGTGTTATAAATGTGAAAAGATGGAGATTCCCAGTGAGCCGAGATTCTTATTGGCTGATTAATAATGTAGGGAATATGGAGCAGGCCCGTACTGCATATTACAAACGTGACACACAGGCACATGCAATATACACACATTAAACTTTTAGATAGAACTGAATGCATCGCCTCCATGCATTCAAGGCTTATGTTTTACTGTAAAGTCAATTATACATTATTTAACTATGTAACAGACAAAAAGTGAATTGCTAAAGTTGACTTGCTAACTCTAAATTGTAATTTGCTGCCCCTATTCTGTGGGAGTTGCAAGAATCCCTGGGCTCATGAGTGCCCCTACCATGAGGCCAGGTAACTGCGTGCCTCACCCGGCGCATTTTCACAGCCGCTTAAAGCAGCAGCGTCACTGCGGAGCTACAGCACAGTCAGTCCATGTGAGGCACGAACGGCCGGTGCCTCTCTGCACGTCTCTTCTCAGGATTTCAACGGTAAATGTAAAAATTCAGTGATTTTGAGTAAAAAAAAAGATTAAAATTGCAAAGTTAAATAGAAAATAACTTTGTACAAATCATTGGATACTTATAACCATGGTTCTGTGTTCAGGTTAAAGTCCTGATAGTAAAACAGGTTAAAATCCTGTACACAGGTTTGAAATTTTGAATTGTATTGTCTTACTTATTCTGTAAAGCACTTTGAATTACCTTGAGTACGAATTGTGCTATACAAATAAACTTGCCTTGCCAAACCATTTCATTTATTTTTTCTCGGACCTCTCCCTGACCGCATGTCACTGCTATGTAACTTTTTGGGTGAAGGGTCAGACATCTACTTGTCTCTGTTATTTCTTTGCCCGAAGTGCTGCACTGTATGTCTTAACACTTATGTACATATCTCCGTGGAGACAAGCAGGCGACACTACCAGGCTAAGTTAGAAGGTCAGATCTGTGGAGAGATTACCCCACCTACAATATGAATGCATGCTTTTCAGTGTATTAGCCTGGAATGTTACAGAGTCTGGCATAACATGTATCATCTCCATGAAGACAAGCAAGCGAGCAACAAGCCCCCAGGGGAATTCTGGGCATGTCCCACCAGGAGGAGGCTGAAGACCCAGAACACGCTATATGTCTCTCGGCTGGCCTGGAACCTTGGGGTCCCACCAGAGGAGCTGGAGGACGTGTCTGGGGTGAGGGAAATCTGGGAGTCCCTGGTCAGACTGCTGCCCCCGCGACCTGGCCCGGATAAATGGAAGAAAATGGGATGGATAAGTTACAGGTCAGATATGTGGAGTGATTACCCCACCAGTAAGAAAACATGTTTTTCAATAGTATTTTTTAGCAACTGTATTTGAATAAAATACAACATAGATAAGTATTACGGCCATACTATGCCATATTTCAGCAATTAGAAAATAGTTAGGGCATATTATTGACAGCTAATATCTGTAGCTTAAATTATTCCTCAGTTTAGGTTTAGGTTTGAACTACGAGTTAGATTTGACGAGGCAGGAAACATATGTTAATCTCATTTCATTTGGAATTTCATTTGAGAAAATGACTTGTTTCAAGTGAGTGCGCTTCCATGTATCAATGAAAATGAAAATTCAATAGTTTGTCAAACAGAGGCATATGTTAGGCTTCAAGCTATCTTATAAATATTAAACATGTAAAGTGTTAATACTGTTGTACAAAAAGTCAGAAGTGTGATTGAGTTCAAAAAGTTTTGGATACATTGAGTGCATTTTGTTTCACACTTGTTTCATTAATCCAGTAATTTTAGATTGCACGCAAAAATGCTCTGTTTGATTTGTGCTGTTTTGTTGCGTCATAGATAATACTCCGGACTTCTCCTATGGTGTTTTTTATGCCCATAAAACATCACCAGACTCACAAAGCGCTCAAATTGTGGTCACAGCAAATGCATGTCTCTATTAGCGCAGCATTCACAGAGGAAAAGTACTTCAAATCGAAAAGTTCATTGTTGTTGCTAACAGCAGGGGGAGCTCCAAACTCTAAATGCCTCATTGGAAACAGTTGAAGTTTAGAGATTTTCACTATGCAGATATTATTTTAATTAAAAAAAATTAAATAAAATAAAAATAATAATAATTTAAAAAAAAAAATGAAAAGGGACTTAAAGCCAAAAGAATACATAATGTGTTATTTTAAAATGTTATAGAGTTTCTCCACCTTAAAGGCAATTTGTAAAAAAAAAAACAAAAAACAGCAACATACATCTACGAACACATCAAAACATACAAGTATTTTTAAATCTACAACACAAAATCAACACTGCATTATCTGCTGTGTCTGCTCTGTTGACAAGATCCTGTTGGCATTTCCAAACACAGCCAGAACAGAAGGTCAAACCCATTTATCACCCAGTCTTTATCCTGGCCTGACTGCTTGGTGCCGCCCTGGTAGCAACACTTATCAGCAACCCTCTTCTTCCTCCCCTCCCCTCTCTCCTCCTCCTCTTCCTCCTCCTCTCTCCTCTTCCTCCTCGTCCTTTTCCTCCCAACTAACTAACCACTGGATTTATCTATTGAATTTCAAGATGCCCCAAACGTTTTACAGTGAATTCATCATTCACTCCACACTGCTCTGGGGCAGATTGACGAAAGCAAGGCTGCCAATCTGTACCACCGGCCCCTACCAATGCACTCACGCACATACCACTTTCATACTAGGCAATGTGTGTGAAGTGTCTTGCCTGAGGACACAACAACAGTTTATGCCACTGGCGCCTACCACTGGCATATGCCAAGCAGTCTCCCATCCAAGTATTAACCAGGCCCGCCTCGCTTAGCTTCTGACATTTGACGAGATTATGCTTTGGCCACCCTCCTTTTCCTCCTCCCTTTTCACCTCCCTTCCCTCCTCTCCGTCCGCCTTCACCTACTTCCTTGACTCCTTTTCCTCCTTTTCCCCTTCCTCCTTCTCTTTTCCTCCCTTCTCCTCCTCCACTTTCACTTCCTCTCCCTCCTCTCTTCTCTCCTCATCCTCCTCCTCCTCCTTCCTCCTCCTCCTCCCCTCCCTCGTCCCTTCTCTCCTCCTCTTTTCCCCCTTCCTCTTCCTCGCCTGCCTCCTTGTGCTATTTCTCAAGTTAATCTTCCTCATTCCCCAGCAATCCCCATTCGTACTTAGAGACTCCTCCAAACAGTTATTTGTATTGATGCAGACTACCTGACATGCACTTTAATCAGGCCTACATCACTCTGCTCTGTGTGCGTGCATGTGTGTGTGTGTGTGTGTGTGTGTGTGCGTGCATGAGTGTGTGTGTTGAGCTCCAGGCTTCACAGCAGCTATTTCTCTGCCTCTTCAGCTCCTCTCATTATTATTGATGCTTCAAGCCCCCCGCACCAGGGTTGTTCTCTGGTCACTGCTGCTCGTGAACAAGGCAGAACAAAGGATGAAGACCACAAAGTTAGCAGTGAGCACAGGAGGAGTGGACAGCATTACAATACAGCTGTCATTTTCGAATACGGTTGCGAAAAGTATCAAAACTAGCCTTAGCCTCTTAATACTTCGGACCAAAATGTGGCGAAGGATCCCCGCGCTACACTGTGGTAACCCTCTGCTCAGTAGCGGCTCTACTCCAACCTTCTCCCGCGTGACCGAGCTCCTCACCCTATGTCTAAGGGCGCGCCCGGCCACCCTACGGAGGAAACCCATTTCGGCCTCTTGTATCCGCGATCTTCTCCTTTCAGTCAATACTCAGAGCTCATGACCATAGCTCTATTGTGTGACCTTTTAGCTGGTCACAAGCTAAATGGTAAATTGTCAACAATATAGCTTGTGAAAAGTATCAGAAAAGTCAGAAATCAGATACTAATCGATCATAAAACTAGCATCAAAATAGCAGGGCCTTTCGGGGTGCCATGTATTCATATTTTACAAAATAAACATGACACCATCTCAACCCGTTGTAAAAAGGCCGAAAATTCTAGAGGCTCACAACAGCAGTAGCCACAAGTATAACAGTATACCTTTCTTGATGTATGGTGCTTTTTAACGTGGTCCCGTGAACTAAAGTGCAGTAGTGGCAGTGTTATAGATACAGGACCAAAACTATACTCAAGTAAAAATAAAAGTATCACATGAAAAACATCAACTTAAGTAAAAGTATTAAAGTACCTGTTTAAAAATATACTTAAAGAGTAAAAAGCAGGGTTTTGAAATTTATCTTGACATTACTTTGGAAAATGTTAAGTATAAGTGCCTACGTACATTTAAATACCAAACCACTGTTGATAATACGGATGTAGTCCTATAGTCCATAGACACTTATAATTATTATATAAAATTAATAGCACAAGAAAGAAGGAGTATTTATATGTAAGAAAAGCAGATTCAACTCATGATTCAAATTGTTATCGTTTCCTTGTACTTTTTTCTGCATAAATAGTTGTTTTTGCATGAATTTCAGTGCAGTTGCATCTTGTGAGTGCAGCTTAAAAAAGAGATACGCAATAGTTTTGAGAGCATTTGCCAGGCCCCTTTTTGGCTTAGTTGGCTAATTATTCAGCAGGACATGTCGACTACAGCCCTAGTTGATAATAATAAAGTAAGAATGCAATGGAATAGTGGCTTGAACCCATCTACCAAAAGACAGCAGGTTTAATCTACTTTTGGACACCAGGTATTTCATGTTTCAAGGTCCTGCATGATTCCATAGAAATAGAAAGTTAAAACCACATTTTTTTTTATTGCATTGCCATACTGTCGAAGATTATAGCCAACAAGAACAACATTTCCATAAAAACAAGCAGGAAAAGGCCCTCCTCCAGGTTAAATATGAGTCAGGTTTGTGGAGATGCAAGCACAGTAAGGTCACAACCAAGACAAACAAACATGCTTTTTATTTTAGTCAATTTATGGCTAGAAAGTTACATACTGTGGCATTACAGGCTGCAATATGTAACATAACGTGTCCCGCACCTGCTTGTCTCCATGGAGATGTTATTACTTTGCCTGGAACACAAATCTATATGTGTACATGTGTATTTATTCAATTAAATGTGTTTTTATTACTCAAAAAATACCCTTGAAAAGCATGCATTTATACTGTAAGCTCAGTCGTGAGATACATTTCTTTTTTTTATCTGGGTTTGTTATATTGCATAGCTATACTGTGGAACATTTTACACAAAGCAATAACGTTTCCATTGAGACAGCAGGTGGCAGATCCTTCACCAGAAAAGTTACATATTGCACCTTTAAAACAATGGAAGAAACGTAAGGCAATTCTGTGAAACACGATTGATTGAATGAAACAAAACAATATTCTCTATATATTTTTTGACGAGGAAACAATGAGTGGTTCTGAGCTGTGACAGTAAAAGCTTGTAAAACTTTATTCTTTTTACAAACTTCTGTAATGGAAGACATCACAGCTGAGTACTTAAAACTCGTGTGCACCTGCCAAGACTGCATTCAGAAGCAGATCTTGGCACTAATAAAATACACCCCTGAAAATAGTGACAAGCACAGAGATATACGCTTACAGATATAGAACAAAAGAGCATATGGCATATACAAAAAAATTATAATTTAAATTTATATTCCTCTTCAAATGTTTACAAGATTCTTAAAGTGGAACTAAACACTAAGTTTACTTTGTTGCTACTAAACTGTGTATATGATGTTTTAGCAGCATTAACTACTGTTCTAGTCATGTTTTGGCAACTTTAGTACAAATTAAGTAAATCTGCAACTTGGTCAGAACGCATAAATCGTAGTTTGTGCTACCGCTAGGCATCTGCAATTTCCAGTAGTTGGTGACGTCACACCAGACTGCCCTGACTACAACGAGGTGCAGGGGCGGAGCTCGAAGTGTGGATGCCTGTTAGGCCAATCACACTGTTCTTTATACCTCAAGACCCTGTCCCCCATCCCCCCTCGCTCTCTTCTTTAGTCCAGAGGCTCTGCCCAGTTTAGCAGCTCTATATGGAATGTGGTTGTGGGAGGAGTTTAGATGTTTAGACCCTCTTTAAAGTGCTACAGATTGTTATTAATTCTCAAGCTATATCTGTTCTGTAGTCACAGCTGCCCTGGGGTAGACTTTCAGCAGCCTTACTCCAGCCTTACAATCTGTGCCACCAACCACTACGACCATTCCAATGAATCACTCAGCACAGCAGTCACACATTATGGACAAAGTTAAAGTGTTTTGCCTAAGAACACAATGATAATTTGTTCTGGAGCTGGGAGTTTTTGGACTCGCAACCACAGCATCTTGCCTATAGAGTGGATATATAGCATATACGCAACCAGCTTTTCTCCATGGAAATGTCATTGCTTTGTCTTGAATGCTCCTCAGTATGGGATGAAATATATCTATCTCCACAGAAACCAGCAAGTGACTGTACTTGGCCAAGTTACAGAACAAATCTGCGGAGAGGTATTCCCACTCACATCTTTTTAAATATATTTTTGAGCGGTAAAAGCATTTGTAATTGAATAAATGAAAGCTAGATGTTTAATGCTATACTGTGGAAGCAATAACATATCTATGGAACCAGGAAAATGGCTGACCTCCCACCAGAATATTTACGCAGTGCAACTTCAAATCAACTCTTCCACGTTGCTTCCTCTACCCTTGTCCCAATCTCCAGTACCAGTCTTGCTAGCCACTTACCTCGCTGAACCGTGGGTAATCGCCGCAAACTGCACAATCCCCAACTCAAATTTCCTAAGTGAGGCTTCTCTGCAGGTGAACCAGATGCTCCGCTTGGGCCCTGATCTCCGAGAAGCGGGTGTTGGCGCAGCGCGACTTGTTGACACGAGGTTGAAGTGCTGCAGGTGCCCCAATCCCTGGCAGTTTTAGAGGACAATCCAGTGTTCCTCAATTGAGAGAGATTTTATATTGTTTTCATGCAGTCTGTTGGAGTACCAGGTGGAACGGAGGAGGTCTGGGTACTCTGAACACTTGTCTAATCTGACGGATGAGTTGTGCTGTTTGGAACCGGTTGGAAACGCGATAATAATGAGGCAAAGAGGGAAAATTGTAAAATCAGAGCTATTCATGTGTAGCAACTTGGAGGAAATAGAAAACTTGGGAGGACTTGCAAAAAGATTTTAGTTAGTGGTCATTGCTTAACTTGCATCCAATCAAGTAAGCCCTTTGGAAATAAAAAAAAAAAAAATCATCTTACATACAACATTATTATTATTATTTCTATAATGGTGGCAGGGTCATTTTAAAAGGCCTGCACCCAATTTTTCCCATGTATTACGTCTTGCCCAGTACAGATATATTGGCCACTGTGTACTGTCTGCATCGAATTATAAAGCATTTTATTGTTTGAGAATCAGGAAGGATTAGCATGCTAGTTGTTGTTAATATTAGCATGACGGCAAAACTCTGCTCCTGTCTCCAGACTCCACTTACAAACTCATCGCAGTGTATAATTAGGATGATCGGAAAGTGAGGAATAACTTTGGACCACTGCAAAACATTGAAATTACTACTTTGATTTTGCTTTTATGAATCAGCCATAGGTACTTAAATTTTTTATGCGAACAATTTGTTTTTTTATGTTGACATTTTTAATTATTAAGTATTTTTAATTTAACAGATGCTCTTCCTGCATTTTTTTTCTTTCTTTTTTTTTTTTTTTTTTTTTTTTTTTTACAAAATATATACAAACAAGATTTAATAAATTAAACAATTGAACATATGCAAGCATTTTCAGACAAATACAAACCCAAATGCTAAACTTTACTGAATAAGCAATGGGGAAAAAGTTCTATAGTATAACTTAAGAAGGTTCACTTTTATAACACTGTATCACTGTATCCGTATATACTGTATATGTGCACTGTATCCGCCTCCTGCCTGGCATGCCCCACATCATGACATTAAACTGATCTGTCGCCATGGAGACAAACCGATTACACGACCAGTCTAAAACTGAACTTAGCTTGAATCCAGGACAATACTGCATTACAAAAAACATGTGTGAATTCATTAAAATACAACTCTACCGAGGTTAATGATGAGGAGAAAACATTGTTGCTAAAATCTGTAATATTTTAAGCTACACATATATATGAAATACTTTGTGAGGATGTATAAAATGCACACAATAAACTCTTTGAAGAACAGATACTATGCATTCTTGTGGCTTTAATTCTCTTTTAAACATGCTTTTGGTCACCTTGGGATAAGTATTTAACATTTTCTAACTTAAAATATACTATATACAAAACTTCACCTCCATTTCCAATAAGGCATTAAGGCATTGGACGTTTCTCTGCTGTCAGCAATGGGAATGAACAATAGGAAAGCAAACAAATCCCTCATGAATGCTATGCTATAATAGAACCTAACAGAGCTATGTGTTTGTTGTGAAGATAATTTGACCGTAGAATGGGTCCAGTGATGGTTTATAGTTTTAAAAAACGCATAGAAGTAAGGAGTTTTATCTATGTCGTAACTAAACAGGCAAAATGCAGACATAGCATTTGTGACTGCTCAGTGAGGCGACTTTGGATTAGTGGATTAATGAAACAAGCTTGAAGGAAACAAAACACAAACCCAGGTATGTTTTTGATGAGGGGACAGCAATGTAACATGGTTGAAAGAGAAAAAGTCAGTTGTATGCATTCTTTAAATCAACTTTTTCTTGCCGCAACTTCAGCGCAACGCGTTATAGCAACTGCCACAATGCCCTTTGTTCTGACACAAACTGAATCATAAAAGAGTTGAGGAATTTCAAAATGGCCGTTCTCATAAAACCCACCCCAGCAAAATCAAACATGAATCACTATTATGACTTCATAGAAAGCCAGTTCAGCACTGACCCAATATAATCCCATGCATCAACTGTGCCCTGCTTTAAGTGAACACATCACTGTAAAGCACCTCGCCAGTGAATAGGCCAGTGCACTCGTAATTCAACTCCCACTGGTGTCACCCGCCTATGTTTATATATTGAGTAACGTCGCTCCTAATGTTATATATCGTAGGCACCAGCACGGCAGAGTACTCATTTTATTTTACATTGATGAATAGGTCACACGTTACATTGACTTAAGAAACTTAAAAAAGAAAAAAAAAAAAGTTACTTCACTTTTTTCTAGCAATAAAAAATACCAAGCCAAAATTTATACATTTAATGCCACACTGTGGAACATTCAATACTTAGCCTACAGTTAATACGAGTAGCATCCCCAAATACTCTTTTTTTTTCTATTTTTGGAACCACTTCTTCTATCCACCTTTAATAATTCATATATTGGAGCTCATCCTGGTCAAAAAGAAGCTTTCTGCTGAGTATTTACGCCAAACACTGGGGTCAGATCGGACAAGTAGTAATTAACCAAACACTACACAGGTTTTATTGCAGTAGTCGCAGTATCGCAGTGGGTTCAGAGGGTCTTTAAAGTCTATTATAGAGTGAAAAGATTGTGAAGAACAGGCAATTAGCTTGTGTTAGCGCTGGTCGTATCTCCAGCAATGAAAACTCAAGAGGCCCAGGAAGATTATTGGGTTATCAAACTGACAGCAAAGGCATATACAGCAGACGGGGAGGTTACATTTGATTAAAAATTACAGTGGTCATGGAATACTGTATTCAAGACCTATACTTTTATGTAAAAAAAAAAAAAAAAAGTCTGTAACAATACTCATTAGTCACACATAATTTGGGATTTTTCTGAATTTTTAGAACAAAATCTATATTCTCTCTCTTCAGTTTAGTTTAGAGTTTAATGCTTCGCTCATTGATTCAGCAAATCTCTGCAATGTTTTTCAGTCACCTACCTTCCTTCCTTTTTTCTCCTCATAAGCAGCTATACTCGTTTTGTTGGACCATGCTTGTCCCTGATTGGCTAATTCACCTGCCAAGCACGTCCATCTAAAAAGAGAGAGATTCACCGCTGACCAAACTCACATCTTCAAAGTATTGAAGAAGTGCGTATTCCCAGACAAGTAAACAACACCAAATAATTCTAACATTAGCATCACTTACACGTCCAAATATGATTTATTTGTATTTTTGTGTTTTTGAAATCTGCATTATTTAAATATTTGTATTGCATTAACTTATACATCAGATATTAAATTAAATACATTATGTCTAAATTACTACTCAGTACTTAAGAAATAATAATTACTTGGATCACCGCTTTTACTTACTCTATCACCTCTGCCAATAGTCCCGTTTTGTGGGTGACCTTGTAGCAAATTTAAAAGTTTTAAAGTTCTCTGCAGTGTGTCTAACTTCTGTAGCATAGAATGGTTTGAGGGTGTGGTTTGGCCCATACATCACAGGCTGCTTAATGGTGGTATGGATGGCTGCATGTAAACATTAATATTAGTGGCATTCATTCTCATTATGGATAATAAACAGCTGCAGACCTGTGGAAAAGTGCAAGAGCTTGCATTCTCTCTGTTTAGATTAGTTGTGTATTAAAGTTATTGCCTTAGAAGTGCAATTTAGTAATGCGCATTCATTTCTTTGTTTTTATAGAGGATTTCAAGTATAGGCTACAGTACAGAAAGGAACAGCATTGAAGAACTTAAAGAACACACCTCATGCATTGTTTTTAGGTCTTTAACAATACATTTTTAAGATGATATGATGCATAACGATATAAGTCAAACGATACGATTAAAAAGCAATTTTGAACTTTTTTGCAATGATTGAATTCAGTTCAAAGCAATGTGTTGTTTCAGTACAGTGTATTTTTTGTATGAGTAAAACCAATATGGAGACTCTGGATGACATTACGAATCAACAAATCATTAAACGTGCTTTTACTCTGACTTTTATTTTCGAAGCATCACTAGTTACTTGCTGCAAAAATACAACTAACATTCACTTAACTAGAGGTGACTTATAGCTCTTCCCTTTTATTGGCAGATATACTTTGCAATTGCAGCTGTAATGTGAATTTGAGATTACTTTGTACAAAACACAAAGCACTGCGGCAGCTGTAGCGTCCATCCCACACTGTACGGCTTGCTTCAGTATGGAGCGGCAACCGTTCTAGTGAATCGTAAAGGAATATGTAAATATATCGATTAAACAAGTGAATCATTGCACCTGCCCCAACATAATATAAGCAGGCCATTGGAATGAGCACAGTTTGACATCAGATATGCTTTGAACGAGTCTGCTGACGATTTATGGACTGAAAAACTGTGACGTCACAATCCTGGGAAAACACTATAGTGATGAAACTGAACACAACTTAAGGTATGTGTTTAATCACGGACAATGTTTAACATGGGTCAAAGGTCAAAGAAGTTCATTTAACATGTGGATATAAATTTGAAATAAAAAAGTATTCATTTTGTGCAGTTCCACATCTTTTAGTTTTTTTGTTGATATTTTGCCTTTTATTTTTATATCTTGGATGCAATAAGAAACAGACCTTGAATTAATCTGAGTTACTAGGATTTAGAATTTGGTTTCTGAACAATAATCCTGACTCAGTAAACATAATTTTGATGTAAAACGAAAAGGAAGTGCCTCCTGAGGCTTATCATTGTGGAACACCTTGTTACGGTGCCATGTTTTGCAGACTTTACCTGTAACAAGCATTAAAATGATTTATAGTTTAGGGACAGCTGATGTGTGAAGGAGGAAGAAAGAGAGGACACCCGATACTGTCCACTCAGCACTTTGTCCAAAATAACAGTGTTTGGGCCAAGTCCTCAGCTGATAACTGTGGCCGTCCTCT
Organism: Periophthalmus modestus; assembly: GCA_019594935.1. Taxonomy (NCBI): domain Eukaryota; kingdom Metazoa; phylum Chordata; class Actinopteri; order Gobiiformes; family Gobiidae; genus Periophthalmus; species Periophthalmus modestus. The sequence goes on from JAIEZT010000054.1 coordinate 9,300,980, forward strand.
GGGAGACAGATGGAGCAAGCCAGGCGGGACAAAAAGGTCAAATTACTCAACTTGTATACGCTGCAAAAAAGCGATGTAAACATGCATAAAAATGGGCATAGTTTCAGAATACTAATGATTATTTTAGTGGGCGATTTAGGATTGATTTAGTAGAGAGACAGGATAGTTTCAAGTAATTAATAACTATAATAATAATAACCATAATAACAGTTTGGCTACAGATGCCCTAAGGCTGACAGACAAAAATATCTCTGTTAATCTGTTACCAAGGGACTACCTGACCCCCACCAGTCACTCACTTTCACACCGCATTAATATATAGGTATGATTTGTAAATCATATAAATAACTATGTGGACTGGTTGGAGCTGGAATTGAACCAACAACCTTCCAGTTATAAGGCAACACCATCCCTTGTACCACTGTCACGTGATGCTAATTTTCTTACTTAAAATGCAACTCAAACGTCTTATCATATTAAGGTGAAATTATAATAATACATTATGTTGTTTAGCCACAATTGCCTTGGGGAGACCAGCAAAAATATGGCTTCCAATCTGCACCAAGGGACTTTCCAACATCCACCAATCAGTTTGTTCAGTCTGTTTACTGCATTAAGTTTGTTCTGACGAATGGTATGCACTGGTCGGAGCTGGAATTGACCCTTCAACCTTCCTGATATAAAGCAATACTGTCAATGATACCACTGTTACATGTTGCATTTTAAATAGGAAAAAGTCCATCCATCCATTCATCTTCTTCTGCTTATTCGGAACCGGGTCACGGGGGCAGCAGTCTGAGCAGGGACTCCCAGACTTCCCTCACCCCAGACATGTCCTCCAACTCCTCTGGTGGGATCCCAAGGTGTCCCCAGGCCAGCCAAGCGACATAGTCCCTCCCAATGTCCTGGGTCTTCCCCGGGGCTTCCTTCCGGTGGGACATGCTCGGAACACTTCCCGAGGGAGGTGTCCAGGGGCATCCAGAACAGATGCCCGAGCCACCTCAGCTGGCTGCTCTCGACGTGGAGGAGAACCGGCTCTACTCTGAGCTACTTACCCTATCTCTAAGGGAGCGCCCAGCTACCCTGTGGAGGATTGAGAAATCTTTGGGATGTGCTGGAGAAGGCTTTGTGCAGCGGTCAGACTCGACCATCATCAATGCAAGATCCTAAAATGAATGCAACACTGGATGGAAATAAATCTTGTGACATTGCAGAAGCTTATCGAAACAATGCCACAGTGAATACGTGCATAATCAAAGCTAAAGGTGGTCCAACGGAATTTTAGAGTGTGTGACCTTTTCTTTGGTGGCAACTTATTTTTTGGCCAGGCATGTGTGTATTTTTGCCGGGTAGTTTTCAATCTACTTAAAAACCCCAAATGAACTTTGGGGTTAAGCTGGGGTTAACTTTCATGTCTATTCCACATCATTATTTCATTTACTCAAAGTCATACATCCCTATAATCTAATCCTTACTCCAACAGCGTTCACTCAAGTGGCAAGTTGTAATTACATCTTAAATGGAGGCCGTCCTAACAACATCACTGGCATATAATGAAGCATGTCTCTCTCCATTATCCTGGCTGTTTTACTACCATCATTTTGGACCTTCTAATGTGTGTGTTCACCTTGATGTATTGACTTTGAATCCCTAGTCAAAGTTTGATCGCATTTCGTTAAGCCCATTAACAACGCATGGCCTGGGGGATCCTGTGTGAGGCGTGCAATGTAAAATTCAGATATTTTAATCAAGCTCTTTTCTTCGCTAACTTCAAATGATGGACAACTAAGCGACCACCTCTGTCACTCTACTGGTTACAAGAGGTCAAAACACATTAGGCTTTTGTGAATTCTTTGTGACAGGGGATTAAATTACAAAACTTTTGATTCGACTAATGGCGAGGGCATGAGATGGGTGCGAACTGAATTTTTCATTCACGCCTGCATGACACACAAGAGTATTAAAAAAATCATCAAAATCTAACTCAGAGTAAGATAATGATGAGAGATTTTATTATTTTTTTGGTGATTATTTGAAGAAAAAAAAAAAAAAGTTGTGACGGGACTTTCGGTTCTTTTATGGGATCTGAATCTTTTGGATCTGTTCATTTCAAAGAGCCGTTCGAAAGATTGGCTCTTTTACTATTTATTTAGGCCTATATGAAAGAAGCCGATGTGAGAACTCATTTTATCTACAAACTAATCACAGAGAGAACTGGCCAAGGCTCAGATGTGTTTAAAATGATTCAAACTGGGAGTGGAAGAGTGTTTAAACTTGCAAATAATGCATAATCTAAAAAAATAATAATAATAAATAAATAAAATAATAATATAATAATAATAATAATAATAATAATAATAATAATAATATAATAATAATAAAATAATAATAAATAAAAATGGTTGCACAATAATAATAATAATAATAATAATAATAATAATAAAATAAATAATAATAAAAAAAAAAAAAAAAAAAAACTTTAACTGCTATTATGATTTTATTTATTCTTTTTTATGCACAAAAGCCGTGTTTTTGTGCACAAAGCCGCTTGCTATGCTTCTGTGCTGATCCTTGTGTTGGTTCAGCAATAATCTGGATTAAAAAATGCATAAATTAGAAAGAAAAATATTAGGTCCTTTTAAAAATTTAGATTCAGTTCCAGCTATTCACATTAAGGAACCATTCAAAAGAGCCGTATCATTCATGAACATCACATCGCCAACTTAGAATGATGCATGATAGGTTCTAAAGTGTCACATGGTCCACTACTTTTCAAAAATAAAAATACATAAATGAAACTTTGCTTCTTGCCATGTTAAACGGCACTAAGACACTGCAATTTTGAAAAAGAATTCATTTCCATTACTAAGCCACTTTTGAGTAATATTCCAATTTACAAAGAACAAAAATGTTAAATTACAATTACATTATTGAGTTATAGTTCAACAGTAAATTATCTGTGACCTATCCACCTCTTCACATCGTCTCCATGGAGATACATAAGCTAAATGCCATCATGCTAAACATATCAAAGCGACAACAACATCTCCATGGAGACAAACAGGTTGAAGTCTATCCGCTAGAAAAGTTATATAACATGCACCATTAAAAGCAGTTAACATGAGTCCAGACCAGTAAAACTGCTCATAAAACTCAAACGGCCGTAACATATATATATATAGTGACACAATTTAGGTGAAGTGCCTTGCCCAGGGACACAACATTAGTGTACAAACTCTAAACTGCACCCTCCCCAGCTTCACCATCAGCTTTCATGACACCCTAAAACCTCCAACATTTAAATACTGCAGTGAGAAAAGTTTCAGTGCCGCTAATTGTTCTTTGTAAAATCTTGCAGAACATTAAACTTGAAATGCTGAGTCAGCCTTCTCCTGTCCTCCCCTTCGTCTCTTCTTCAGCATAAATCCCCTTTATGTCCCCTGGTCCCCCCCCCCCCAAGATGACCTATGCTCTTGGCAGGAGATTGACAACTGCTCCCTGCTTAGTTTGTCATTATTATTCAAAAGAGAGAGAAGGTCAGAGCAGACTACTGATAGGCTGTTTGTAACTAACAAGGTGTGTGATGACAAAGTGAGATTATATCAGGGTTTGAGTAAGGATTTTTCGAGTCCGAAGACCAAAACCACTCTTATCCCGGTGTACACTCAGGCCATCGATGTCGCCCCTCTGTCCCGGACAAGATTTACTAGTGGCTGCTCCATAGGTACTGCAGCTCCCGAGAGCTTGGGCCCAGAAACAATTCAAACCACAGAGCGCAATGCATTTTTGGGGAATTCAAACTACCCGTGTTCGGCTGACAGGGCGTCCACGGCTTTCACAAAGGTGGGATTTTGAAGGGATTGTTCTTTATTTTCACAACATTTACACATTTTATATCTTCAAAGCTCATAAAAGTTAGCTTTGTAAGATTTAGTCTCCACTCTAGGATCTACCACTCTGATTCTGACGTCACATGGTGGGAGGTGCTAGCTCATATTGAGGAAGTAAAGCGAAAGAGAATATTATTTTTGAACCCATATGCCAATGAGAACAGGCCATTGAAAACAATACACCATTTTGGGTTCACTTTCCAAATTTTATTATACTTCCATGGTGCAAATGGGGACTACGAGGCGTTCAGGCGCTTTTAGTAATTTAGTATAAGCATTAAAACTTTGCAGCTATAATTACCAATAAAAACGACTTACACATAACCACACTTTTGGCAGAAACACATAAGCGACTCATTTATGTTGAGCATTTTATTTCCAAATAATTTGCTCTCTGCAGCACAAATAAAAAGTTTCATATTCACTTTAACATAGCGGACCAGACCAAACCAAAGTTACATACGCTTGGTGGAGAGGCCGTAGATGGTCACCGCTGCTGATCTGAAAATGAGTGAGTACATGTCGAGACACGTTTAATATTTTCCTGGTTGTTTTTTACCCTGTGCATTTGAACGCCTCAGGTAGTCTGTGCCTTGTGTAAATCGGACTGTTACTGGACTGCAGGTTATCAGAGTGTGTACCGGCTTCTCAAAATGTGTCATTGGGGATCTTTGACATTCATTTCACAACAACTCAAACCTATGATAAGCTATAATGATGAGTCTGGTCCAAATCAAGTCCTTGCGTCTGCCAAAACATGTCTGAGTCCAAGTCTGAGACCAAGTTCCAGCACCTTTTTTTCTAATTATTTACTGTAGAGCTCTCTCAGTGGACACTACAATACCTGCAGATAGAGACACATGCACGTTTTTTCTCATTCTTAATAATATGGACAGGCCATGCCTCATGTGAAAGCTCAGAACCTTCAGAATTCACTCCCTGAGCTGCAGAGGCTGCACTAGCACTGATTAATAAATGGCTGGAGATGCTAGGGTTTAGGTAATGATGATTCAGATCAGAGAGAGGTTTAAATCAACAGGATTTCAGCACTGGCAACCCAAATGAGCCCCTCATGTGAGGCTCATTCTGCTTTCTGATTGGATAATCATCTTGAGAAGCAAAACACCAAATTATAACCTAAACAACTTGGACTTCATATCCAATGTGTAAATAAATTAACATTGCAATTGTTGTCAGTAAAAGCTACCTCGTGTCAGGGGGCAAAGGAATCACACAAAAAAATCGAAATATTACAAACCGTTCCCTATAAAATCATGACTCAAAAACTTCCTTCAAACTTCAAAAATCCAAGTCTGAGTCCTTTTTTGACAAGTTGAAGTCCAGGCGAGTTCTGGTTCTATATAGAGGCTCATAGCTTATCCAAGTCCATTCACTTTTGTGGCGACAGACTGCAAAAAATATCCTCTCATTAGAGACTTGGCATTATTATTGAAATGTGCGTCAAACCATTCAACAGTGGTGGAAGAAGAACTCAATTTTGTTACTAAAGTAAAAGTACAGATACCATAACAAAAAAAATACTCAAGTATCACATGAAAAAGCTTAAAAATGTACTTTAAGAGTGAAAAGTAAGACGTTTTCGAGGTCTTATGAAACTTCAAATGTAGTGATTTTGATAAAGACCTGTACTCAGTTTTGTTCAACAGAAAAAATCAAATTGTTTTTTTTTCCTAGCTGTTTTTGTTCGTACATTTTGTTTCCTCAAACTATGAACACGATAAAAATAAACCCTGCGGACTTTTCAGCAGGTTTCACATCATCATTAAAAAAAAACCCAAAAAAAACACTTTTACTTTTTGGTCCTGTTCAAAAATATAGCGAGTAGAAAATACAAATACCTGCTCTCAAATGTAGTGAAATAAAAGTAAAAAGTACAACTGTTATGTTCCACCACTGCCATTCACTGAACAACGACACAATGCAATATCTTTACGCTATTTTTTTACATACCTCCTCTGTCTCCCCTGACACTTGGCTCTAACACACATTACGCTTCGCATGTATCGCGTACCCATCATTACACACCGTTTGAACTACAGAGTCACCTTCATGTTTTTATTGTGCACCATGAATTATTTATTCTCAGTTCCATTCCGCGACCACTGCTGTCATGCCCGCGCTAAAATATGTCCCCAACAGTATATCTTATCCGGGGCCTTAAGACCTTTGGAAATGTGCTATGGTTTTTACAGCAGCCATTATTTCAGAGCTATTACAGGTCAAATGGGGCATAAAATCAAATGCACTGTTACTTATTGCTCTGCGCTCACACTGCAAAGAACACGGGACCAGACTTGTCATAGAGGAAGAAGAGGGGGTGGATCCTTTCTTACCCAGCAGCTTTTTTTCTGCAAAGTCGACTTTTCAGAGCTTTTCACCACGTTATAGCCGTTTCCCCTCATCGTTGACTCAGCCGTAGTTGTATTTGGAGCGATTCGTGCATGTTTGAGCAAACTTGAATTGCTTATTTTCAAGACGCCATATTGCTGATCGATCCCAGTTGTCGCCATTACCAGCATACGCCCACTGCTTTGTACTTTATTCTCCAGTTTTATATTCTTCATCAGTGATACGCGTCGGATTTGGTAGTTTAATTTGCAGTTATCTATAGGAATGGCAGACAACTACTCGGCTCTTTGTCGTGATGATGTTTAAGCATCTGGTACCACTGGACACCACAGTTTTCTAACAAGTCAGTCAATGGGCTTTTTTCTGTCATTAATTTGTTTTAGATGAATTCAGTGGTCCCTTGCTATATCGCGGTTCACCTTTCATGGCCTTGCTGATTTTTTTTTTTAGCTTTTCATGCTTTTTTACAGCGTATGAACGTGCATTATGTCCTGCGTCCTGATTGGCTAAGGGACTGTAGACCATTGTCCATCAGTCTCCTCTGTGCCGTGTCTCCTGTACAGTACAGTGTGACTCTGAAGTGCTGTATGTTTGCAAGTTTTCTCCCCAACAAAACCCACAATGTCGATGAAACCTTATGCACCAACAAATTTCAGAAACACTTAAGTGGACTTAAGTGTTTCTGTGCACAGAGAGGCGCCTCTGTGGACACCGCTGGAGCAGAGACAAGTGAACAACACATTTAAAGCGATCATCAAGGAAGAGGGAGATAATCTATGAAGGTTTGAACTTTGAGAGTGTTTAAACAAGAGAGAAATGTGAGAAAATGTTAATGCCTGTCTGAGAAAAGTGTATAAAGTGTGTGGTGAGGGGTTTTACAGCCTTAAAACATATATAATAGTTGTAGAAAATAAAGCTGACTACTTCACGGATTTCGCCTATTGTGGGTTATTTTTAGAACCTCAAATCTGTCAACTGGACAAAAAAGTTGTAGTAGTGAAGACATTACACTGCTCATCCAAATTGCTTCTTCATTTCTGCTAAAAACTTTTACTTTTCAGTCCAAAAATATAGATGGAGTAAAAGTAAAAAGTATCCACAGTAAAATCTACTCCAGTAAAAAAAATTGGTTATCTGTACTTAAATATAGTACTTTACTACTTTTACTTTGTTACATTCCTCAACTGCATTTTCTCAATAGTGATTATGTAACTAAAAGTACATGACAACATATTTATTTTGTTAAATGAAGGTTTAAACGTTCAAAATACTGTGTTCATTATGTGTAGATGGAACCTCTTTTTGGATGGAATTTTTAGTATCGGTGACATGGGGTAGTCCTCTGGTCCTTTAGCCTTTAAAAAAAAAAAATAAATACTTCATTGGTTGTGTGCATGTGTGTGTGTCTGTCTGCTTTTCATTCTCTCTTGGTCTATAAATGTTAAACTGTATAAATGTAACTTTCTATATTGCAACAACTGCTTTATTACATTTAGACACACATTTAATAAGGCAGGACTGTGAAAAAGCTTTGAACATACATTACATCAACAATAAAAAACAAAAAACAACTTGCAGTGACAATGCAACAACCTCAGCAGCTTCTAAATATGTGCTTGAAAGTTTAAAGTAGCCTTGAAAAGTTAATAATAAATTCAGAAAACATGTTAAATGAAAAGAACAGTCTGTATGCGGCACGCTCACTGGAGGATTCTTTAAGGACAATAGTCTAGACGAGACAAAATGATGTATTCTGGTTGAAGATCTTTTCAAAGGAGTAGCGACAAAAGATGAAGGCTATCGTTGACGCAAAGCTAAAGAAATGTCAAAAATGTGTCCGTTCTCCGAAAATAAATGGAGAGCTATTAGAAACATGGAGTGGAACTGGAAAATTTAAACATTGGCCTAGGTCGACTTTATTCAATTTGACCTCTCCACATGACCTACGGTTATTTTTTTGTTCGTTTTGGCAAGAAAAATGTCTGTATTTTACTGAATACAAAATATATAGGAGTTAATACCATACTGTAGAAAATTGTGAACGAAGGATGACATACAATAGAACCGGGAAAAAGAATCATTCAACATTCAGAATTACCTGATTTACTGTCGTACTTACTGTCTAATGGTTTCCAAAGTTATTCCTCATTTACTTGATGCATTCTGAGCATCCTATATTCACTGTGATGAGTTTATAAGCACTTCACAATAGAGGAAAGTGGGGCTGAGTTTTGCTGTGACCATAAAACTAACAACAACTAGCATGCTAATGTGCACTTCCTGATTATTGAACTGTAAAATGCTTTCTAATTAGATTTAAACAGCATGTAGTTGACTTGTTTTGACTTCAAGAGCCGTTTATGCAATATATCTGTACTGAGGTGAGACACATTTTGCTCATTTTGCAGTATGGGTTGTGCCCATCTTAGCCAACAGATGGCGCACCCCCTACTATAAAAATACCTCATATTAAGTGCTCTTTCTCTACTCTTCTCATACTACTTGTGGCCGGATGTGTGTCCATCTCAGCAGTGCCAGGTAAATTGTTGTTTTTTTCTAAATTCATGCAATCTGCAGATTCGTAGCTGATGATATCAATTACTTTTAGTGCTGCGGTGTGACAGGAAGCCCTGTGACACACCATGTCACAAGGGATGGGGCTGGGGACCTTGGCGTGGCCGGCTGTGAGGTTGTTGTGTTCCCTGCTGGAGTCCTCCACGCAGCTGGTGCAGGGCAGTTCAGGTTATGAGGGAGTGGCCCATTGTGGGTGTGGTAACGTACATCCAGGTGTACATTCTGTAACTTCATCACTATGAAGAGAGAAAACCTAACAAACATTTCTCTTCAGGCATGGGGTCCAACGTCACTGGCCCTTTTGGGGGACTGCTGTCTTCCCTTTGAGTGTAAATCCCGTGAACTGTGAAACATTTTATTTTAAGTTATTGGAATGGACTGAACAAGATTGGCAACTGTTTCACAAAAAAGTGAAGTCTGAACTGAACTTAAATGAAGATATGAACGTAAAACACAATTCATAATTTAAAAGTGCTTGTGAAGTGAATAAATGTATTGTTTATTGTTTAGTTTAGTTAATCCTAATTTTATTTATTTTCTGGATATGTCCAGTGGTGTTGTTTTTTTTTTTTTTATTATTTTTTTTTTTTAAATTTAGCATTATTTTGTATTTTGATCCACTGGGTATTGTACAGATCCAAAAAATGAGCGCCTTGTGGTCAATGAAGAATTCAAATGGTAAAGGTTTGCATTATTTTTGCATCACAAATAGTATGGCATGCAGTGGATGGTGGCAAAACCTTAGATGACTTGGGTGTTGTAGAATGAATTTGAGTAGCCTGAGAGAGAAAGGACACGAGACTCTGAATAACTCCTTAACTACACAAATAAAATAAAATAAAATGGAATGGCCTTTATAATTGGTTATTACCATTACACTATTTACATAGCGTATGCTGATTTGTGGAACACACAGCAGATGTAAAAAATGTCCAGATGGAGGCACAATTTACATGTGCAAATGAATCAATAAATGCAAACTTGTCATCATAAAATGTGAGGTCTCTGAGCTTTCAGACAGCTGCACAGGGAAAGTCTGTGCGCTGTATAATCTATGCAGCAACTAGTCTGATCGATGAAATGAAAGCTAACCAAATCAAAACAATTACAGCGCTCTGAGAGGTTTAAAAGGCACTTCAGAAGACATGTAGGCCTAGCTCTTTCGTATTTTTCTTCAGCAATGCATTAGTAGAGTAACACCACATTAGGCGTCTTAAAAAGAACAAATGAATAGACTATGAAGAGGACATTTCCCTTTGAGAAATCTAAAGCTGGTTCTTAACTAAGCTTCTTCTTAAAGTCGTTATCATATTTGCACACTTGGGGATTGTAATTAACGTCCATATTGTGCCCGAGCATAACTTGTTCAAAGAGTTCTCGAAATGAAATGCTTTTTGGGGAGTACATTATTTTCCCCTCGGAGGTGGTGATATACTTTATGCTTTGGAGATTGAATACGGCTTCTGTTGTGGTTACATAACAAAAGGCCCAAAGTCTTGACAATTCTTGAGAAACTATTTTCCTTTAAATAACTATAATGTAGTTGTAAGTGAAAACATAAGGCTGCAAGTTAAAGTTAAACTATGTGACTTTTCCAGTGGGAGGTCTGCTACCTACCTGTCTCCTTGGAGATGTTAATGCTTTGCTGACTACTGAACTCCAGCTAATGCAGTCCTGACTAAGCCAAGCCTCTGGTGATGGGTCTCTAGGTGCTATATTGCGGCACCCACTGGTCCTGACAGGTTGCCCCGGCTGCATTAAAGGATGGGTCAACTGCAGAGCAACGTATTTCCCTGCAGGGACTAAAAAATGTACCACAATCCCAAACAAATATAATCTTGGGTTGTCTTGTGCATCTGTTGCGACAAACAACCAGTTCACAAATTCCTTGTTTGAATGTTGTTTTAGCATCATCGACTATGTTCCCTCACTAACCGCTGATAATCTCAAGTATCACCGTGTTGTTTATTTGGGACATTTTAGCTCGATTCCTCTTCTCAAGGACACACTTCATATCAGACTATTTCTATTGCAACATGCAGTTCTGTCAAAGCAGTCTTACTAACCGTAATAGGTCAAAGGTCAATTAAAAGAATACAACACACAATTCTGAGAAGAGAGACGGCACAGGTGTTGCAGGGTTTTTGCTGAATTCACAGAACAATTAAAGGCTGTGCACCTGTTTTTCGAAGCATGTTAAAGTACATATATATTGCATAAGCAGCTCTTAAGGTTAAAAATAAAATCAGCTGTGTATTCTCTACATCTAATTGTAAAGCATTTTATTATTCGTCAACTTTTTGTGTGCTAGTTGTCCACTCTGGTCTCTGAAAGTTGTGAAAAACACTTATAAACTCATTGCGGTGGAAAAAATTAGGATGTTCTGAATCCATATGGTGAAGTGAGGAGTAACTTTGGAGAACTATAAACCATTTAAATTGAATTTGTTCTATTTTTCATGCTTGTTAAAGTGGGACTAAATACCTTAACTCCTCTCACAACTACATTTCAAATACACCTGCTAAACTGGGCAATACCTGTAGGACTAAACGAGAAGGCAAGAGGAGAGGAAGAGGTGAGGGGTCTGGATGTGATTGGCCAGGTATCCACACTTCAAACTCCGCCCCTGCAGCCAGGTGTTTCAGAATCAGAATCACCTGACTGTGATCGGGGAAGTCTAGTGATGTCACATAGTACTTGAATTTTACTGTTTTTCAACACAAAGCTGTAAATATACCTAGTTTGTCCTAACATGGCCAAAAAAGGACAAGGAACAGTAGATAATGCCATTAAAACACAGTCTTATAGCAACATTTAGTTTAGTTTAGCTCCTCTTTAAAATGATACTTGTCATCTGGCCTGTCCCCGTCACTGAGAGTGTGGGGCCTAAATAAGAGTCAGATAGTCAGGGAGAAATGAGCTGTGAGAGAAGCCGTTAAGATCGACACCTACAAATGGACGTAATGGACTGGAGCAAAGACAGGTTGACTAACTTTCTGTACAGTTCGAGAGAATGAGTTACAAGACGGGTATAGATCTGCAGCCACATTGAAAAATAACTTTGGCTTTTGGCTGAAATGTGAGATCTGGGTTGTACCATTAGTTCCAATTAGCAGTCAAGTTTTGTCTGAAAACTCTTCTATGACCCATCCCTCTAGGCTGGGTGGATCATAATAGTACTAATAATGAGCCAGACTGTCAGGAACAGTGGACCTATGGGGTTACAGTGGAGACTCATCTCCAGATCTTGAGCTAGTCTTGGTCAGGACTATCTTTGCTGGAGGATTTTACCTACAGTCTGGGTCAAATGCAGAGCCATAACTAGCCATGTGTCTCTACTTTTTTTTAGGTACAAAAAAAGTAGAGACACATACTCCACAAAAATTGGCATATGTTTATAGCCCATTACTCATTTAAAGCCCCACTGTGTAACAGAGAGATGATGATTATTATTATTACTATTAAGCTTCTCCAGAACTGAAGGAGCGGCTTAGATGAGCAGCAAAATTGTTGTTTTTGTTTTTTTTGCTATAATAAAAAAAAAAATAATAATAATACATTAAAAAAAATAATAAATAAATAATAATAATATATATATATTTTTTTTTGCTTATTTTTTATTCTTTTCTTTTTATTGTCGGTGTAGCATCCTTATCAAGTTACGAATTCAGGTCTGTGCAGTGGCATGCGGAGTTAATTTTGAGCACAAAAAAAACTCCATAATGAAATGGAGATTTAAGTAATCTGTGCAAGTTATTAAACTACAACAACTGTGTAAGACTTAAACACAATTATAATCTTTTCTCTGAAGACATGCGGCATCACCAATTAAACTCCCTTTAACCACACTGCAGTGGATGTAGATGTAATAAAATAAAAAAAATAAAAGTCCATTGTAGCTAGCTCTTTGAATGGTCACACAAATGAGTCTCCATCACCTCCCTGACTCTGACCTGCAAGGCTCCTCGCCCATTCAAATGCCTAATTTAGCCAGCTAATTCCAGCCAGTATTTCCGCTGACAGCTTATCTCCAAAGAAGTCTTTCTTTTCTGCTACAAAGCTTCCACATAGAGGAGCAAAGGATCATGGTCCGCCTGTGAAAGTGAGACAAAGAACGGTTCTTTTTAAATGTACTTGAAAGGCACACACACACTGACAGACAATAATCATAAATTTTCAGTTTCAAATTTTACATTTTTCATTTGTTGAGAAGAGGGGAGCTCATTTACATTGTCTTAGTCTTATACTGTAGGCTTATATTTCATATCTTATAATGCCATAGAATACAAATTTTTGTATGTTTATTTCTCTATAATGAGGGTGCTTATATATTATATATATTTTTCAGTCTGGATTTTTAAAACATGCATGAAGATGGAATGGATCATCACACTCTGAGTTCTATAAAGAACACTGAGGCCTGTGGGAGACCCTGGCTGTATGTTGCCCCTACACACAAAAGTAGCACATTTTTTAGGTGTTGTATTACGCCACCACTGAAAGGGCATATTCACCATGAAAGGCACGTGTAGGGCTCAGACAGTCAAATACACATAGATTTCAGAAAATAACAAGTGTAGGGATGTATACCGTTCAAATAACATAGAACACATGGATTTGCTGTTATATTTACATAATAACCATTAGCGCGACACACCTCAGATCCAGTTTTTAATTTTGAAAGTTTTAGTGTTAACTGGCCTTGACGGGCTGTGGATTCACACTTTCAACTATAACTGGGAAAAACTCATGTTTGCTGTGACCATCCGGCACTGGCTGTAAATACAAGCCTATACAGAAAGTCAATTTCACTGTAGACTGGCTGTACTTATAACAAGTCTACATTGATGTTTGAACAGCATTCCTATTGAAAAACACAGAGCCAGTACTGCAGACAAACGTGGGCTACCGATGTGGCTATTCTCCATTGATGCGTGGCTATATTTTCACGAGCTAACGCACAAACATGAATTTGAGGCCCGAGCTTACATTTGATGCTGCTTAGTGAAGGCAGTTTGAGTCCAAAAATTACCACCATGTTTCTCTTTTCCATTTGAAAAAGCTCTTCTAAAGCAGTTCGGCCGGTTTCCTTCACCACCTCACCTATGTCCAAATGTGGTGTTTGAGTGAGTGGTGGTGGTCAGAAATCATGATTGTGTGAGTTTATTCAAGCCTGTAAAGTACAATAGAAATCTACGGCGTTAAGGCTACACACTACAATCAACTCTAACTGGATAACATGGTGAAAAAAGACTTCTGTTTGTTTCCCTCTCTAAATGATATCAATTAAATATTTGTTTCCAGTGCAGCTGTCTGAACGGCTCCTTCCCTGTGAGAGTGAGCACCTGCAGTAGTGAATGTGGCTGCTCTGCTGTATAATGCTCCCATTAGCATTAGGTTTATGTGCTGAGTCGCAGAACATGATCAATGGTTCAGCACAGGCTTAAATGGAGCTTTAACTGTACAATGTGATACTCCATTCATATCATGTGTCAGGGCTGTTTCATATGAATACATTTGGTGAATATGCTTTTACTTCACTGTCACAGATAATCAAAGAGAGTAATGTCTTTGAAGATGTAGCTTTGAATAATCCCATAGTAAGCTTATCTAGATGCAAAAGAGTTAGGAAAGTAATATGTGCACAAGTGTATCTGAAATCTGGTTAAAGAGAAAATATTATTCATTATTTGTATTGTAATTGGCCTTTAATCCTGCCGTATGAACAAACAAACAAAAAAAACATGTGCACATAGATCATTTCACATTCTCAGTGTTTCCTGCCTGATCTGGTGCAGCTTGCCATCTACTGGCAGCTGAGGGAATTACCATAAGGAAAACAATAAAACTAGGTGATAAAAAACATGCCTGGATATGTCAATGCAAACACGCAGCAGTAATGAGTGTGATTTGACAAAAAAAAAATGCTTAAAACTACTCTGGCAATGATTTATGGACTTAAACACTGCACAGTTCTGACAATCCCAATACCAGGAAAATGGAAACAGAGTGTTTTGTGAAGCTCTGAGGCAAAGGACTTTTTACAGAGGATTACTGAAACCAGCGTGAAACAAATCCAGCTATGTTTTTATTGAGGGAGCAGTATTTTAACATGCTTAAAAACTCAGAAAAGTCAATTTTGCAGAATGTGTGTTCTTTAAAGACTGGGTATTTTACTTCTATAGGGTATTAACTAACACTTCTAACACTCTGAGTTCCCTCTGCTTTTGCTCACAACGCAATCAGCATGCATCCCACTAATGAAACTACTGCACATTGCAACAGGTTTGTCAAGTTGTTTTGTACAGTTTTGTGTCATGCTTTTGTATATTTATGGAGAATTGTCATGGGGAGTATGGATGATTTAGGCTTGTGGGCTGACGGCAGCTAACCATAAGGAGGGTTTGAACAGGGCCCGGGAGATATCACTAGATTACTGAAACATGCATGGATGACATTTATAACTTCTTCAGGCATGTTTTTGATGATGGAAAAACATTATAACGTGGTAGAAACGCTCAAAAAAATATATATTTTGCATAATACCCCTCTTTAAAATGATATTTTAGGAAATACTATATAAGATGTTGTATCAAGGTGTATGGAAGGAAAGTATATGGTAAAATGTTGCAGTTTCAGTCCTAACTAGCCACTGGCATATGTCATCAGAAGTGAACTACTTTGTTTTCTTTTTTTTTCTAAATGGAATTTGATTTTTTGGGGTATGTGCAAAAAAATGCATTATGACAGTTGGGTGACACTGGAACCAGAGAGCAAGCTCACACATGGGGAAACTACAGCCCAGGGGCCACACACACGGCCCTTTGGTTTTATTAATCCGGCCCACCAAACGTGATCAAATTATATTAAAATAGGTAAGAGTAAATCTTGTTCAAACTGAAATTTAATACATTAATTATACATTTAATTAATGAAAATGGCAAACAGTTAGTACGATGAGTCTTGCATATTCATGCTTTGCCACATGTTACAGGCTAAATCTCTAATGTAATATTTATACATATATATATATATATATCTGGCCCGGCCCCTCTGTCAAATTTTATAACCCACTGTGGCCCGTGTGTCAAAAAGTTTGCCCTCCCCTGGTCTAGCTATAGTCTTTTAATGTGGATGTTTAGATTTTAGGTTTAGGATCTATGTTACATGTGTGTTTTTGTTTTTTTCAAAAACATACCTGGAGTTGTGTTTTGTTTCATTCACATGTTTAACACACCCTGCATATTTAGGCTGAATTCTTCTCTCAAATAGAAAATGCTCTTGTGATATGTGGTAACAAAGGAAGCGCTCCACTTTGTTTTTTAAACTCCATACACCTTCACTAGAACCATTTGGATCATTTCAGCCCTGGAGTTGCCAGTCTCTACTGAACAAAAGGAAAAAAGGAAGCTGTTAACATGAAAACTACCACTTCATGACAAAGCTCTACAAAATTGTGATGTGCCATATCAGCCAAGCCTTATTCAGTAGTAGTGGTAGTAGTTGTAGTAACGGCAGTTTTTTGATACTCCTTTTTCATACCACATACGTATTTATAGCTTCAATTTCAGCATTATTGCAGAATCAAATAATTCCCATTACAACAACATAATGAATAAAATGAAAGATTGAAAAGCTATCCATCCATAATTCCCTGTCCTCTGGTAAAGTGACACCGCCAGTAGACTTACATACTGAATAGTCATTATGAAGTGTGTGCCTCCTCTGGTCTGTACATACATGATACTACATACAAACAGGACTGGAGCTGTGTAAGTGATCAGACAGAGCAGGGCTGCATGTTAACACCGGGACCACCAGCGCACTCCCTAAATCCTTATGTCTCTGCTGAATTGAACAACTTTATTTACAACTCAAGTTTTTTTTTTTTTTATTAAAGCAAATATAATGGTCCAAGCATGTGTGTTAAAAGCCCTGTACCTTGTATGTGAGCCAAAATGGTCTTGCCCCAGTACAGATATACACTGCCTGGCCACGACATTACTTCGCACTGGTTTCTGAGAGCTGTTAATGCTTGTAAACTCATCATGGTGAATAATTAGGATAAGCAAAGTGAGGAATAAATTTGGACAACTGAAAACCATTTAAAAATTTCAGTTTTTGTTTTTAAGACGGCTTTGTGTTCTCTTGCCCTTACAGAATGTCATCATAACGCAGCACTAATGAAACTACTGCACATCGCATCAGGTTTGTGAAGTTGTAGTGTATCGTTTTGCCTCCCACGTTTGAATATTTATGAAAAAACCTTGGGAGGAGCATATGTAGCGCCCAGGAGAGATCGCTAAATTACTCAAACATGCATGGATGATATTTTAAACCACTTGAAGCTTATTTTTGATGAGGGAATAACGTTATAACATGGTAAAGAGCTCCAAAAAAAGTTCATTTTTAACACGTACTGAACTTACAAAAAGACATTTATACTGCCCTACTGCACCATTCTCACCTCTCTCTATCTCTCTATTTCAATATGTCTATCCTCATTGGCATGCATTACCCTCTACCTTCTCACCCTCTCAATTCTGTCCATTCTCATATCCCCTCTTTTCTTCTCTTCACCTGTCATTTCTTCACAAAAGTCTTCTCTGGGCAGCATTCCCGGAGTGTGGTGTCAGCAAAACGTTAACCATATGCTTAACAACCACGCAGCCAAGCCATTTATATGCCACTATAAAGCGCTGAGCTGCGATTACCGTGCTATGCTAATAAACCCGCGTTTGGAACCAGTCGCCGATTGGAGAGGGGGCGCACGGAGAGAGAGAGAAAGAGAAGTGATAAAACGCCTGTGTAATTACCAAGCAGGAATGCGTGCAAAACATGTGTACGGACTCATTTCGTGTGGTTTTGGGATTTGGAGTTTCGCATGTGTAGCCCAGTCAATAACTGGTACTCTGACTGGATAACAAGATCAGAGCTTTTAATTGACTCCACTCGAAGTCCAAGCACAGCATTCGGAAATATTTTACAAGGAATTTTTATGAGCGCATCACTCGACACGTTTTAAAAGCTCTCAGATATGAACTCGGCCGGGGAACATGTTTTGATGTCTATGAAAGAGACTTATGAGCGAATCTGACAGTCTAGACTATTCATTAGACTGCTCGCTAAAATCTATAATTATGTAGTATTTTTCAATCAAAAATATTTTTCAATCAAAAATAAAAAGGAACAAACTATCTACATAAATAAATGGTAAATCGTCACTTTTCATATCGCCCTTTTCCACCTTCAAGGCATTCAAAGTGCTGTACATCAAAGGACAACTCATCACACACATTAATACACCAGGGTACACACAGACAGAGTGTGTGTGTGTGTGTGTGTGTGGGGGGGGGGGGTAAGTATCTTGCCCAAGGACACGACGATAGCATTAATTTGTGGGAGATGGAATCGCGGTCTACCTGTGGGTCAGTGGACATACGCTCTACCAACTGAGCTACTGTCACCCCCCCCCAATACATATACATATCGTACCTACTTTTCTCTGCTCTTTTACTTTCAGGTTGGATGCGGGTTGCAGATGGGATGTAGACCTTACCTGGGATCTAAAATACACACTTTTTCAATACTTACAATACAAAGATATGAGTCTAGTCACTGATGAATCTCCCTGTTTTCAGATGGGTGTGATTGACAGGTGGATTAGCCAATCAGGTACATGCGTGGTCCGTCCGTGTCAAAACAAATACGACTGCTTATGACAGGGCTGTCCAAACTACGGCCCAGGGACCCTCAGACCGATTTTTGTTGGCCCAAACTGGTCCAATCGATCAGGAAGTATTTTTTTTACAACAAACTGAAGAGATTCTACCTCTATAACCTGAATGACATCACACTGCATTGTGACACAGACCTAAAAATAATTTTCCAAGTCTTATTAACGTTACAATGTCTCTGTCTGTCTGTAAAATGTGTGTTTTGATTCTGGTTTGTAGCCCTCCGCTTCAAATATGTTTCAGTATGCAGGCCCCGGTGTAAAAAGTTTGGACACCCCTGGCTTATGAGGAAAAAAATATATATCATAAGAGACTGAAAAACGTTGCTGACTTCTGCAGAATCAATCCATGAAGAACTAATTTGTTACTCTGAGGTGAGGAAATGTCATTTTGTTTGTAAATGGTAGGTGACCAATCAGCTCCTTCGTTTCACATGCATCACTGAAATAAGCTAATTAATTGGATGGTCAAACTGATATCCATCTAGAGTATATAAAAAAATACAGGCAAATGAAGGTCCTGACTCAATGCCTGTACTAGAAATGACACATTTCGAGTTTTGACAGTCTGCACTTCAGAAAACTTTAAGATAATAAGGATCCACAACATGTAGCCCTTCTGAAGCAGGCGCCTTCCTATGAACTGTGCCAGGAGCGTGTACTGCCTCGTGTGGTGGAGGATAAACTGACACCTGATCAAAACATCAAATGATACATGATTACAGCGGTGGAAGGCAACAAAGTAAAAGTAGTAAAGTACTGTACTTACGTAAAGTTTTTTTGGTATCTGTATTTTGCTTAAGTACATTTTAAACTGGATACTTTTTACTTTTACTTTCCTACATTTGAGAGCAGGTATGTGTACGTTCTACTCTGCGACACTTTTGAGCTGGACTGAAAAGTAAAAAGTACTTTCAATATGATTTACCGTGTTCGTGGTAACATTCTGATGATAGTTTTTGAGTTCAACATAACATAAATACACACAGCTGTTGACCAAAATATGTATAATGTTTGAATTAATATCACTACATTTAACACTGTAACAAATTAACAACACTTGTGTGAAATACTTTTACATTTTACTCTATAAGCACATCTTTAAACATGTACTTTGATACTTTAACTTAGGTAGATTTTTTCATTTGATATTTTAACTTGAGTCACTTTTTGCCAATGTATCTATACTTCTTGCCACTGTATCTGTATTTTTTGCCACTGTATCTGTATTTTTTGCCATCTGTAACTGAATACATGCAGGCTAGATGAGTTTAATGCTATACTGTGGAACATTCCAGGCGGAGCGATAACAAAAAGACAAGCACCTGGCAAGCATCCCACCAGAAAAGTCACATTGTATATCTTTAGACAGTCAGAAAATTGCTTTTCTTGCAAGTAAGTAGTGCCCACCTTATGTATGGAGCTCTCTATTCTTATCTCACTTTTACATTTTTGAACTCAGCGGCAATTTTTTCACAACTTTTCCTAACAAATTGCAACTTGACTGTAAAACTATGATTAATATTCACAATGGTCTATACTCTACCCAACTGAAAAACGTTTAGCATTTTAAAATACTACATGGGGATAAACCACAATGCTCACTTTCCAAAAAAGCGTCTCATGTTCTGAAATACAGATTGGACCCCCCAAAGAGAGCAGGGCTGGCTCACCCACAAGCTCACCGCACCACCATTAAAGCCTCGCTCCCCCGATCCTGTCATTAACTCTGAAAGTGTGATCAAACCAGCCCTCTCCTAATGATCCGTGCTATTCCTCCAAACCGCCGTCACATGGGCCAAAGCGCAACACGTCCCACCAGAGGAGTTCAATCACAGGTAGATTAAAGCTGCACTCTGTAACTTTTTTTTTTTGAGGGAGGGTTTGTCACCTGCTTGTATCATGAACATAATTTTGCTTTGCCTGGAGCGTTTCACAGTGCGTCGTATGAACATATTGTGTCTTTATTCCAGTGGTTCCCGAAGGAGGAGTTAGAGTTTGCGAGATGATTTAAAGATGTAATTTCATGGTATTAAATTTTCATTAACCCGTTACCTTGAAAACTACCACGTCATGACATCACAAGGTGGAGCAGAGCATTTTGAGCTTGGAAAATATAGACAGACATATAATAATAACGGATTATTCAAACAGGTGTGAATGGAAGAAAACACAACTCCGGGTATGTTTTTGAGGAGGTAACAACTTTCTAACAAGACAAGAATGATGAATGATGTATTTTAGGGCTTTACAAACAAACAAACAAAAAAAAAAAAAGTTCACATAAGTCACTTTTGTGTATAGGACCTTTACATGTTTTGCATCTTGATATTATTACACACTTTAATTTTGTTTTTCAGTGAGAGTCCCAGGTTGGTTACATGGTTATTTTAGGGGTCCTGACTTGCATTTGGGCTGATTTCAGTTTTTATTACTTCATTAAGTCTGCTCTTTGATTTTTCTGACCTGACAACTGGAACACAAGAAACTCGAACCTCTGAGCCCTCCAGCCAGGAAGTAAAATTATAAAATTAAAGTGGAACTAAACACCAATCCACTTTTTTCACTACTAAACTGTGTAAATAGTGTTTTGAATGCCTAAATCTAAGTTTAAGCTGCCTTCAGTGGCCTCTGCAATTTTCAGTAGTTGGTGACATCACACAGAACTGCCCAGCCAGGTGTTTCTTAATACAAACACCTGGCTGCAGGGGCGGAGTTTGAAGTGTGAATACCTGTATGACCAATCACACTATTCTTATACTCCCAGAGACCCTAGACCGTTTTTTTTTAACTCCTCCAGGTACTGCCCAGTTTAGTACATCTATTCACCTCATACATTAGATGGATGCCTTGGCGGAGGTCTGTGTTCTCAGTAGATTACATCATCCAGATTGCCTTTCTAAACTCAACGACTGCACATCCCAACATGGAATGATTTTGGATACGAACTACCCAGCAAAACAACGCTATATGAAGTACTCACAAAGTTTCACATACACGGCTACAAAAGTACATCCACATATAAGAAGGCATTCATCACTCCTCTGTTTACTTCTCCCTCTCCCTCCTTCCTTCAATCTTTACTCCCCGCCTCTGCCTATCTGTCCTTCTCTGTCCACCTTGTGCCAATTTAGCTTCCATGAATCGATTCTTGTTAGCGCTCTTTTCCCCGACAGCACTTTGAAAGCACAGAGTTTCTCAACAGGACCTGATTAGCTACATTAACGTCAAGGCCACGGACTAAATGCTCAGAGCCGACGACTTGATTGGTCAATACCCAGCGGCCTGCCTCCTAATTGGCCGGCCTATGAGGAAGAGCGCGGGGGACTGACTACTTCATTAAAAATCAGGGAGATGCTAAGATTGGAACGCTGGCCGCTCCGGTTGGATTGAGTGTGAGCGTGTGTGTGTTTAATTCGCTACGTATTTCGCTATCTCCAGCTCATTTCAGCTCTACCGATAAATCCATACTTACACAGGGTCCTTTAATATTTAATATCCTCACCTTGGAACATGACACCCCGTGTTTGACTTCTATTAACGTCACTATCTTTTAAACAGAGGCCAGATTTGGATCAATATTTGGACATGGTGGAGAATACAGTGGTGGAGAGGAAGGCAAGCGAGAGAGTTAATAGGCTTAGAACTATATGTTTAATTCAAGTGGTTTATCTTTTTTAAATTGTTTCCATTGATATTTGACATTAAACGTGCACTATGTAACTTTGCCGGTTTTCTAAGGGCGTTTTCACTCCTCTTAGTCCAGTTAACTGCCTTGATTGGGCACTAAAAAGTTGAAACACTGGCTGTGGTTACATGCATGTTATGGTCAAGTTTTTGGTCACATTTTTATATAGCGCTTTTCCACCTTCAAGGCACTCAAAGCAATTTACATTAAGGAATCACTCGCCACACACACACACCCCTTCAGGGTCAAGGCGGGAGCGAGAAGAAGCTGTACTGACTCTATCTGGCAAAAAACAATTAACAAAAGAAACAAAGGGGCATTGGAAGGAGAGGGAAGGAAAGAGAAAAGGGAGCGTATTTGAAAACTATTAGATACATAAAAATTGGAACCTCACAAAATGATTGATTTTTTTATCTTCTTTCTAAATTTTCCACCCTTTTCCTCGTATTTCTTCAGTTTTAGAGCAAGCTGAGCCAAACTGAGGCAGGGTAGCATTGACCGCACAAGCACATCGCACCTGAGTCCACTTGGAATACTTTTTTCTTGGTTAATTAGTCTGGACCAAACTAGTCCACTTTCACACCAGCCTAATCGAACCAGACTTCACCCACACTGCCACTTCGACCACGACAAACACTCACACACACTGGCACTAGGCATTCTCGTTTAGGTCAGTCTGCCCCAAGGCACCTGTGGCTATAACAGCAGCCTAGCCCGAGTGTTTGTCCACGGATACTAAGGTTGGCGGTTTGAATCTCGCTCTCGATGTGAACATCATCGGTCGAGTAGCCAAATCCACTGACACACAGGTTGGCAGTGTGAATCCAGCGATCCTAGAGATGACTACTGTCGCTGTGTCCTTGGGCAAGACACTTAACCCATCTGTGTCTGCGTACACTGGTGTTTGAATATGTGTGTGAGCGGTTCCTTGATGATTCCTTTGAGAGCCTTGAAGGTGGAAAAGTGCTGTATAAAAATGTGAGTATTTAGCATTTATGGATTAAATTAAGCGTTTTAGTCCAAAAAACACTAATCTCTTTTATTATCATAAATATTTACCATTTATTCAAATCATAATTAGGGAAAAAAGCCTAATAATATCCTTCATTGTCTTAAATTGATATTTGCACAGAAAAATAAACACTGAATTAGATTTGTTTAATTTTTTATTTTATTTTTGTCAATAAAAAGTGTCATGTATTTGACAATGAGCATCAGTAATTACACCCGAGCTGTAATGAGGTCTTTGGAGTCGTTCAAAATTACAGATAAATAATCATTTCCAAACAGAAGTGATGAAGACTGACACTAATGAGCTACTGTTAATGACACTGCCAAAAGTGTTTAAAGATGAAGCCCCCGGAATCATTACGCCTGCCCCAAACCTGAGCGCTGTTTAGCTGGTCCGGCTAATTATCAGATTTTAAAAGAGTTTGACTCCTGAGCAAATGGATTGTTTATTCGTTCTCATTTGGCAAGCTGGGGATATTTTGGCTATAAATATTACAGGTGGAAAGGTTTCTCCAAATGAACTATTAATTTGAAAAAATGCTGTGTTTACCAAGATTTTCTAGGTGATAAGGCTTTACTGTTTATTTACTTCTAAACAAACTTGCAAAACAGATCACTATGCATTTATTTTATTTCCACCCCATTAATGATAAATAATATGCATTATTTGTATTGTTTTTGGCTTTTACACTGGACACATCTCATCTAAATCTGCTGGACAGTGAAAGGCTTTTTAGCAGAACCTCTCTAAAGGTCTCCTCCAGGGATCTGTTCTTGGCCCCACCCTCTTCAATATCTATATTAGCAATGACACTATCCTTAATTCTTCACAGTTCTTGTCTTAGCGCTGTTTTGGAGCAGTGAAAAAACAGTGCTGGAGGGCCTTCTATCAGAACCTCTAAAGGTCACCCCCAGGGATCTATTCTTGGCCCTACTTTCTTCTCAATATCTATATTAACAGTGACACTATCCTGCACACAGTTCTTGTCTTGCGCTCTTTTGTGCTGCTCCAAAACAGCTTCACATTGCTCCATCATCCCTTTTCTGACCTCCACTCAACACTCAAGACAAAATGTATGATTTTTAACAGAAACCTTCCACACACCGAGAGCTCAAACTAAGTTCCTTGTCCGTTTTGGAGATTCAGCTTGTCAGTCACTGCAAGTACCTAAAGATATGGCTTGACTTGTTTAAAATTTAAAAACAAAAATAGATTTTTTTTATACCACCACAAAAACTGCTTTAGAAGAGAGCTTTTGGTTAAACCTACAATGCTCTTGTTGCACGATTACAGACTTAAATATAGATCAGCATCAAAGACACTACTTCACAAGCTCCATGTGATTTTTCCTGCAGCCATCCGCTTTGTCTCAGGTGCCCCGTTTACCACCCTCACTGCACACACACTCCTGGTGAAGTGGCCCTCTCTCCACCCCCGCAGACTAACACACTGGTTATTGATCATTTACAAGTCTTTAATTGGGAAAGCCCCGTCCTACCTCAGCTCACTACTAAACATCCACAGCTCCAACTGCACACTCCGCTCCAAACAGCTACATTAACCTGGTCTTTCCTCAAGCACGTACAGCTTTTGGCCGCTCCTTGTTTCAGTTCTCTGCAGCACATGACTAGAACCACCTACAACCGACTTTAAAACTTTGCTCGTTTTTACCTCTGTCAACTTTTAACGACTCAGTCCAGAGTGTTTTACAGGATCAGTACACATGCTTTTAACACTTTTATGTCGTTAATCTGCAAACGTTTCACTGTCTCATGTTCTAATTCACTGTTTCACATTATGATTGATTTCTGAGTGTATTCTGCTGCCTTTTGGCCACGTCGTCATTACAAATGAGAAGGTTTTGGTAAAATATTGATTAAATAAAAATAAAATATATATAGAAATACAAATCTTAAATATACTCTTTAGTACTTTCGCTTTGGCATGTCATGTTTTAGGGCTTCAATTAATGGCTAACTTGTCCAGAATGATACCTCCGCATTTTTTTATACAGAGGGATATGAATCTTCTCCCAATGCCCTTCGTCACAAGTCAAGCCAGGCTCACACGGCCATGAAATCAGAATTGTTTATTTAAGTATTGCATGTGAAACAAAGGAGCTCATTGGTTTATCAATTTAATCAAGAATATATGCAATTTTAACAGTGGCTTATTACAGCTGTATCTTCATCATCAGCTCCCCTGCTAAGTGTCTATTTAGCATCTTTACACTTTCAGCAGGTGGCCTCCCCGCTACATCTTTCCATCATGCTGTGGTGACACTGTCTGTAGCACGTACTTTCAAGTGCATACCCACTGGGCCATAACACACACTATACATTCTACACACCCCTATAGCCGGCTGCAGTGCTTTCAGCTCAAAGTGTAACTGCTCACATATCCATTGACGTTTTATTGATGCTTCCACGCTCGCTATAGAAATTGGATTCATCCATGTGTGTGCGAGCCGGCTTGTAAATGCGTGTGTAACCAGGAGTAAATGGAGTACGGCATCTTGGCTATAGGATAATCGCTGATCAAACTGTCACCGGGGAATAGAACTGGGTGCAACCTTGCACAGACCATTATTTTATGCTAGGCTATGTTTTCAAGACCTAAATGATATGATGAAACTTCAGCTGTACTTGCCTATAGTGCTTTTATTGCGGGCTTATAGTATTGTCATTTTCGTACAAGGCATGGGACGATATTGAAACTTGATGTTATGATTATCATAGCCATATTATCAGTGATTGACAATTATACGACAATAATTATTAAAATTGCTGACAGTTTAAACATGGATATGAATAACTATCATTTTATCATTGTAAATAGGTTACAACTGTTCTTGTACTGTACTTTGTTTCAACAACAAGGTATTGGCGTTCACCTCTGTATACATAATGTGCAATGTATTTTTTAAATTTTTTTTACTATTCACTACAAATCAGATATTCTGTGATGTTAATAAAGATTGACTTTAACAGTGATGTAGAAGAGATCATCCTGGAGAAGTAGCTTTTTTCTGCACATTTTGATGATATATGACAATGTACCATGAATGATTATTATTATTTATTGTCCATCCCTATTTCTTTCCGAAATCAAAGGCCCTGCATTAAATTTTTACTGTGTTAACCCTTTAAGGACTGAGCACATTATAGATCATTATAGCTCGCCTAGAATTTTTTTTCTTTTTTTGACATAAAAATCATGTTAAAGGAAGTATCAGCATGTACTTTGGCCTTTTTTTCCACACAACTTCCTTTATTTTACATATTCATCCTTATTTTTTCCTTTGATGCATCAAATAACTAACTGGGAGAATACCGGCGGCA
Organism: Periophthalmus modestus; assembly: GCA_019594935.1. NCBI lineage: Eukaryota > Metazoa > Chordata > Actinopteri > Gobiiformes > Gobiidae > Periophthalmus > Periophthalmus modestus. The sequence goes on from JAIEZT010000054.1 coordinate 9,327,591, forward strand.
CCTGCGCTCTGATTGGTCATTGGTCCTCGAGTGACAACATCAGCACATTACCGTAATGGCAGTAACATATTTAAAGACCTCCATGCCTCTGCTTTGAGATGCTGTTTGAATTTACATGAGAGCACAATTGGTTGCGGAGTTACGGTAATGGAAGTCTGTACTTACAAATCTATCGGTGGTGAAACCATCCGACGCTATAGGGATAAAAATGTGAAAAACTGAACTTTTTGCAAAGGTCCAAAGTTATTCCTCACCTACCTTATGCCTTCAGAGCATTATTCACTGTGTTTTGCACAACTTTCAGAGGCCAGAGCTGTCATAATGCCAACAACAACTGGCATGCTAACCTTGCACTTCCTGAATCTTGAAAATGTTAGATGTTAGATGTAATAGTTAGATGTAGACAGTACACAGTGGACTTATGTTGACCTCAGGAGCTGCTTATACAATATATCTGCATTGGGGCAAGACTAATTTTGCTCAAATATATGAAAAAAAAAAAAAATGGGTACAGGTCCTTTAAAGGTGCACTGTGTCATTTTTCTCAGGTTATGTCACTCCATTGTCTCCATTGGGGTTGCAACAATACTCAATAATATTCAACACGACCCTCACTTTACAACACACATGTGGCTCAAAACTCTAATATCACTTCACCTGTGTGTTCATCATGCCTTACTCTCACAGAAACAAAAAAAAAAAAAAAGCTCCACAAAGGCCTCTGGAATATTTGGTGTAATTTAATAAAATGTTATTTTTATTGAGAATTAACATACAAATAATAGAGGAGACCCTCCCTGGGGTAGTGTTCCAGGCATGTCCTACTGGGAGGAGGCACCAGTGGGAGACCCAGGACTAGAGGGACTGTGTTATTCAGCTGGCCTGGGAACGCCTTGGGGTCCCATTGGAAGGGCTGGAGGATGTAGGTCTAGACCCATGACCCAGCCCTGGACAAGCGGGGAAAAAAATGGATGGATGGATAATAGTGAAAACATTTGTTGTTTTTATCAAAATCATATCAATATTGTGACCCATGTACTGAGATATTTATTGAATTGTGAGAAAACTGTATTGTTGGATCCCTCGTCTCCATGGAGATGTTATAGCTTTGACTTGCATGTTCCACGATATTAAATAAAAAAATAAAAAAAATAAAAAAGTTTGATTGAGTGATTACTGCACCTGCCATTTTCCCCTATGTTTTAGCAAAATGAGTCTTATCCTAGTTCAGATATATGTATAAGTAGCACTTAAGGTCAAAATAAGTCCTCTGTGTATTGTCTGCATCTAATTATAAAACTTTAACTTTTTACTATCAGATAAATAATAATTAGGATGCTCAGACTGCATAAATTAAGTGAGGAATAAGTTTGGACTAGTGCAAACTGTTTAAAATGAACTAGCTCTGTTTTTAAGACAGTAAAAATCACGTACAACACCTTGAAAAACACACATTCTTACTGCGAGTGGGCTTGCCTCTCTGCAGATCTGATCTGTAATTTTGCCTGGTGGCATCAGCTGCTTGTCATAGCTTTAATTTTCTTAGTTACGAAAAACATTCTATTTCATTTGCACATAGACCATTGCTAATCTAATTCATTACATTTGACCAGACATACGCAACCTCAAATAAATGCGTTTTTCATGTAATAACTTGGAAGTATTTAATTAAATGTGCACTTTTAAAAGTCTTATAATATTCTCACTACAGCCGTCTATTAGAAAATGATTTGCTGATGTTTACAGTTGAGTGCGTATTCTTGTAAGCCGTGAGTAATTTCATGACGGATTTCAGCCACTTTTAATCTCCAAATAAAATGCCTGTGCAATGTCATTTGGTAAATTAATTAAACGCTGCGGACTACACAGTGTTTTATGGCCTGTTGCTGTAAATATGCCAACCTTAATTAAATGACAAAAATAAATTAAAGTTGGATTAGTGAGTGAATAACCTGCCACAGACATCATCCTGGTTAAGGTCAGCGGAGGTGCTGGGAGAGGTTCAGAGGTTCAGAATAGTCAAAAAGGGCATTAAACTTCTCCAAATGTAACGGGTAGCGTTCAGATTTCACAATAAGACGTCACACTCTAATGGCAGAAGCTAATGAAGCAAGTTAGTAGTGTTCCTGTATCCTGTATTTAAAAGCTTGTGTTATCTTGGCTGATCTCAAAAGCTAAGCAAGATTTGACCTGGTTAGTACTTGGATGGGAGACCCCTGAAAGGCCAGGGAAGTTTTTTGTATAACACAAGGTAATTCAAAGTGCTTTACAGAGTAAGAAAGACATGACAAATCATAAATAATTAACATTAAAGGAGAAAAGTGCAAAATAAAAACCTTTCAGTCATATGCTCAGCTAAACAGAAGCGTTTTGTAATAGTTCTGCCTGTGTATCCCCATCCAGCTCCATGTTCCGGTCCTCCTTTTGTTACCTCCCTGTTTTCGATGCAGCTGCCTCTCATTTTGCCAATCAGCCCAGGGTAGGCTATATATACTCCCTCAGTTCAGTCAGTTGTTGCTAGATGGTTGACCTGTAAAGAGCAACTTTCAAGCTTGTCTGAAATTTAGTGATGGTGAGATGAAGCCCCATGAAGCATCAGTACTTTCAGCCAACTGTGCCGGCACATGTTCATAAGGGTTGATTTACTCTATAACGCCATCAAGAGGTCAATGAAATGTACTACAATCTAGTTTCCACCTCAGCGCCATCAATTGAACAAATGTACTACAAAACCAGTGATAGGACCATAGTGAAACACATTAGAAATAGGACTGCACTTGTGTTACTTGTAAAATACCTACCTATCTAGTAGTGCTTCTAATTAAATAAACAGAATTAAACCCCATTTTTTCATTAGATTGCAAAAAAAAAAAACAAAAACGTAGTTTCTCTAAAGACTCAGGACTAAGGCACAGATGAAGCTGGAGTGTAAAAGTACATGAGGCCAGTGTGAATACATCTGGAAACTTATTTCTTTGCTTTCTCCCGTCCTGCAGTGGCTCCTCCTCCCAAATTTTATTATTACTATATAAGACAAACCTTGTTGGGAGTGATCGAGTCAAAGTACTCCCTAACAGGGGAAAACTTTTTTTCACTGGTTCCATCATTTAAACACTCCCAGATAAAAAAACAAACACCAAACACAAGACGTGGGTCAACTCCATTGCATTTCGCTGTGCCTTATATTTCAAATGACACACGGTTCACGGCAAACCAGCAAACCACTTCTGAATCAGTCACGTGGTACGGTGCTTCAGGAAGGTTTGAACGTCATCAGTCACGTGATCAAACCACGCTCCGAACCACACTTCACCTGAATTTTTACACTTCAAGCCTCGACACAGACGTAACATCACTACAGAAATGATCTGTTTGCATTTCTGCAACTCTGTACCTGCGTTTATCCCTGTTTGAGTCCCTGTTCCTGAGCTTATTTCCCCAGCCTGTTCCCCTTATTGTATCCCCAGTGTTGGATGACATTTTTGTTGATATTGAAAAAGACATGATTCCTTAGTTGTTGTTTGCCTGATTACCCACATTCTGAACTACCTGTTTGAAGGACAGTTTCACTTATATTTATTAAGACATTTGGCTGCAGTCTTTGTGTTGCATTTGAGTCCAATTCACCACTGACACGTTTTGAGCCTGGATTTAAATATTGTCAAAGTAGTAGGCTGTCTCACATCTCCAGGAAACTTGTTCCAGGTTTTAGCTGCATAAAACCTTCAATGCTGATTCTCCACGTTTAGTCCTGACTCTGGGCACTAGCAGGAGGCCGGTCCCTGACATCTCAGAGTGCGAGATGGTTCATATGGCACTAACACTTTATTTATGTTTCTGTGGACCAAAGATTAGGACATCAGTCTTGTCTGAGTTTAGCTGGAGAAAGTTGTTTTGCATCCACACACTGATCTGTTGAGTGAATCCACTGCTCCATATTCACCTGCTGCCAGTGACACATAGATCTGAGCGTCATCTGCATAGTCGTGGTAGGACACATTGTTGCTGCGTATTAACTGGCCTAACGGCAGCATGTACAGATTGAAAAACAGGGGTCCCAGGATTGACCCCTGGGGCACCCCACAGGTCAGGGACATTTTATCTGAGACACATTTTCCAAATTTCAGAACTCCCTGTTTTCTAGATAGAACTTGAACCAGTGTAGTGCCGTACCAGAGATGCCCACCCAGTCCTCTAGTCTCTGTAAGAGGATCCCATGATCAACAGTGTCAAAGTCAGCACTCAGATCTAACAGGATCAAAACTGAGACTTTGCCTGCATCAGTATTCAGGCGGATGTCATTTGTCACCTTGATAAGAGCAGTCTCAGTGCTGTGGTGGGGTCTAAAATCTGACTGAAAAACATCAAAGGAGTTGTTTTATTTGGAGAAAGTTAATAAGCTGTTGGTAAACTACTTTATCGAGGACTTTGCTTAATACTTTGTGGCATACATAACATGCAATTTTTTTCTCTCTTTTTTTTTTTAACTATTCCCTACAAACCAGATGTTCTTAATGGAGATTAAATTGATTTGAATATAATTGTTTGTTGTCCCATCTCTGTTTCTTACCGCAATGAAAGACCTCGTACTTAAACTGTCTTAAAAATGTGAAAAACAGAACTTTTTGTAGTGGCCCAAAGTTATTTCTCACCTACCTTATGTCTTCTCAGTATTATTCACTGCACTTTTCACAACTTTCAAAAGCCAAAGCTGTCATAATGCTAACAACAACTAGCATGCTAACCTTGCATTGCTTATCTTGTCTGTTCTCAGAAGCTAAGCAGGAGTAAGTCTGGTTAGTACTTGGATGGGAGACTGTTGGGAATACGAGTTGCTACAGTGGGGCAGCGTTGGTTCTGTGCGTCCTGTTGTTGTGTTCTTTGTTTCCGTGAGTATGGATTGGCAGCCTCACTTCCATCAGTCTATCCCAGGGCAGCTGTGGCTACAATAGTAGTTTACCACCAGTAAGTGTAGAATGAAAAAAAGCACAGAATTTAAAATCTATTTTGAGTGTCTGGTAAAGCACTGTGTTAGACTAATGCAATATTAGCTGAATTATTGTCTCATTAGCCTATCCATCTATCGTCTGGATGTTGTGCGCCAAATTTTAAGCATTAAATTATATTACACAAAACATTAAGTTGTTTAACTCATGTTTATGTCATTAAGTATGCAAGTTAAGTACACTTTAACTCACACCAAGAAGGTTCCAGGTTCGAGTTTGCAGGTTCTTTCCTATACTGGGTGAGTTGCCTGTTCTCACTCCGATTTCTGGGTGAGTTCCTTCATGCACTCCGATAGTCAACTGAAACAAGCCTATAGCTCAAGAATAGGAGATGAGTCTCTGGGTGCTGTTCTCATTCTCTTCTAACAGGTTGCCCCAGGAAATGGGTCAAATGCATGGGAGAATTTTCCCAACATGGACAATAAAGCTTACTTTATTAACTCTAACCACGCAGAACCTCTTCTCTCCATTCTCTCTCCATTAAAAAAAAATAAAAAAATTCCTCTCTTTTCATTAAAAATGTTCCTCTCTGTCTTCTTTCTGATATATCGTGGGTAAAATGAATGAGTTTCAAAGTGAGCTCTCACATGACACATCCATTCTCAGGCTGTTTGATGGAAATACTAAGACTTCCTCTGTGTGTATATCTCCTGACTGATATGTGCGTGATGAATAGTGTGTCCTGGGTCATATCTTCATCATTCATAACCCTGTGCGTGTCGTAAACAACAACAAAGCACAATACATCATAGACTCTTGTGCAGTTAGGCAGAAGCAGTTGTACAAATAATAAAATCGAATGCGCTCTTACCACTAAAACACAGTAGAAGTACAAAGTGGTGTAGTGTAGTGGTCCAAGAAGTTACTCAAGTAAAAAAAAAAAAAATGGGCTAATTGGTGCTCAAATACACAAAATCTAATATTTTCCAAAGATAGACCACCAAAAACTTAAAACAAAATCAATCAAATCAAAAGCATTGCAAGAAACACAAATGTTCAAATCATCTAATATTGTCAACATACTGTAAAAATTTGTGACTAGTGTAATGCTAACTAAAATTAATTAGGTTAGGACTGAGTTATTGCAATGGGGTGCATTTGACAAACAGAAGAACCAGGTTTGGTATAGGAGCTTGTGGGAATGAAAACATGGAGACAGAAATTAAGTTTAAGGAAATGTATTAAATAAATACAAATTGTACAAACGAAATACCAGACATACAAAAATATATATATTTGAATAAATGTGGCAAAAGACCACGGAAAAAAACAACAATTGTAGGTAAACCCGTTTTAACCTTTGTTCAAGTTTTTAAGTTGAGTTTTTTTATTTCAAGTCCCTTTAAGTGTGCTTACATTCCTTTTGAGAGAAAGTTTTTCGCAATCCGTTGATGTGAAATAAAGTTTTTCACAAAGTTTTTCATAAAGTGCAGGTTCGGGAAAATGCAAGTTCAAATGGGCAAAAAAACAATAATCCAACTTAAGGTGTCCGTTTGGTTCGGAAGAAACAAAAAAATAAAAAGATCCTACCAGTTTGTAGGTTAGGTTCAGTTCAGTTAGCTCGCCACCTGTTGAAGAGCGATCAGGGTTGTTGGAAAAAAAAAAAACTGACCATCAAGTTTGAGAATTTTCTAAACAGAATTGATTGAGTTCTGAGCGGTTTGGTCTAGCATCTGCCACGAGTTTCACAGTCCGCAGTCGGGAGCAGGAAGTGGAGGACAGGAAGTGAAACGGGGATCAGCCATTTTTATTGTAGCGCCACTTGTGGCAGCCCAATAGGAACTGCATTGGAGGAGGTGTGATTTATATCAGATGGGGGAGAGGAAACGTGGGTTACACTAGCTCAAAGTCGGAAGAGTAACCAAAACTTTTACTTAAGTAGGAGTTATTTTACACTGTCAAATATATTACTCAATTAGCAGTTAAAGTATGGTGTCTGAAAACTACTCATAACTATGCATGATACAAGAAAATACAGTCATACCACAAATGTAGCCAAAAATGGTATAGATTAGATTAGATTAGCCTTTATTGTCTCCCTTACGACAAATTTGTCTTGGGACAAGGGAACTCATGCCACATATAAAAAAAAAAAAAATATATAACATTATAACACACAGTGGACACATCAATTAATTCAGTTCATCAGAAAAACAACCATTCAACATTTGATAATATTGCACCGGCTTCCCATAATTAGCATATTTTGCACATTCCCTGGGGCCTAAAAGTGTAGAGGTGAGTATTGCACATTCAAGTAAGAGTATTTCAAAATATTGTTGCCCAAGTAGAAGTACAAAGAAGAGGTCCAAGATTTTAAAAGTATTTAGGGAAACTACAATTTAACTAAAAGTAATTGTAAGAATACCCAAATATACCAGCTGATCTATAATTTGAAGTTTATTTAGCGGACAAATAATGCACAAAATCTGGTATTTTCCAATGGTAATCTGACCTGAAAAAGGCCTACTGATCGACACATTGTCATAGTAAGCGCAGTTTGGTGGTAGGTGTGCGGGTTTTGTCTAGTTTTACATTTTCAAAAAGTAGCCCAGAATACAATGAAATGAAAAATAAACATTTCTGAGCAAAATAAACATTTCTGAGCAACACAACTTTTGCATAATGTGCCTCCTGCCAAAGTTGAATGCTACATCTTATGCAAAATGTTATAGCAGAAATAAACAAAGTGACTCTTAAGCTTTGTAAGATTACACTTGTAATAGTATCGGGTTTATTGGTCACAGTCCCTCCTATAAAAAGCATGCTATGTGCGCTACACTTATCTCAACCTCCTGAACTCCCACTGCTGACGTCATGCGCTGTCAAGATGTCATGGCTGCAAGATGCGAGGCCCCGAGTGGACCGCAATTAGATGCACTCAGATTACTGTTGCAAGGCGTTAAGCTCAGTAATTGCGGAGAGTGTGCGGGCATTGTTGCTGAAGACTGGCATGAGGCTAACGTGGGTTGTGTTTTTAGCATCCAAGGTTTGGTGCTTGGCTGTCGTTTGGGCGTGTTTGGGCGGCATGCTGCTATTAAGTTACCTCGGCTTTTTTTCTGTGTACCTTGTCCTGTCTGTTCCCTGGTCATATCCCATGGTGGAAAGACATGATGTTGACTATGAGAACCGTCCCAGCCGCACACTAAACTCATGGCTAGCAGATTGGAGGGGAGGTTTAATTTTATTTGCATTTTGTCATGTAATTTGCTAATTTGCCACATTTTGACAATTTAATTCTAAATATAATTTGCTTCTGATTATTCAATCTAATTTCAACTAGTCTGTATTTACTGTCAAGTGTTGCATGTTAGTCTTTGTCCTCCCTTTTTGTTACAGCCGGTCTGATCAACCAGTTTAAATGTGTCCCCATGCATTCATTGTTAAGTTGAAAATAGATTTTGTTCCTTCAGTTGACTATTTTGACCTCTTTTATGTAAACTTGAATTTTGTTGTGTGTGTTCTGTCACTGACCTGTGGTGGTAGTGGTGGGATCCGATCTGGTTAAGGCCACACTTTCTTTTTTCCTATTAAAACCTCCTTACTTGATGTGCTGATAAAGCCACCGGAAAAGAAGTGGAAAACCAGGAAATTGAGGAAGAGCATGAAGGTGAAAATGGAGGTGCAGCAGGCAGGGAAGAGGCTGGGAGCTAACAGTGTCAGTCTTGGCAGGTATGTTGCAGGTTTGGGACAACAGCAAAGGCAAGAGGTACAGCGAGAAAGGGAAGTGCAACAAAGATTTAAAAGCTTTGCAACAGCAATTTCAGCTCCTCCAACAAGATATGCTGGATCGCTCCACACTTTATTCTGAGCATGCATTCCCAAAGCCAAATCCTATAGAGGTTGAGGCCACTCCCATTCCCAGTCTACACATGCCCACAGCCCGAGGACCCTCTTACAGGCCATGTGCTCATAGGTCAGTTATTATTGTTACATGAACCTAGGCTGGAAAAACTAACCAGTGGAGATGATATTGATCACTGTCTCTTAACATTTGAGAGAACTGCAGTGGTTTGTAGATGGCCATAGACAGACTGGGTTTTTCGCCTTATTCCTTTGCTAACTGGGAAAACTAGGGCTGCTTCTGTTCACATGGACGCGGATGAGGCTCTTGATAATGAAAAAAGTTAAGCAGGTCATATTGCAGAAGTATGATATTAATGCAGACACTTACACACAAAGGTCTCTCGATGTGCATCCATGAGAGAGCCCCAAAGAACTTTGCACAAGGCTTAAAGTAAAACTGTGAATTATGTCAAAACTGAGTTATGTCATGAATAATATGGGAACATTTAAGGATGCTGTCTCCTGTAAAAGAAGTCAACTACAAACCCAGAGCAAAAACAAAATACCTTCCTGTAGACACAGACTCACCCACTCTTAGTGCTTTACCTTTTTTTGATGCAGAGGTTTGGCTAAACCCAGAAAGTCCAGAAAGCCCTGCAGTCAGAATAGACAAGAGAAACACACTGCTGTCAAGGCACCAGATGAGCCAGATTCAGACCTGCCCTTAGACTTTAAGCTGCCAACCAATATTGCTGAGATGCAACAAAGTGATCCAACCCTGTCCAAACTATTCTTGAGGGCTAGAAAAAGAGCATCTGAGCCAGAAGTTGAGTTGGCTGAGCCTGAAGAAGTGTGCCCTCTACAAAATGACATTCTATATTGCCAGCATTGTCAATTTAAACAGCTAGTTATGCTGCAAACTGTCTAAGATATTGTACTCACCTTGGGACATCGTCTTCCCTGAGCTGGCCACCTGGGGAAACATAAAGCCATGGCAAGTATCAAACAGATTTTTTATTAGCCTGGTCTGCATTCAGCTGTCACCCAGTTTTGTTGAAGCTGTCCTGAGTGCCAAAAAACTGCCCTCAGGGGGCCAGCTAAAGTCCTGTTCCAGCATCTCCAAACAATTTCAGTCCCCTTTGAGCACCCTGGAATGGACATGGTTGGTCAAGTAGAGAAGAGAAAATTAGGAAATCATTCTATGTTGGTGGTAACTGATTATGCAACAAAATACCCTGATGTCTTCTATCTACTAAATGTAAAGGCAAAAAGGGTGGCCCTGATTCAATTATTTTCCAGGGAGAGCTTCCCCAGTGAAATTGTAACCGATCAAGAGAACTAACTTTGTCTGAACTGCTGTAAGGGTGTACAATTTGATGGGAATCTGCAGTGTGTGAACAACTGAAAGTTTCAACAAAACACACAAAAAAAAGCTCTAAGTTCATGAATGACACTGGATCCAATTGGGATCAGTTACCTCCTTTTTGCCTATAGGAAGGTACCTCAAGCCTCCTCTGGGTCTGGCTCCTCCTCAAAAGCTCCCCTTGAGCTTTTGTATGGACAACATGTCTGCTGTCGGAGGGGGAGCAGGGGAGCCCATTAATGTTGTTTCTTATGTCATACAGGTGCGTGAAAAACTGCAAAAGATGAGTGAGCTGGCCCAAGAGAGCATGAACCCACCATGACCAAAAAGTCTGATATGACTAGGTGGCACCACAGGACCTTGCAAAGCTTGGAAACGAGGCATTAATTACGCTAACTACGAGCAAACTCCTGGCCAAGCAGCAAAGGCCTTTTGAAATCACAAGAAAAATGGTTCCTACCACCTACGGGGTCTCCATGCGTGGCCACCAGTGCTCCAAGAGAATCCTCCATGTTAACCTTCTCGAAGAATGGGTCCCCAGAGAACCTAAAATGGATAATAAAATCAATGTAAAGTATATTTATGTCTTATATATTCAGTCCGCAAACCTGCGTACCTATGGAGCATGGGAAAAGTACTGTTCTCTGGTATTACTTTAGTAAATGAATCCATCTTACATAACACTCCACTAAAACAGAGCGCTTTGCTAAACTCTCTCGGCTTGTTCCTAACTGACAAACTTTGGTGATAGTTGAAGCTGGTCATTCTTAGCAGAACTCAGTATTTGGTGCCAGTGTCTGTGCCCTGCTGAGTTAGAAAAGCACAAGTTTGAGCTGCCTCCGCTAGGACTGTCCCTCTCACCAGGACAACCACACTCCAGGGGTCCTGTCTGCAGTTCTACCACACACATAGATCAAGGCCCAGAGAGGAGTAATAGGCCTGTCATGATAAATACTATATCAACTTATGGTTTGTTATGACAGATGAAACAATACTGTACTACGATGAGATTTGAGCAGCAGAAGGTCACATTTTCACAATTTTTACATTTAGAATAACTTTGGAGGTTAATTTTGCTTTACGGTTTGGTTTCAGTGTCATTGTTTATTGATTATATTTACTTCATCGATATATCACACTTCAAAATTTGTGACAAATCTATAGAGTAGCCAAGAATTAGACTCCATTAAGTGCAACGTTACCTCCAGAATGGTATTATTTGAGCAGAAGTACAAAGTAGTAGTCAAAGAAATTACTCAAGCAAGAGTAAAAAAGTATTTGGAACAACTACTACTCAATTAAAGCATGTATACTCATATACTAAACACCAATTAATGTATAAAAATCTGGTATTTTAAATATGAAACAAACGAAATCATACCTGAAGGAGCGGGACAATAAACACAAATGTTCTTTCTTTTTAGTTACTCAAGTAAATGTAACTGACTACTACTCACCTCTGATTATTTCTTACAGTACACATATTCATTTTGTTTGTTTAGCATTAAAATATAACTAATGTAGATCATTATGTTGCATTGTGTTGTTCTAAAACGGCTTAGTAATATAAACCGGTCCATTGACTTCCTGCTCAAAAGTGCAAAACTGAAATAACAAACTTGTATCAAATTTCCATGGAGACAAGTAGAGGATGCCGCCAGGGCAGTTAATTCAGATCTGTGGATAACGTGGTCCCAGTTACAGTATGAATGAATGTTTTTTTTTATAAATCTCTTGTTATTGAATAAATGCGAGATATATACATTTTACGCCATACTGTGGAACATCTCCTTGGAAGTATAATACAATCTGGAAGATGAACCACGAGAGGGTTGTATTAGTTTCAATGGCCTGTGCTCATTGGTGCATGATGCCATTTTATTCCCTCAATACTTGCCCCGCGCAACCCACTGTGTAATAACTGCACCGCATGATCAGTTCTGACCAATCAGCGAGCACAACTTCAGACCAAAAGTTCGTGTTATGAAAATAGAAAAGAATCCCTAAATCCCTTCAAAATCTACAGTGAGATCTGTAGGTCCCTGTCCGGAGACCATGGGCAGTTTGATTTCACACAAAAAGTATCTGCACTAAGCCCCGTGACTGAGCCAAGCAGATGGCAAACCCCCTCCCAGAAAAGTTCCACAGCACACCTTTAAAAGCCATGACATATGCTTACGTCACTGTTTCAACTGGCATTTCAAAACAAATCCCATCCCCTAAATATATTCTATTTTTATGTACCCTCCCTCATCCTATTTGTCGGTGACAGATATTTTAACAACATAATCAGAGAGTGAGTGATGGATGCGTCTTGTGTCAGAGGAGCTTCATAATTAAATGCATGGACATTCTAGGTGCTCATTATCATTCAGTCGAGTTATTATGAGCAGCGTGATTGATGGTGCGGACCTGACTGTGTTCCCCCGCATTAACAAGAGGGAAAATTAAAATGTATAATTAAAGAGGAGAGCATACAGGCTTGGTATTGCCTGGGTAAACTGTTGGCAGATAGTAAAATCTTGTTGGAATGACAAGACGATTCAATCACGTTGTGTAATTATCAGTATTGTTCTGGATCTGGTTCCATTTAAAATTTTGAGGCATGGAGCCTTCGAGAAGTGTGTTTAGAACATAGACTGTATATATAAATGGACATAAGTAACCTGATAGACGTCGCATTCCACTCCAATTCACTTTACACTGGAAAACTGTCACCCCTCTCTCCGTAAATGCTGCCAGGCTCCTCATTTTGGCCTTAAATTGTTCATACGCACCTCCTCTCCATGAACTTGGTATTTTTATTTTGTTATTGTGTCCGTAACTCAAGATATGAGCATTAATAACAGACAAATCAGGAGTTGATAAGCACCCATTCTCTGCTAAACCAGCGGTGCGAGCAGGAAGGGGCATTACCTTGCTCTGGATTGGCTCTTTGGTTGCTATGATACGCACGGTTGTAATTCCTATTTTGCAACTTGGCTCCAAATTCACCCCTATAACTGCTAGCCTCAATGAGACTGACGTCACACTCCCTTTGTCCAATTCTTTATACAGTCTATGGTTTAGAATAATTGTGCATACAGTCTTGTACTGATGTATCCATTATATCTTATTCATTATACAATAATTATATTCAAACAAGACAGCAAAAAAAAAAAAACAAAAACATTAATTTTGATGTTTCTAGACAGTGCAGAAACCATTTTGTTGTTTATATGTTATTAAATTATATTTGCCAACCAGAAATATCTGTCAAAATCTAAGTTCCAGCTGCAGTTTCTAAATTTCACTAGTTTAACTAGGATTTACGGTGTTTGATGATGATGAAATCATTGTTTTGTCGCGGTTAGTTCTGGAATAACGTTACGTTTAAGAAATTGTATGGGGTTTAACCCCTTACAATTTCAGGTCATTTTGGTGAAATTGCCTTTGTTCTGACCTCTCCAAATTAAAATAATAACCATTATTGAACCCTCAGTAGTAAATACACAAGTTTGGGGTCTTTGTAAAGGTAACGCCCAATAGTTTTACCCTCAGGTGTCAGAATCACTAAGTTTGTCTGCTAAGCATTTATACACTTTGGAACACACATAAAAAATAATTTTTCTCATCCTCGCCTACATTTTTTTTGTTAAAATTAAGGTTTAAAAAGCTGCAGTGGGAGCTGGGGACAAAAATACTCTATATCTCAACTGAAAATATTTTTGACCTCTCACATTTCAAATATGAGGACAACATCTATTAAAAAAGGGAGATTTTTACACTCACACATTTAATTATTAGTAAAGCTAGGTGTTTTATGGAGGGACTTTTGATGTATCCAAATTTATCCAAACCTATCCAAATGGAGAAAAAATGTAATAACTTTTGAATGCCTCAACCCACAGACACATCAATGAAGCTCTCAGCTGAAAGCTCACACTTAGAGGAATCTGTATCTGCACACGCAGCTGCTCTATTACTTATGTAAATGTATATAGCATATCAAAACACAATATAAAATGTATATTTGCATATAAAATATAGTCAAAACAAGTGGTATGGGTCAAAATAAATATATATCTACAAACTCCACTCTGCCAACAGTAAAACACACACTTCAAAATGTAAACACACACAGCAAACTGAAAACACACTGTACATGATTATGGCTTCTTCCTGCTCTGTTCTGATGACTCCTGCCTCTGCCAGCTCCAAGACAAGAGTTTCTCTAAAGGCCGTTGGTGCATATAGGGATTTTACCCTTCGATCTACAGTGTCCTTTATAGAGAATTAAGGCCTTCACAATGGCAATGTCCAGAAAATGGTGAAAAAATGTCTTGTACCATGTCTTTTGTGCAAAATCTGGTAATAGCGGATGAGCGCAGCTGATAGGTCAACGTAACCCATGTGCCAAAGGAAAAAAAAACATTAGTAACAAGAAAGTACAAAATTAAGAGGGAGTGAAGTAGTATTATATCATATACATAACAATAATCATCACACAAGAACAGTAAACAAGGCACGATGATGCAGGATTTACGCACGGAGTGGAGCTGTGTCTCTACACTGTACTCTGCCTATTTACAGTAAAGCCAAACTATACACTGTATTGTTCAGCTGCTCACTGGCTGTTAGCACAAAGCATCAGTAATGCGTAATCCATAGTAATTGGTTGATACTACAATGGTGAGAATGGGCATAAACATTCTGCGATCTGGGGCTTCAGTGATCTGCAAAACCAACGATGACTGCCTAATCAGGTGTCAATCGGAAGATAACATTTGTGTTTAGCATTGGGCAGCACAGTCTGAACTATATTCAGTCTGATCTGTAACTCTCCACGGGAATTTACCACAGCGTGCCTCACCCATGCGCACAGATGAGATGCTAATGTGTGCGCATCTTATATTTTTACCTACAATAATGCAAACTACAGAATAAAACAACACCTTTCAAACAATAAATTTATAAATTATACTTAATTTGTTTAAACACAAATGTGCCAGAGCGCATTCAAATCCACACTATGTGCACAGAAGCAAGGCTAAGAATTCCACACGATATATTTTACCTACAATTATGTCAATAGCAGAATAAACCACTCTTACCGATCGAGAACAGCATCCAATCCATCAAAAGATAAGCTCCTTTACTCCTGAGTCCACTGTGGAATCTTCACTCTTCACACTGCGCTCTCAGTAACCCACAGCCCCCACCTTATTGGCCAACCTCAGTGTCAATCACAAGCTAATATGTTTGTTAATGACTGAGAAAAAAAGTTGGCGCTGTCAGAAGTTTATTATGCCTGAAATTGGCAAAAGAAATGCAAAAAAATGACGGAGCAGATTTCACATGTAGAATACGTTCCTGCAGCAGATTGGACATGCAGGATTTAACTTATTTTGAGGACATAATTTCTTGACTGGATTATATTCTGTGGACCGGTATGGAACAAATGAGACAAACTTTCTGGGAATATGTTGATGTTTGACGGAACCAGAGCTTCAAAGGTAAGTGAAAGTGAAAATGGTTTGCATATTTGGAAAGACGAGAGCCGTAGTTCTCATTTGATGTGTAGATTGTTTGTGTGGGTGAGGCAGAAGTATAATTGCATTGCTGTAAATTTGTAAAGTAGAGACGACGGGCCGTGGGAATGTTAACAGGTTTTTAAGGGGTTTGTTATCTTTAAATGCAAATTTAGACTACAAACTATGCTAAACTCATCTGCGCAGTGTAATGTTTTCTAACTAGACTCTGGCATTACTTACATGTGGTCAAGCTGTTGTCAGTCCTGGTTTCTCATAGTTTGCTAACATAGTGGCTAACAATAATTCCCCTATTGAAAATGCACCAGGGCTAATGTCTGGAACAGGACCAGGCTTCAGAATGATAGGCGTTTTCTTTACATACACTGGAAGGGTTTATTCATGGGTTTCACCTTAGTGTTAGATGCAACATTTTGATGACTTTTTCTGTCATGAAAAGATATAATAATTACTTTTAAATTGTTAATCTCTACAGCAACAATCCTAATTTTTGAACCATATGTACAGATGTTTATTATCAATAATGATCCACGTTTTGGAGATATGCGTTACGGCTTTGGAGTAGCACACCATCAAAATATGTCTTAATGCCTGCTCAGGACCAAATGCATCAGCCTAAAGAGCTCAAATTTTAACATTTGATTCAGAGTAACACTTTGAATAGAGGAGAGTAATGAAGTAGTGGTCAGTGGCTTCTATAGCGCCCCCTCTAGTACACATAAAAGACACAACATTGTCCAATACCCGTGAAACTTAATAACTGAAATAATTGTGGGCCTCAAAAGGGGCAAAAAAAGTCCATTACGCCATAGCTGTATTATACACCAGGTTGCCGGTTCAATACCATGCACCACCACTATAATGCAATGGCCACACTGCACTGTAGAAACGGTGTGAAGGGGGGTGGATGGCGACCGGGTGGTGGTCGAGCAGGGGGAATGCTCCACGGGGTCAGTGGCGCCGCCCCCATAGTGGTTGTGTCAGGGGGGTGGGCCTTGGAGTTGAGTACCTGGAGTTGTTTTTTCTTTCGCTCACACCTGTTTAACACACACTCTGCACACTCTCTGAGAGAAAACTCAGCTTTTATATGCAAACTGAAAACACTCCACCTTGTGATGTCATATGGTAATACGTGAAGTTCTCTACTGTGTTTAAAACTCCGTACACTTTCACAAGAATCATTTGGATCATTTCAGCCCTGGAATTACCAATCACAACTAAAAAGAAGTTAAAAAGGTAGCTGTTAACTTGAAAACTACTGCTTTGATGACATCACAAAGTGGAACGAAGCATTTAGAGGTTTGGAGATGTAAAGAGACTGATAATAAAGGGGCGCTCAAACATGTGTGAATACAAAAAAAAACACAGCTCCAGGTATGTTTTTAAAGCGGTAACAACGTTCTAACATGGCTAAAAGCTTTGATTAGTGTTGGAAGAACTAAGTAATGAGTTAACATTTTCCTGGTTTGAGATAAAACTGCAGTACCTTTATTTCCTTAGAGACAGAATGCTCCACTTGTTCAGAGTAAGGTGCTCGGTCAGAGTGTGTGAAGCTTGTCTGAGTCTGGTGTTCTCTATGGCCAGAGCCGAAATGTCCCATGGGAGTCTCCACATTTATTCATCCAGACCGAGAGGAAAGTGGAGGGATACACGAGGGAGCTGGAGCACCTTAAGGTCAAGGTAAAAATCACTCTGTACAATAACTTTACCTGTATTTAAGTGCGACATAGACAGGTGGATTTGTTTCACATTTAGAATCAAAATAGGAACAAAGAATGAAGAATCCTAGCCTGGGAAGCCAGTTACGCATTTTATGTAAGCAAAGGATGTCAGTCTGGTCTATTTAAGGGATTTCTGCCAGGGGTCTCAGTGCTGACTATGGCTGAACAATTTGAGAAAAAAATATTGAGTTGTGATTTTTCTGACAAGCATTGCGATTATGTTGTAATAATAGGATTCTGCTCAAAGTTCACCTATTTATAAACTAATATAAGAATCACATTTCAGAACATTTGTACAGATCTGAACTACAGTTCTAAGCAGTTTTTATACAGAATAAGACAAAAGATTTTTTTGTTTGTGAAGGAAATAATGGTTCTTAAAAATAGGTCCAGGTGTGTGTTAACAGATTATTAGATTGTGATTGTGTCACCAAAGTACAGTTTCTTTTCCTTGGAGTGGTTTCCATTTTTGTGAAAAATAAAAACCGCTAAAAGACCTCTTCCTGTCTCAGTTTTGGTGTGGCTAGTCCTTAGCATTATGCAGTCATGCGATGTGGTATCAAATGTTCCCTTATCAATGATTAACAAGCAGATGAAGTATTAGCAGTAGTAGTCCCTTATAGATACATATAGTTCATACTCTGCTGCTCTCTATGATAGACAGTGATGGCCAACCCACTTCTCCATAGAGAATACAGTGATTAGTTTCAAATCCATCATCTAATATTGACTAGTCATATTTGTTTTGAATAAGAGACTTCAACCAACGAGCCTGTTTCTTTGTTGTGAGGCATTGTGCAGGAAAACAATGAAAACATTGATGAGTTTGTTCACTTCTGTCTTGTAAAAGTTTTTAATGGTGAGGAAATTGGAGCACCTAGAGGAAAACAAATGCACACACTGCACACAAAGAGGCCCCCTGTCCTGGGGTTGAACCCAGGACATTCTTGGTGTGAGGCTGAAGCACTAACCACTGTGCCAATCTGCACCATTGGTGGCCCCAAACTCTTACATTGGCATGGTGTGCAAAGTGTCTTGCCTCAGGACACAACAGCAGCTGTGATGTTTTGGTTGCAAACATTCTAGTCTCTGACCCACTGTGGCTGTTGCCTGAAGCTTTTCATTCAACACCATTAACTGAATTTTGCCATGTTGTTGAGCTCAAAGATCTTTTTTGAAAAATCCCTGGGTAAAAAAGTACAAAATTCTGTTTCATTCAGCCCATGCATGGTCAACATGAGAAACACACATAATTTTGCCTTTAAAAAAAAAAAAGTTATTAAATGCATGAAAATAATAGAATATGACCTCCTAAACAATGTGGAAGAAGGATAAAAACCTCTGAAACAGTAAAAAGACATGAATGACAAAATGGATCCACTACCCTGCAAACATAGCCCTTCTGTGCCAGTCTGTGTCATCGGCCAGTAGGCTTCGTTCACCCTCTAGAGTTTGATGATGTAAATTTCTCAGATTGTGGATTGAGCCTATGTAACTCTATGGGAGAGTCACAGTTTTTGAAAACAACATCCAAATTAGAAATGTACATACTTACTTTACATATTTGTTTGGGACTGGGCCCAGAAGACCCAAAAGACTGAAACATTAATCTCATGGCTAAAAGTCTTGTCTCTCTGACAACAGTCACACCTTTGGGAATTAACCCACCTTCTGAGGTTATTGTGAAAAAAAATTATTTCACTTTTGTGAAAATAAATCAGTTCTTCATTTGTTAATAAAAAAAAAAAAAAATAAAAAAAAAAAAAATATATATATAAATATATATATATATATATATATATATATATATATATATTATATATATATATATATATATATATATATATATATATAAACATTATTTTTTATGGTAAGAGGGAAGAAAAAATACACATTTGCTTAATAAAAACACTTAATCAACACTATCCAAAAGTGTTTACTGGCTAATTATGTTGGAACTTAATGTATCCTTTTCATATCCCGATAGTTAGGCATGTACACTACTCACGATACATTAGGGACATTGTTATTTACATGAGTGCTTTTCCTATTTGGTCTGAATTTTTATGAAATAAGTAAAAGTTCCCTTTGATATTACTAATAATGAATGAGAGGAAACACCATTTTCATGAGTTTAATATTTATTACCACAAAAATGTAGACAATAACAAGGATAGTACCAAATAACAAAAAACTGACAATGTCAGTAGTTGGTAATGGTAGTTTCCCCCATTTGCCGCAATTACAGCTTGACAGCGATATGTCATGCTCCACAATGATGTTGTTCTGAGGCAATGCGTTCCACACTCTTCCACGAGTGCTAAACGCAGTTCTGCCCAGGTCACATGGGGGTGGGGTACGACCATCCAGTCTCTGCTTCAGCTGGTCCCAGACGTGCTCTATGGGGTTCAGGTCAGGGGACATTGCTGGCCATACCATATGAGGCACTCCGACTTTCCTGTCGGAGTGTCGAGCTGTGACAATTCTGGCACAATGTGGTGGAGCATTATCATCCATGAACAGAAAGTTGGGAGTGTGCTGGCAGAATTGGGGGATGATGATGGGTTCTATGATGTCTCTGAGGTAAGAACGTGCAGTGACTGAGCCATCTACAATAACCAAATCTGTTTTGCGCTGACTGGTGATGCCTGCCCAGACTGTTGCACCTCCTCCATCAAAGCGAACCCTGGGGACTATGTTAACCTCGGCGTATCGCTCACCTCGCCTTCTCCAGTAACGCTGACGACCATCATTTCTGTGCAAGGTGACCCGACACTCATCAGTGAACAGGACGGTAGACCACTGCTGCATTGTCCAGGTCACATGGTCTTGTGCCCACTGCAAACTGCACGGCGGTGTCTTGGTGTCAAAGGAGTCACCTCCAACGGTCGTCTGGCATTCAAGCCAAAGCGGTGGAGTCGGTTGTGAATGGTTCGTCTACAAACCCTAGTACCCCTCACATCTCGTAAACGGGCCTGCAGCTGTGTGGCAGTTGCATAACGATGTCTGAGTGCATAGGTCCTTAGGTACCGATCATCGTTGCGGTCTGTCACTCGTAGGGCTCCACTCCTGGGTCTTTCACAAACTCTGCCAATAGTTTTGTGTCTTGATGCCTGTCTGATGATGACACTTTGAGACACACCAAGTTCACAAGCAACATCTGAGCAACATCTGACTACCTGCCACCAACCCGAAGGCGTGCTATGGCCAGGTGGTGCTGCTCATCCGTTAAGTGACATCGTGTGTTCATGGCTGTTTGAATGATGAACTTGGAATGACTTACAGCTTTTTATTCCCACAAAATGTTGAAATTGATGCCACATTGAAAAGGGTTGTCTTTTTTTTTTTGCCCCAATATGTAAGGCACTCTGTACACAGTGAGACCATTATGTGGAAAACACAAAATGAGGTGTGTCTATCACCCCAATACAATTGTCTCCCTATCCCAAAAATCTCTGAAGTGAAACAAACACCGTCTGTATGACATGCACTGAGTCTCTCACAATATCCCTGACTTATTGTGAGTAGTGTATGGATGTTGAACATGTAACATTAAGACAAAAAGTTCAAATTCACTTTGCAACTCCCTCCAGTGAAGTTAGATGAGGTAAGAAATGTTTTAGACTGGAATATGTAAAATAAATAAAAGTGTGCTTGAATATTTGAAGAACATTATACAATGCAACAAAACAACCAGGGCAACAAGGTTATAGCTTATGACTTTACTAAGCTTAAATCTTTTTTCTTTGTCTTGTGCCAGGTGCTTAAACATACCAGCTTGTTCACATTTTTAGAGTAGAGTGATGTATGCTATGTCCAGAGAGTGGGTATGCTATCTTACTGTGTGATCCTTCATGTCTGGACCACCACTGCAGAGGAGTCATCTAGGCCCATGGTGGACTTTGCCTTTTAATGCTCCAGACAGTTTTCAATGAAATCCTCATCAGATGAAGACTCTTGAACAAGCATGAGGGTTGGTCTTTTTAGGTGGCTCAGAATTTGGTGATGGTTTTGTTTTGACAGATCTTCTCTTTTCTTCCTCCCTGAGTAGAGTACTGATGGACTGCCAGACTGCAGGCCTCTCCTGTCGGCTCAGACACTTAAGATCCTTAAATCTAGGATTTAGGACAGTTGCACTGTGTGGTTTGTTTTTTCTTACATTTGCTCATGTCTGTGGTAAAGTTCTCCTTGAATTTAACCATGTAGGCAGGGTCCTCCTCAGATACCTCCATCGCCCATGAAAGATGACACAATAGCAAAACCACTGACCAGGACAGTTATTTATAAAATATTGACTGTATTTAGCTGAGATATAAGTTTATTGGTTGCTGGGGCGTCCAGTTTTTGCTGTCACAGAATACAATGCAGCATCGTTAGTTTTTAGCGAGGGAGCGGAGTCAGACGCAGTGTGCTTATCTGTATATGATACTTAACATTGATGTGCTGCAATAGTAACTGAATTCATAGTAACAGTTTGTCATTACTTTTGTTTTGTCAAGAGAACCATCTGGTCTAGTCTTGAAAATAAATTGGTCATTCATAAGACTATTTTTGTTTGACAGAGAAAACACTGAAACTTGTGTTAGTTTTTGTTTCATATTTCAGCGATTACAGATACACTGCCTGGCCAAAAAAAAAAAAAGTCATAAAAAAAAAAAAACAGGTCACATACTCTAATATTTAGTTGGACCGCCTTTAGCTCTGATTATGGCATTCACTGTGACATTGTTTCGATAAGCTTCTGCAATGTCACAAGATTTATTTACATCCAGTGTTGCATTGATTTTTCATTGAGATCTTGCAGTGATGTTGATCGAGTCTGACCGCTGCACAAAGCTTCTCCAGCACATCCCAAAGATTCTCAATGGGGTTAAGGTCTAGACTCTGTGGTGGCCAATCCATGTGTGAAAATGATGTCTCATGTCTCCATGCTTATCCGGGGCCGGGTCGCTGAACCACTCTTTCACAAGTTGAGCCCAATGAAGCTCCTCCGGTGGGACCCCAAGTTCCCAGGCCAGCCGAGAGACATAGTCCCTCCAGCGTCTGGGTCTTCCTCATTGTCCAGGAGGCATCTGAGCAGATGCCCGAGCCACCTCAGAATATGCCCGTGAAGACTGAAATCCTCACCCTGTCAATGCAATAACCACTGGTCATTCAGCCTATGATTCAGGCAGTCAGCTGACCTCATTCCATTGAGCACAGGTCTGTTGCTGAACCTAGACCTGACCAACTGGAGGAACCTAGACCTCCATACTTATGCGCTTAGTTAAATCCAGGTGGCGACTTTTTTTTTGGCCAGGCAGTGTATTAACCATAAAGCGGGACAACAAAACAATCTGACATTTAAACAGCAAAGTCTGACTTACAATGTTAAACTGTAGGCAATCTACAATTTTTTTTAACATCACAAGAAACCAAACCTATTAGGTATCAGTACCAAAGTCCATTTATAAGTACTTAAACCTACAAATTCAATGGTTCTTCAAACTTCCAAATGTAACAATCTTTACAATACACAGTCCAAGTAGGATCATATAACAATCGGTTAAAACCTAAACTCTATTTTACGGCGCAAAGGGATCGACTGGAGCATCCTGCCAGTGTTATTGCCACTGGCTTGTTTTACACCCCCAACCAGATACCAACAGTGAAGTGATTTATAACTCCAGATTACATCACTCATCAGCTACAGTTTGAATTTACAGATTTTATGTAGAGCCCAAACCACCACAACTCCCTCAGTACAATTTAACACAGGGATAAGATTTATTACATCGGGTTTTACTGGAGTTCATCCGAAGATCACATACGCTGGTCGACTGGTAGTGGCAAACATTTAGCATGCCGCCTTTACATTTTGTTTCATGGTTTGGGTAATAAGATATTTAAGGGCTGCGGCTGAATACCATCTGGGTCTAATTAAAAGAGAGTGTAGATTTATTATGGTGCGTAAAATCACAAAGTTGAGTTTTTTACCACAGTATCGCGCTCCAGTGTGTAATTTGGAGAGATGGGAAGAGCAGGCGATGGGAAATCTGGTGACTGTTGAGAAAAGTGGAAGAGTTCTGTGTAGAGGTTTGGAGAGGGTCATGGGGTTTCTGTTCTGACGGTGACTTCAGGGGTGTGGTGATTTTGAATTTTGGTTTGGAAGTTTATTTTATTGGTGCCACGATTTGCAATGAAAGATTACTGATTGCGGGGAAAGTCTTCATTTGTGGCTCAAAAATGTGCATCGTAGGTGTCACAGTGCGAGAGGGACAGTGATTAAACTTCCATTGTGCAGCCAAAGATTCTCTGGCATTTACTGAGTTTGACATACACAAGAAGCGTGCAGCGCTAGACTCAGCAACTGTGAGCTAGTGGTGAAAAAGAGGGTTTAAATAATAAGATTTATGTGTCTTAATCCTGGCTATCCACTGCACAATCTTTTCCTCCTATATACGATTACAACACTATACAACGCAAAGAATTTAAGTTGTAAATTGCGTGAAATTCTATGTCTGTGTGAATATCAGGCTCTAGGCTCTGTGTGGTAAAGTCAACGTGTTACATGCTAATCTACAACCCACGATTTTGAGCTACAGCTCTTCTTCTGGGCCCTGAACAAGACTCTTTGGACACGAAATGTGTTGGCGTTTTTGTAATAGATTCTTAGCTAACACCAGACGTGCCTGGGCTATCTCTCTTTTCATTGATTGTTATTTTTCCCATTATTCTGAAGAACATCTGGTAGGTAGTACTCAACTAGTGATGTGACTTTCGTGAACGAGTCAGCTGTATGGTATGGTATGCTTTTAATTTAGATAGGGACAGTGCACAACAGTACATTGACCTTAAAAAAAAAAAAAAAAAAAAAATAGAATAGATGTATGGATCCAGGTTATAGCAAAAATGCTCATTTCCACCTGTAGTCCCTGGACAGGCTGATGTTAAGTAAAAGTAACAGTTTGGTGTACGTGGATGAAAGACCTTGTGAAAACATCATGCATACATCAAATACAACACATCTCGCCCCTCAAATACGCAATTTCTAAAAACATTCAATTCACACAGACACATACACAACCATACCAAATTATTCACACACAAATCTCAAACTTCTAAACGTAACAATCTGAGTAAGAGATTTTTGCACAAACAATATTTATTTGATAACATAATAATGGCTAGTTACTAAAATGAAAATTAAAAAATAAAATTATTACTGTCATGCAACATTTCATTTAGAATTTCTCATTTCAAAGGGGAAACACACACCTACTCTCAGTTTGAACTATTTTAAACACATCTGAGCCTTGGTCTTTTCTCTCTGTGATTAGTTCTTGAGTCTTTTGAACAGCTCTTTGTCATGAACAGATCCAAAAGATTCCGATCCCACAAAGGAGCCGGAAGTCCCATCACTAAACTCAAACTCAGAGAGCACCCAGTGAGCACTCTATCCAACCATTTTTTTCAGCTTTATCCGGGGCCAGGTCACAGAGGCAACAGTTTCAGTAAGGAGCCCCAGATTTTCCTCTTCACACACACTTCTTCCAACTCTTCCAGGAGGATTCCAAGGAGTTCCCAGGCCAGGCAAGAGACATAGTTCCTCCATGGGTCCTGGGTCTTTCCTGGGGCTTCCTCCTGGTGGGACATGTCTGGAACACCTCTCCAGGGAGGCATCCAAGAGGCATCCGGCTCCTCAGCTGGCTCCTCTCTTGACTTGGAGGAGCAGCAGCTCCACTTTGAGCTCCTCCCATGGGACTGAGCTCTTCACCCTATATCTAAAGGATTGCCCAGCCACCCTGCGGAGGAACCTCATTTTGACTAATTGTATCCACAACCATTACCCAAAGCTCATGACCATAGGTGCTGGGTAGCAACCAGTAAATGACCAGTAAACCAGTAAATCGAGAGCTTTGCCTTTCGACTCCTCCTTCGGCTCCTTCTTTACTGCAACGCTCTGATACAATGACTTGACATTTGACAATTCAAGTCAAATTTGCAACATTTTTTCTATACACATTTGTGTACTGTATCATAGTTGTGATGTTATCCAAATAATAAATAAACCTGAGTTTATCCTTCCGATCAACTACCCCCATACTCATTTATGTCCTATGAGACTTATTTAAGTCGGTCCCATGCTGTCCACCAGGTCACCAGCCACCTGCGTCCCCCCTCTCTTACTGCACCTTTACCTACTTTAAACGGTCCACAATGCACTGCAGCTCATATGATTTCCACTTCAGAGCCACTCTCCTTTGGTCTCCGGCTCCCGTGTCTCCACTTGACCCTTGTGTCTTGTGTGATGTGCGGTGCGTATACTCTAGCCTGGTATTGATTCTACAGACCTATACTTTACAGCCTGGGGAGGTGAGCACAACGACTTTGTTCATGCTGATACCAGATGATGGCCTTCCCAACGTACTAGACTGAGCAGTAGGGGAGAGGGGAGGTTTTGTGCTATGCAAACTCCAAAAAAAAAAAAAAGACATTATGGTTATTCAAAGTTTTTGTTGCTATTTTTTTCATTATGGAGAGGTTTGAACCAGCAAATTTTAAGTTGGTGGGAGAACATTAAATGCAGTTTGTTATAGCCTCATTATATAGACTACTCCCAGCTATCTCTACGTTGTTGTTATTATTATGGGTTAATATTAGCATGTGCATAATATCACCAGTCTCCAGTCTCCATGGAGAGCTTCCATAACCTACACGTATTTTATTGGAAAAGAACTACCTTGAAAAACAGACTCACCTCTGCACAGATCTGACCTAATAAGAAAATGCCATGCTATGGAATATTTCAGACAAAGCAATGAAAACGCATCTTCTTATTCCGGAAGTTGTCATGGTCTCCGCCATCGTCATTTGGGTTGTATTATTTCATATGAGGCTGACGGTTTTGACACCAGATAAGTTCTATTTGGACTACGGGCCATTTTAAAGCCTCCCAGAGAATCGATGAGGTGCTGACTTGCACGCACATTTTACACAAATAAGCCTACTTTATGTCATATTTTTGGGGCGAAACTTTTCCCGAATCTGCAATCGAAAAGAATTCCCTTTTAACCGGAAAAAAAGATTCTCTTTTAACTGGAAGAGCCACCAAAAAGAGGGTGGATCACACTAGTAGCAGATAATGTGTGCTTGCCCTATACGTATTACAAATAAACTAACAACCACGATGTACAATATAATCATCCTTAAAAGCCTCCAGGATAATTTGAGTTTCACAAACAAAAGCTGTCAATATATTGTTATAGTAAAGAATATTTTGAGAGAACAAATCAGAGAATGGGCTCTACCACACACAAACGTCTTTAGACACCATGCTTGTCTGGTCACCGTCACTCACCTGCCGTCTCAAACCCCCAGCATCTCCCGCTCTCCTCCTCCCCCCTCTCCACTGACAGGGAAAGGGTTGCGTGTGGGGGGCTAGACCTGTTAAGCCCTTTGCGTTTGAAGGCAGCTGGGAGAAGATGGTTTGTCAGATTCTCCCCCTCCCATCTCCTCTGCGTGTGTCCTCCCCTGTTTAAGACATCAGAGCAGGTGCCCGGGCCGCAATCAACCTGCTCACCCGCCGCTCCTAACCATCCTTCTTAAATCCAATCTTGCACCTCTATACACCTTGGCCTATCCCCCCCACCCCCCTACTTCCAAGTCTTCCAATCTGCCAAACACTCAACGCGTCTAAGGGGAGAAAAAAAAGGGACAACACATAGGTCTACCTCTATACCCTCCTCCTTCTGTTACCTCAATTTACTCCAGGAGGTTGATGCTATTGGCTTGTTGTCCTTCAGTAGTAACGGCGTGGGATTTCGAAGTGGCG
The DNA here is from genome assembly GCA_019594935.1 of Periophthalmus modestus. Taxonomy (NCBI): domain Eukaryota; kingdom Metazoa; phylum Chordata; class Actinopteri; order Gobiiformes; family Gobiidae; genus Periophthalmus; species Periophthalmus modestus. Next base: position 9,354,812 of record JAIEZT010000054.1, read on the forward strand.
TTTCTGGGTGTTAAATTGAGATGTTGGACGTCACGTGGTTATTGGCGAATTGAAGGTGTTGGTTGTCTTTAGATTGGGTTGAGATGCTGGACTGGTAAAAGCAAGTCTTAACTGGCAAGGCAAACTTATTTGTATAGCACGAAGTAATTCAAGGTGCTTTGGAGAGAATAAGAACAGACATTAAAATCACAATACAACAAATCAAAGATGAAAAATGACACATAATCATCATAAAATTAACCTTAAAAGAGAAGATTGCAGAATAAAAACCTTTCAGTCATATGCACAGCTAAACAGAACCGTTTTGAGCCTGGATTTATATTTAAACTATATTAAAACTTCAAGGTTTTAGCTGCATAAAACTGAAACGCTGATTCCTCATGTTTAGGCCTGACTCTGGAGGACTATGACTCTGGAGGAGGCCGGTCCCTGAAGTCCTCAGAGTGTGAGATGGTTCATATGGCACTAACATGTGGGAGATGTATTGCATTTCTTAACCAAGGTTTGTTCAGTTGTAGTAGATATTGACTTAGTTCACTCAGAAATTGTTAGTAATTGTAACTATAAATTATCTGTACTATTAAGCCATGCTGCCCTCACAGTCAGCGTACACTGGTGTATGAATGTGTGAATGGGTGAGTTCCTTGATGTAAAGTGCTTTGAGTGCCTCGAAGGTGGAAAAGCGCTGTATAAAAATTTGACCATTTACCATTTTTCAATTATTCAGATCAGAATCTTGAGTCTTCTTGAACGTGGCACATTTTTGTGGTTGAATAGATTCCACGGCACCACATACTAAAATATTACCAAATCATTTAGAATAACAAGTGGTATATACTGCAGCAAAGATTGTCCGTGTCCTAGTTCTTGAAATGTTACAATCGTTTTGCTGTCTTTTTGGGATCAGAAGTGTGCTCAGAACATTCCCTAAAAGTAAATTATTCAGTGAAACCCATATGTTGATTGACTTTTTTTTTTTTCAAGACATACCTAGAAATACCTTAGGATTCAGCCTTAAGTGAAAATCCGCTGAATTATATGTATAATTATGCTATGGTACAGTATAATGCCAGCATGAAAAGGTGGGGCCTTTCAGTTCTGCAGTTTTGAAGAGGTAGTCATGGAAACTTTTTTTTTTTTTTGGTAGTTTACTATGAACAAAATGTAAAATCATAAGTTATTTCTTGATGAGCAGAGGCAAGTCTGTCGATCTTCATTTGACCAAATATTAAGTTATCAATTCAGTGTGTCTGTTCATTATTGTTCCAGTTCACTTTTCCTTTAGCGATGTTAAAAAACCAACAACAAAAGGAGTTTCAGTTACTGACAGCTAGTACGAATAGACAATCAATCCCCAAAGTGGCAGAACCCACCTGCAGGCTATACTGGCACAAAAAAAAACCTTTCACATCTTTTGCTTGGATAATGGGGGAATGAGTGAGTGAGTTTAAATGATTGGCTTGTGGATACTGGTTAAGAATGGATGGAAATCTTAGCTAGGGTTAGCAGGGATACAGATTTTTCCATTGGGCGTTAAGGAGGTCAGCAAAAGTGTTTCTATTATTGAGTTGTTTTGCAGTTTAGAGCGAGCAAAATGTAAACTCATGAACTACATTATGCTAAGGTTTAAATATGTTACAGAGGCAGAAATACAAATGTGTGGGCTATTAACTGCTAACACATAACAAATTTAGGTCTCTATGTTACCTTTAAATTGTTTTGAAAATACTATATTCACCTAAAACAGTGTATTAGCATGTTTAACAAGTTTCACATTAACTTTTGATGCTTTGATGAGTACCCCCTCCCTTTGCTCTAAGTCCCCTCCCTCTTCAGAGCGTTATCACATGACAATCAGCGTGCATTTTGGTAATAAAACGGCTGCACATCACTTCAGGTTTGTGAAGATGTAGTGCAGGCATGCCCAAACTGTGGCCCAGGGGGCCAAATGCGGCCCTCGGACCAATATTTCTTGGTCCATATTACCTTAAACATTACTTTTTACTGTACATTTCTGAAAATCTACTTTAACAAGGCCATATCAAATATTTAATGTATCCCACTGAGGATGTGAGCACGAACAAAGGTTTAATGGTTCAGTCTAACTTGTAATAATTATGCAGATTTGAAGTATTCACTGTAATGGTGACCAATCTATGACCCTCAATCGGCCCTCAGCTTTGTCTGTGTTTTTATTTGTGTCCCTTAATAGGAAAAGTTTGGACACTCCTGATGTAGTGTATTATTTTTCACATTGTATATTTTGTACGGAGGGTTTGAATAGTCCCCTGGAGAGATCGCTAGATTACTCAGACATGCATGGATGAGGTCTAAAACCTCTTGCAACATGGTAGAAATCTGCAAAATTATAAGACTACTACTATTGATGCTATTTCATGAAATGTTCCACAATATGGCATTACATATACTTATTTCCATGGACACAAGTAGAAGGCCAGTAGGCAATTCACTTGTCAGATCTATGCAGTGACGATCCTGCCCACAGGAAGAATGCATGTTTGTCAAGGTACTTTTGAGCAATAAAAAAATAATGAAACATTTTTCAGTAAAGACAGGATGTTTTGTTCTTTGCAGAGGACATTCTATTATCCAAATAATTGCAGCTAATGCGCGACTTAGCTGTCCATTGCCTTGACTTGAGTGTATTCTGAGGGCATTCTTCTGCTGCCTCATGCTTCCTCCCACACGATCGATGAATCAATAGCTCCCCCTGAACTGTACTTGCTCTTGACTCTGTGACTGCGGGGCTAGAACAGGTCAGTGCCGTGGTCAGTGGTCAAATCAAACACACAATGACGACAGGTCCGGTTTATGCTAATGTCAGTAAAGCATATTCTGATAATCTTGTAATTCATTATCATAATTACATCCCATAATTGCCTTCACCAGATTACACGTTGGCCGGTTTCTCTTCTGATGGATGTTTGAATTGTTAATTTGGTGGAAAAACAACGTCCATTAAACTATGCACTGACCTTTATTTAATCAGGATAGTCACAGATATTTCTAAACTGTTTTCAGGGGAGTCCTGGCCTCACAGGGGAGCACATTGTACATGTTATGCAAATTGTTTTTGAAAAGGCTGTATTCAATATATTAAAATGCTATTTAATTTGTTTCACTTTAGTTTTCTGATGCTTTGAGTCCCCTTTCCTTGCTTTCCTTGTTCCCGGGGATAATGTTCAGACCGCTGTTTCAAAATCGTGCCGACGCCTTTGCATTTGGCATGGGTTACATAGGCTTGTGGGCTGTGTATTAGGCATGATCATATAGTTAACCGTGAAGAGGGTTCAAATAATGCCAGGGAGAGATTGCTAGATTACTCAGACATGCATAGATGACATACAAAAGTCACTGACACTTTTAAATCTTCAATAGCTCCTATAATTCTTAAGTTATACTCACCAAATTTTTGCAGTAGGTAAACTGAACCTTCTGAGATTTTTGGCAATATATACGGTTATAATTGTTCACTTAAACTTGAACTTAACACCACCATTTTCAGTTTCGCACTAAATAGCCTGATCCAACACACTTTGCATAACATTTGAAAGTATTTCCGGGCTTATGGCTCTTATTTGATCCTCGATATTACGTTTTAAGTCCTTTATTGTCTGAGGTTTATTCACAAACACCTTTTCTTTAAGATAGTCCCACAGGAAGAAATCGGGACTACTCAGGTCTCGGGACATCACATACTGCCCCCTGTCTTTGAAAACTACTTATTATTCCTTTAAGGGCATTTACGCTTGGGGCATCTCTGGTATTAAAATGTCGACGGTAACACCGCTGGGTTTCTGAATTTCACCCATGTGACTCAAAGTACCACTGTACAATGAGGGATTGTTCCTCGGTGCTATATTTGTTCATATTAATGTGGGAACGGTAGTTCTACATGCTCTGGAAAAAAATTAAGAAAAACATTTACAAACAAAAGAGTTATTAATTTTTTTCAAATGTCAGTGACTTTTGGGCCACCCTGTATAAATCCACTTTAGGCATGTTTTTATTGTATTATAGTGTGGTAGAAAGTTCCAAAAGTCAATTTACTTAGTATTTAGTCAATTTATTTATTTAGTATTCAGGGTGGCATCGTGGCACATTAACCGCTGTGCCACAATGCTGCCCAACTTTTTTCATTGCAGCTTTCCTGGGTGGTATAACTGAAACGTTACCGACAATGTGAACCGTTACTTGCTGAAATTTCAATGATAACATTAGCAAAACAATACTTTGGCCAAAACATGGAAAGTTTTACGGTGCATCCACTGAAACTCACTGTCCCTTTCTTCTGTAAAGGCTATGACTGACTGTAGTTACAATATACTAACATACTAGCATAATATATTAAAGTCTTTTAGTTGTTTTTTGCTGTTTTGTGAATAAAAATGGAAAAATAGTTGTATAGTGATTGAAGTGTTGTAGAAACTAGTGTTATCCTGTGACAACTTCTGTACAAGATCTGAAATGTAGGTATCCAGCAATCTATCTTTGCACGACTGCTTGTACATCGGAGAGTTTCCATATACCTTTCCTCACTTTTTGATTAAACTCGGGGTCAATCTCGAACACAAACTTGAACACAAACTGAACTGATCTGTGTCAAAGTCGCATCTATCTGCAGTTTACTCAAAAACACGCCTGAAATAATAACCGTTTTTCTCCCTTTAGTTGTCGTGGGCTCATTTAACCTTCTGTCAAAACTATGGTGATAAGTTGTTGTGTTGAGTCCATTTACAAACGCACAGATTGTTTGGGTGTCTCCGGAGTGACAGGTAAATTTCTCTGACAAATGTCCGTCTGCCTGCCGGAGCGCGGGTTGCTTAAATATATGTTGTGTCTCCTAGTATCAGAGAGGCAGGTGTCTTTAAGAAGTGTCTGTGGAGATAAATCAGGCCTATTCTGCGCCAAATACAAGAGCGGAATAGTTTGTGGAGAGAAGAGTTCCATCTGTTAGCTCTCGGTTTCCCTTAGTCATGATGGCTGCTGTCTGACTTCTCTGGAGTGAAAGTAGCTGTTACTAGCTCATGGTGAATGTTTTGTATTGCCGTGTCCATTTATTTGCCTGAATACTTATTTCTCGAGTACTTTACGAAGATGTAAGTCTGGTCATCGAGTTCAGATGATGTGATTGACAGGTGGATTCGCCAATCAGGGTTCATGCATGGTTCATTCGTATCAAAAAAAAAAAAAAAAAAAAAAGGCTCCTTATGTGAAAAAATGTACATAAAATCTCAAGAGACTGAAAAATATTATGGATTTCTGCAGAATACTAATACTAATACTAAGCACTAATCTCTGTTAATATGAGGAGCGATACAGTGGTCCCTCGTTTACCGTGGGGGTTACGTTCTAAAAATAACCCGCAATAGCCAAAATCTGCAAAGTAGTGAGGTGTTTTTAGGCTATAAAACTCCTCACCACACACTATATACACTTTTCTCAAACAGGCATTAACATTTTCTCACATTTCTCTCTTGTTTAAACACTCTTAAAGTTCAAACCTTCGTCAGTGCCTTTGTCGGTGCAGAACGTTTCATCGACATCGTGGGTTTTGTCGGGGAGAAAACTTGCAAACATACAGCACTTAAGAGTCACACTGTGGTCGAACATTTGTATAAATTTGTCTGAACACATTCTGTACTGCTCAGGAGACACGGCACAGAGGAGACTGATGGAACAATGGTCTACAGTCCCTCAGGCCAATTAGGACGCAGAACACAATGTTCATACTGTAAAAAAAAAAGCATGCAAAATTGCACAAAAAAAAATCCGTTAAACAGCGAGACAGCAAAAGGTGAACCGCGCTATAGTGAGGAACAACTGTACATTTGATTTTATATGTAAATGATAGGTTTCAATGAATGAAAACAATGATTTGTTTCACATGTGTTACTAGAGATGGAACTTTTCATTGGGTCTCTTGCATTGGGCATGTATTTGAATAAAACGTGTCTTGCCTCAGTACAGATATATTGTATAAGCAGCTCTTGAGGTCAAAATGAGTCCTTTGAGTGTTGTCTGCCTCTAATTAGAAAGCATTTGCATTGCCTGATAATCAGGAAGTGCATGTTAGCATTCTAGTTGTTATTAGCGTCACCGTTTAACTCCACTCTGGTGCCTGAGAGTTATGAAAAGCGCTTATAAACTCATTGTGGTAAATAATTAGGATGCTCTGAAGCGTTTCAAATGAACTAGTTCTGTTTTTTCACATTTTTAAGATGGTAAAAAGCAGGCACAGTGTTTCTTTCTATATCTTGGTGATCATCTATATTAGTGACTCCTTCCAAATATACACTGCATTACTCACATATCATTACTTCTTACTTTTTCCTCTCAAAAGTTTGCCAATTCCGACACATTTGCTCTCATGCCTAGGTCCCCACATACATCTATTTGTACATCCCTGGTGCACTGTTTGAATTCAGACAGGCTCATGTCAGTTTTACTTCTAGACACATTCTCTAAGTTTCCAATTTGCACGCGGCTCCCTCAGAGCGGCTGTCAGAATATTAGGCTGTACATGGAGTTAGCGTCGTCCATTTTGTTTCAATGTGTCATTCCATTCACCAGAGAGAGAGAGAGAGAGAGATTAAAGTAAGGAATATGTGTGGATGTCTGTGCAGTTTGCTTTCCCACAATGCCTTGAGTGAATAATAGGCTGTGCAGATGAGAACAAGAATTGATTTGACAGTTTTATTTCCAAGTCTGTTGAATTAGTTCTAATGTATTTTTATCATGGTCATATTATTTTCAGGGTAATGTGTAACTTTTTTTCTGGTGCAGGGGTTGGTCATGCTCGTCTTCATGGGGATCCTTACAGGTGTTTCTGTTGCAGATAATACCTTGGAAAACATGCATTCTTACTGTGAGCAGGGTCATCTTTCCACAGAACTGACCAACAAAAATATTCTAATTCTGATCGATAACTCAGAGGTTGGCAGTTCAATCTACACTTCCAGCAGTGCACAACCTGGCTCATACCAGATTGATGTGCAGCACTCTGAATTGAGTTCATTCTGGAACCGCTCTAGCTGAAAGCAATGGGGACTATTCAAGATGTTTAAAGGAATACTCCAAGCTGATTGGTCAAAACGTCGGAATAGTGAAACAAGCCGAGAAAATTTACTTGCGTCCAGTTAAGAGAAAAGCACAGACATCCTCCCTGTCCACAAATGAACAAAGCGCTTCCCTCTGCACATTTTTTAAAACCAAAACAGTCTGCACGGACAAGCTCATGTGTCCGGCCAAGTACCTCTGTACAGTCAAGTATGTCTGTTGGCGTTGCCATGTTTGTTTTGGTTCACTTGGGCGCTTCACCTTTGGCTTCTGCCCAAACTATAATTCTGCTCTGTGATTGGTTCAGTCTCACCAGTAGGAGCATGCCAAAACGATTCTCCTGAGGTTGTGAACTCACAAATATCATGTGAATTAATCTTGTTGGCAAGGTTACCCATAGATACTGTGTCTTTGGACAACATATGTTTATGGAGCTATACTGGCCAAGGCTGTTAGAGGTAACCTTTTCTAACCTAACCCTAACCTTAACCTTAACCTTTCTGATGAGAGGTCAGTTACACCTTTTGGACAGAGCTGGCTCTTCAATACATGTTTAATAGTTCACAATATTATATTATGACAGGGCAAAATCACAGTTACTGTTCCATGCTTAGTCACTGTCAGGACTTTTAATATTGCCAACCTGCACGTCAAAAGTTCTATATCAAAACATGCATTCACAATTTATCTAACCCCTCCTTCAAACCCATGTGCACGCCATTGCTCTTTTGATACCTCATCTCTCTCTTCCTATGCCTTAACAGCAGACCGCATATGATCCCGCACTCTCTCTGCTCTCCTCTTTGTAGGTCTATATAAACCAATCAGTCATTCGTTTGCCTGTGTCTGCTCTGTCGTCTCATTTATTCATTGTTACCTCCACTTCTCCCGTCTTCTCCTCTCCAGCTCCTATCACCTCTCCACAGGCTCTGAGCAGTGAATCTGAATTGCCGCTCATGACTATCAGCATAAGTGCTCATATGTATTCCAGCCCCACGTGTATCCCATATTATAAAAATCTGAAGTGAAGAAATCATCATATATTTATTCCTTACTAAGTTGTTTTTGTGACTAAAAAGCAAAACAAAATTTGACCACGAGTTCAAAGTTTCTCACTTAGAGGAGACACTAGTTTTCCAAAATGATGAAAATAGTCGATGCAGTTAGTGAGAAGTGCTTTGAATTTTAACTATCTGTAGATATTTATACAGCCTTGTCCTGTACATTAAAGATGCATTATGTGTCTTTTCTGGGGCTGGTCTAGTGGAGCCACCAGTTTGTCTTGATAAGATAGATACGTTAAATGCTATACTGTGGAACATTTCAGACATAGCAAAAACCTCTCCATAGATCCTAGCAAGTAGTGGACACTTCAACAAACTTACATAGTGCACTTTTGAAGGTGCTGTACCTGAATTTTAGAGCATTAAATATGAGCATTTAGTTCATTCTAACATATTCCTCATTTACATTATGTGGCGGTGGAATAAAGTAAATATAAGTCAGCCATAATAAACTAAAAATAAACCAACAATAGGACTGGAACACTGGAAATAAATATGAGGCACACAGGTAAGGTCAGTGAATGAGGCAAGAAGATCCATTTTAAAAAACATTAGCATCTTATTATGTTAGAAAATGCTTTTAAGTTATTTCTGTTTCAGAAATGTGATGCAGCTGGAGCTCAGGTGATTCAGCTGAAGCACAATCACCTGACTCTTAAAAAGTAAACCCAGGAAAACCCCGGGGGCGCCTGTCACTGGTGAGCGTGGAGAAGTACGGCGGCGGCAGCAAAAGTGAAGAAAAAAGACTTGCTGTACAGTCATCAATCCAGATTAGTGAAAGGATGAACCCGTGCTGCTGTTTTGTGTGTGTTGACCGGATTTGTTTTGGGGCAGTCCACCGACTGATGTTTATGCCTTACAGCAGGGGTGTCCAAACTTTTCTCAACAAGGGCCACATATTGAGGGCCACCGATTGAGGGCCATAGACTGGTCGCCAATACAGAGAATACTTCAAATCTGTGTGTTTATTACAAGTTAGATTGAACCACTAGACCTTTATTGCTTACATCCTCAGTGGGACACATTAAATATTTGATAGGGGCTTGTTAAATAAGATTAGATAGATTTTCAGAAATGTACAGTGAAAAGTACCATTTAAAGTAATATGGGCCATTTCACCTGGAAGCTTCAGGGCCAAGAAAAATTGGTCTGAGGGCCGCATATGGCCCCCGGGCCACAGTTTGGGCATGCCAGCCTTACAGCTTCTTCATCATCTCTAATCTGCTGGGTGCTGTGAAGACAAAGCATGATCGGGGCGAGGAATATGGTCATCCAGACGTGCTGCTGGGGGAGGATATATAATCGCTGCATATCCCAGCTAAGTAAAGGGATGCATGTACATTGTAGCTGCTTGCTGGTATGAATCGCTTTCCACTTGCGAGTCCACCGATGGCTACCTTATTTTATTTGCAACCCTGCAGCTGGGTGTTGGGAGGTATCAAGGACCCGCTCACCGCTGGCTGGCCCTTCATGGGACTGGATGATCTGGGTTTTGCACCAAGAAGTTGTGTACTGCTCTAAAAACTGGAACTTTTATCATGGTTTTACCCATTCTTCTCTTTTAAATTTTAGATTTGGAGATTTTTAGTTTGCAATTAACCCCTTTACTGTGTCTTATGATGTTGTGGCCTTGGCTCCAAACCTATTTTAAACTGTGACACAGACAGCATGCAGGTGACTTATTTTCACTTTATAATACAGAGCTTCTAATACAAAATATATACATGGATCAAGATAAATTCTGCTTAAAACATGAGGAACAAACTGGTGCAGGTCCTTTTAATGCTGCAAACTAGCAGAGGCAAAATTACAGCCAAAATTTAAGTTTTTGTTATTCAAAAAACAAGCATAATCAGTCAAAAATAAGAATAATAAGGTAAGAACAAATGCTTTTGATCTCATGCTAGAAAGACTCTGCTGCGTTTGACCCCTTCCCGGAAAGCAACAGTGATGCCTGAATCTACTGGGAGAAGTATTAAATTTGGAAATGCAAATGAGATTGTGATGAGAAAATCAAAGGTCCTGAAAGTTCTCCCCGGTGGACTGTTTTGTCTCCTGTTTTTTTCCACTGGCTCATTATTGTTACACAGCCCCTGACACTCAATTTTCTGCAAACTAATAAACAGCCTAACCCCCTCCCACATCCTTCAAGCTTATAAAGTTCTGGAGTATTTTACAGTTATGTACACATAATTAATACGCGCACAGGCCCTTCCCCATGTGAACAGCTCATAACAGTTAATATAAATGAGACTTGCCGACTTTGCAGGTGCCTAGTTCAAATTGTATATTGCTGTGGAGTTTTTCTTCAAGTGGAGACCTGCGATGGAAAATGCAATCTGATTTTGTTTTCAGTGTGTTTTTGGTATTTGTACATGTCCAAATAAATAACTTTTTTTTTTTTTTTTACACTCACATTCACGTGTTAAAGCTGGAGAACCTGATTTTCACATTGCGGAAGGAGGAAGTTGGCATTTCAATCTGTTAAACTTATCTCTAGCTCTCGCAAACTGGGGTGGACCGCCCACGTGCAGGTAAATGGAGCGCTGCTTTTGGGTTGACGAGAAATTAAAAATACTTTACAATTAGCTACAGACAGTGTGGCAAACAGACAAAACAAAAACTAATACACAAAATATCCAAAAAAAAAAAAAAAAAAAAACGCGAAGTAAGTTTAAAGTAAAATAGACAAAGACGCTGCATTCATCACTAAGGACTCAGTCGCAGAATGTACAGTTCACATTCATGATATCTGCTGCCCATGTCCAACCAGGAAGGAAAATTATAAACTTCACCAAAAAAAATTAAATAAATAAAAAATATTATTATAATTTTTTTTAATAATAATAATCATAATCATAATAATAGTAATAATAATATTTTTTCTTCTTAAATATAATTATTTTACTATGTTTTAGACAAACGAGTAGCACTTCAAGTCTCCTGAACTGTATGCTCGCGTCGTTTAATTTGCTCTTTTGCTAGTTGAGACTAAAGCCCATTTTTAGATTCAGATAACACTGTCAAATCCAATTAGTAGCTTATTATTTTAGTTTTGTCTGCTAAAAATCTGGCTTTAAAAAGACCCAAGAACAAGATGAGTGTAAGTCCCAGTGAGCTACACCATGTGCACAGCTGCTGTCTGCTGTCCGTATGGCACTTCTGTGTTCAACAGGCTTTGTGTGGAACCGCTCTTTTAAAAGGCGATTAGGAAATCAGTTAAATTGCAAATGGAACCTATTATGGTCGGACCGAACCGCAGAGCTCATTCCATATAATGAGTCACATACCAATAAAACACATGGACCTACCACACGGTGAGCTGTGGTGAGAAGGCTCTCTGAATGAAAACTATATAGGGCTACTAAATAATATTATGAGAACACTGAAATGATTCCATGTGTTACAAATACAAAAGCAAGATAATAAACATTCCTATTCACGATTTTCTGTAATTTTAGACTTGTCTTCTCTGATTATGAGTATGGTTATGACGTTGGTTTTACAATTTGCGAGAACGAGACACAGTAGGTGTTTGACCATGTTGAGGTCAGGAGTCACCAAGGCAGACAGGTTTAGGACTTAAAGGGCCAGCTCCCGTGAGATGTTTTGAATGAATATGAAGAACGGTCAGTTAATAGGATGGGAGTGTAAAAAACATGCCATCGTTACAATGTTAGAGTCCTGGTACATGTATTCATGGAGAACCACACAAAGGATAGGACTAAAGAAATTAGATAAAAGGTTTATTAGAGCAATATAAGCAAGACACTTAAAATATATGTTAATGATACACTGCCTGGCCCGGCCCAAAAAAAAAAAAAAGGTCACACACTCTAATATTTTGTTGGACCGTCTTTAGCTTTTATTGCCACAGCTATTCGCATTTGCTGTGGCATTGTTTCGATAAGCTTCTGCAGTGTCACAAGATTTATTTCCATCCAGTGTTGCATTATTTTTCACCAAGATCTTGCATTGATGATGGTCGAGTCTGAGTCTGTGCAAAGCTTCTCCCAGCAAAAGATTCTCAGTGGGGTTAAGGTCTGGACTCTGTGGTGGACAATCCATGCGTGAAAATGATGTCTCTCATGCTCCTGAACCACTCTTTTACAATTTGACCCTGATGAATCCTGGCATTGTCTTCTTGGAATATGCCTGTGCCATCAGGGAAGAAAAAATCCATTGATGGAATAACCTGGTCATTCAGTATACTCTTCTTCATTCATTGAAACCTATCATTCTTTGAGCACAGACTGTTTCTGAACCTAGACCTGAACAACTGCAGGAGGCTCATACCTATTTGCTTAGTTAAATCCAGGTGGTGACCTTTTTTTTGGCCAGACAGTGTATTAAAATGTCCAAATACACTATTATCACTATTGGTTTTAGAACATGCCTCTTGTAAATTGCCCTATGGTGTACCCTTGTTTTAACGGAGGAGCCCTGAGCACCTTCCTGAGCACTTTACCTTTTTTAAGTACGATAATGTTATATTGTGGGATAAATCTGAGTGAGGCAAAATAATGCCTCCACGGAGAAACGTTACATAGTGCATCTTTAAAGGTCCTATATTATGCACAATTGACTCTTGTGATCTTTAAGCAATGTGAGAATGTTGTTACCTCATTAAAGACATGCCTGGAGTTCTGTTTTGTTTCATTCACACATGTTTGGGTAATCCTGTATTATTAGTCTGCCTACATCTCCAAACCTCAAAATGCTCTGTTCCACCTTGTGATGTCATGAAGTAGTAGTTTTCAAGTTAACAGCTAACTTTTACACTTTGTTCAGTAGAGATGGGCAATTCCAGTGCTAAAATTGTTCAAATGATTCTAGTGAAGGTGTATAGAGTTTAAAAACACACATGAGGGCTTCCTGTATCACCACATGACATCACAAGGTGGAACAGGGTATTTCTGTTTGAGAGAAAAACTCAACCATAGACTGTATAAAGAAGTGGCTTAAGTGAGTGTGACGTTGTCCATAGCTTTCGGCTCCAGTCAAATCTGGAGGCGAATTCCACATTTGGAATTCCGAGCACGAGTATCATAGCAACCAAAGACCCAATCCCGAAGCCCGGCTGCTGAAGGTAACGCCCCCCTCCACTGGTCTAGCAGGGAGCGGGAGATTGGATAATGCTGACAATCAGACGTGTTGCTAGTGCTAGTGGGAGCGACCTCGAGGAAACAAGGTGCCTGATTTGTCTCTTATTAATGTTCATATCTTGAGTCATGGACAAAATAGCGAAATAAAAATACCAGGATCATGTAAAGTGGGTTAATACAAACATTTTAAAACCAAAAACGAGGCTGAGTGTAACAACTATGGAGAGAGGGGTGGCGGTTTTTCAATGGAAAGTGAATTGGAGTCAGAGTGGAACTGGAAGCACTGGAAGCACGCCCATGATCACTTCCTATTTGGAACGAGGCGGCTAGCATGTTAGCTATGTCCATTTATACACACAGTCCGTGAACTCAACCTAAATCTGCAGGGTTTGTGCGTTAAACATGTGTGAATGAAACAAAACAGGTACCGTTTTTTTGCTGAACAACATTATGACAAAGATTAGCTAATAGCATAATAGAGGCGCTTTGACATCTAAGACATTATTTATGTGCCAGTGGATTTCCCCTAATTTGTTTGCATATAAGTCATGCAGTTATAGCTATGGTAATCCCAATAAACCGGTAAATCTTTCTATATCAAACATAAATTACAGCACATGCTAACATTCTCATCTCCACGCACCACTGAAAAGCCGGGATGATGTCATGTGACCACAGTTCCTGCTCCGTCTCCTCCAAACCCTTATCTGTCACAGGGTTGAAGCCGGGAGTTTCCCCCGTCAGAGCATCCCCTCCGCTCCAAACCACGATAAACACATTAACGCTCTCCAACACAAAGGGGTTTTCTGAGAGGTGATAATTCTGTATGTAATTTACAACTGACGGAGGAAATGTAGCATCTGGCCAAAAAAAAAAAAAAAATAAAAAATCTTAAAAAAGTCTTATTATTTTGACCTTTCATGACAACATTTGATAACATAAAGGTGCGCTGTGTAACTTTTCTGTCTTCACGGAGATGCTTGGAATATCTCAATATTGCATTAAATGTATTTATCACCACAGAGACAAGAAGGTAACAGAAGTAACAAGTCAGCTGATTTTTTTTGGACCCAGTTCACCCAGTTTTTTTTGAGCAGTAAAAACTCACATAATTAAATGAATGGAAGGCAGATAAGTACTGTGGGACACCCAAGCATGACAAGAACATCTCCCTGAAGACAAGCAGACAGTGGACCCCTATAGTTTAAAACAGGGGTGTCCAAAAGGCTATGTTCCTGAAAACTCGCTTTGCCCCAGTACAGATATATTGGCTCGGATTAAAATGAGACTACTGCATGTTGTCTGCAAACCTGATAAGTCTGCTGTTAGCTTGGTAGCTGCATTACCGTGACAGCAAAAACCTTTAACGATGCATGTAGAGTCAACCTTTTCATCTGACACACTTCAGACGGCAAGAATTATCACACTCGATTTATAGGGGGCTTTTTTTGGACTAGTAGAATTCAAGTCACATTTTTTCCAATATACAACTCAAGGTTTCGGCCCCTACTTTTGATTTTTTTATGTTGGGAAATTTATTATCCAACAAACAACATCTGCAGCCACTGTAGTGCTAGCCGACGGTGCAAATCAACGCCGCAGACGGATTTATGACACCCAAATGTTAGCGAGTGCGAGGGACAAAAAGGAGACTTCGGTTAGCGTGCCGTCTGCAGAGTGCTATCAATAATGTCCGTACTGATCGCACTGGCTCGCACCTCAAAAGAAGCACTGATTTACAATGCCACAGATAAACAAAGGTGAATTATAAGCAAACAATACATTACTGTGCTGGCAGCCAAATTAGTACAGCTGCCAAAAAGTGTATTTGAACATAAATCTGCTGCTGCAAAATGTTTCTCTCTCCAAAATCCTAGTTTGTTTTATTTGCAATGTTTCAGTCACCTAGGCATTGCTGATGAGATTTTTTAATTTTTTTTTTACTTTTTTTTTTTAAGAGGACGCATGATATGACGATTCTATGAGGTATTAATCGCTAACACACAACATATTTAGATCATCATGTTACCTTTTATTGTTTTGAAAATGTTATATTCGCCAAAAATAATGTATTAAAATATTTTATAAGTTTTGGATTTGTTTGTAACGTTCTGATTAGGAGGGATTGCTAGATTACTCAAAGATGCATGGATGACGTCTAAAACCTCTTCAGGCATGTTTTTGATGAGGAAACTACACTATATCATAGCAAAAGATGAAGTTCAAATCTGTTCTGAGATCTCAGAACTGAAGAAGCGGCTTGGATGAGCAGCGAAACATCTTCACTCCTACAACGATTTGTCCAGTTAACAGATTTAAACTTCGTCTTTTGCTCTGGATTGGACCTGGACGACTGAGGGATTACACAGACACACATTATATCATTGTAGAAAGTGCCAATAAGTCAATTTTGCATAATACTCCCTCTATAAGTATTTCAATTTCCATCCAGAAGCTATTTTTCGTAGAGATTGGTGATGTGTAGTGTTTTTTGTTTCAATACGACACAAAGTAATACTATAGCAAGTATTGTGATGTTAATCCAATACAATATCATTCAAACTTCTTTACAAAAAAGAAAAAAAAAAGTTTCAGATAAACTAAATTATAAACAATGCATCTCACTATTTAACAAAAAAATCTGAAACTCCAAATAAAGATAAATTATGTAACCGTTACTGCTTGTCTCCATGGAGATTGATTTGCTTGGAATACCCCATAGTAATGCATTACTGGCATTAAAAAGAGACAGACAGGCGGCCACCTTCTTTACGTTGCTTCTCTGCTCATTGCATAAGCAGAAGCCAAGTCCTTGGCTTTACATTCTCCTCATATATAGATCAATAATTAATAACTTGCAAACTACTCCAAATTATCCATTAGGCAATTAGGTATGTTAGTGACTAAAAAATTATAGATTTGGCAGACTATATATTGTTGGCCTATTTCGCTGGACAGCTGTGAGAAATAGACTTTCAATGGGCCTAGCTTCATCTCATTTTTGATATATAAATTTATTAGCTTTGTACTATGATTGATGATTGATTGATTGATTGATTGATTGATTTATGTGAGTGGGACAAGGTTAATGAACAGACATGACTCAACATGAATGTAAAAATACCAAATTATAGTGAAAGGGTAATTTCCATCTGTTGTCCCAGGGGCTGAGGTCAAGTTAAAAATTGCACAAAATTCACATTACACTCACTGCACAGTTCCCATAGTTGCACATTCCACACAACTGCACATTCCATTCATTGCACATTACACTTACATTACACTGATTGCACAGTTCCCATTATTACACTATACAAAATATTGCACATTGCATTCATTACACAGTCCCCATTATTTCAGTCAGTTTGGCACTGCATTCAAGACAATTACAGTCTATACTAACCCACCAAACCTGTCACTCCCTCCTCTCGCTCTGAAGGTGAACCATGTCAGAGAAACAACCTCATAAAGCAGCTTTTGTCCAATTATCAGGACCAATCATTTTTTTTTGTTAGCTAGTCCCTGAAAACTGTAAAAAGCACTTCTAAACTCATCACAGTTCTTTTAATCTCACATCACTGGACAAGTTAACATCACGACACAGCTACCACTCATGGCTCACATCAGATACACCGTTTAGCTACACACTCATCTTCTCAAAGTTTGATTTCAAAGTTCAGTCACTTCTAAAAGTTTGCAGTGAAAATTAATTGCCTATTGTATAAACTTGTTATTGGCAAGTGGGTGGAAAACGCATTTACATCATTGCCTCATTACAATGAACTCTGCTTAAACCCGATACAACAATGAATCAAGATGGATAACTGCTCCCACTCCTTCTTCTGCTAATCCTGCCGTCTCAGGGGTTTTTACATCAAGAGCCAAGACAAACTAGCATATAGACACAACTTGCATAAATGTAAAGCAATAATATTAGCAATTCCGCACATTAATTTCTAGATCATCTCCCGTGAAGACATCTGACACCGTGACCGTGTTATCCATATGCTGGGAAATCTCATTCCTCTGCATTGTTTGCGTAGCCCATCCATTAAAGCTAACATTCAGTTGACAAAACAGCAGCGCGCATAATTAGCTTAACGTCGCCAAGGCTTCTCTATCGCGGCACCCCAGCTCTCTGATTACCGCCAACCATTTGCATAATTTGTTCCTTGATTACATAACGTATAGAGGCGGAAACAGTAGCTGGCGACGTAATATAAGAGCCACAGAAGTGATTAGTCAAAGTTATCGCAGTATCAATCAATGGTGTTCATTAAATATTATGCATCGGAATGGTTTGCTTGATGGAACTCAGCAGCTGGAAGCAGAGGTGGGTAGAGTAGCCAATACTTGTACTTCAAAGCGATATAACGCAAGTAGAAGTACAGAGGAGTGTCCAACAAATGTATTTGGGAAAAGTATTTCTTGAGTAACTATCGGGATGTAACATCTGTCTTGCAATTTATAGTTGAAGAACAAAACGTGTGTGTATTTTTAGCTACAAAAATTAGACAAATTAAATCATATCCGAATGCGCGGTGATAGAAACACAAATGTTCAAATCATTTCATTTTGTCAGTTTGTGTCACTTGTAGACTTACTCACAGTCAGAAGAGTGACCAAAACTTTTACTCAAGTAAGAGTACTGTTACTTCAATAAAAATATATTACTGAAGTAAGAGTAAATGCACAGTGCTACAAAAATACAGTGGCCCCTCGTTTATTGCGGGGGTTATGTTCTAAAAATAACCTGCAATAGGTGAAATCTGCAAAGTAGTCAGCTTTATTTTATACAATTATTATATATGTTTTAAGTCTGTAAAACCCCCACCACACCACTTTATACACTTTTCTCAGACAGACATTAACATTTTCCTCACATTTCTCACATTTTAAACACTCTCAAAGTTCAAACCTTTATGTATTATATCCCCCTTCCTTGATGATCACTTTAAATGTGTTGTTCACTTGTCTCTGCTCCAGCGTTATCCACAGAGAAACACTTTTGAGTCCAAAGCATTTCTGAAATTTGTCGGTGCAGAATGTTTCTTGAACATTGTGTGCTTTGTCCATACTGTAAACATACAGCACTTCAGAGTCACACTGCTGCAGATTGAACATTTAAGTAAATTTGATTGAATGTTTTCTGTACTGTACAGGAGACACGGCACAGAGGAAACTGATGGACAATGGTCTACAGTCCCTTAGCCAATCAGGACGCAGAACTTCATATGCTGTAAAAAGCATGCAAAAATTGCACTTTTAAAAAATCAGAGAAACATCGAGACTATGAAAGGTGAACCGTGATATAGCGAGGGACCACTGTACACTAAAAAGTATGTAAAAATGACTCAAATAAAAGTAACTGAGTACTACCCACCTCTGATTGAAAGCAGACATAGCTGGGTCAGACAGAGAAAGAGTGGGAGTCCGTCAGGAAGGCTCACGCTTACTGTATTTAATAACACATATCTTGAAATATGGCAAAATATGAACTCAATTTTCTATCGGCAGCCCACAGTGAGGCTTATGCAATGCAGCCTGATGTGGATTTCATAAGACAAAGTGCATATCAAATATTAAAAACTTGTATATTCTATCCACATTTTTCAGTTTCAGTTCTCAATGTATCATGGGAATGGAGAATGTTAAAGCTGCGGTACTTCATTTGTACTGTCTTAAAAACGTGAAAAACAGAAGTAGTCAAAAGTTATTCCTCCCTCACCATTACCACCATTCGGCATATCCTAATTATTCACCACGATAAGTTTGTAAGCGTATATCACAACTTTCAGAGGTCCTAGGTAACTTTTACCTAACTAGCATGCTAACAGGACACTTCCTGATTCTTGAACGATAAACATGCTTTATAATTAGATGCAGACAGAACACAGCCATCTCAGTTTTTACCTCTGTTTTTACAATATCTCTCTAGTGGGGCGAGAGAAAACTATATGGAAAAAAAACGACTAGAACCACACAAACCTTATGAAATATGAACTCAATTTTTCTATCAGGAGCCCACAGTGAGACTTATGCAATATAGGCCGATGTGGTTTTCATAAGGAAAAAGTGCAGATATTAAAACGAATAGTTATCTAACCATTTTTTTTTCAGCCTTAGTTCTCAATGTATCATGGGAATAAAGAATGTTAAAGATGCACTTTTCCACTTTTCTGATGGAGGGGCTGACACATGCTTGTATGCAAGGAGAGTGCTTTGCGTGGAATGTTATATGGCATTATGTACCTCCGAAATATACCTCCATGAAGACAAGCAGGTGGCTGTACTAAGGCAAGTTACCAGTCAGATCAGAGGAGAGGTGCCACGTCTTTTGAGGTATTTATAAGCACCTGCAGTTGATCACATGCAAGATCGAGTTAATAATATGCAATTTGATACTATCTGATACTAAAATTAATATAGAAACTAGATACTCATTGCGCAACTGTATTTAAAACATCGCAGCACAGAACAGAAATGAACTTTTCCTGAATAGCTTTAGATTGATCTTCCATGGACCACTATGGAACCTGGAACACACGACTGAGAGATGTCCAAGGATATAATGGAACTGCATGATTGGAATGTTTAATTCTATTATCTAAATAAAGAGTTGATTCAATGTTTAATTGAAAATTTTACTGAAATGAACCTACGTAATGTATCATATATTTTCCCCAAATTCTCAATTGAAATGAATGGGATTCCCCACTTGAAGTGCCACCACAAAGACAGCACAGTTTAGTAACATTTATGGTAAAGGGGGCGGAATAAGGTCAATGAAGCCCAACGTCCGTCAATACAGCGATCAAGTCTCCTGCTGCCACACACAAAGTTGTACCAAGTATGCACCATGCACTAGCGCTCCAAATTGGAGAAGATCATGGGAGTGCTTCCTACATCAACTCTGGCTCCAATTCACTTTCCATTGTAAAATTGTCACCCCTCTCTCTGTAATTGCTGCAGTGAGCCCTGTTATTTTGGTCCTAAAATGTTCCTATTAACTATATGATCCTGGTGTTTTTTATTTTGCTATGTTGTCAGAACAAATCAGGCACCTTCTTTCCCCGAGGTTGCTCCCGCTAGCATTAGCAACAGGTTTGATTGACAGCGTCGCAAAGGGCTCAACTCCCTGCCAAACCAGCGGTGTGGCCGGGAAACGACGTTACCTTCAAGAGCCTGCTCCAGATTGGCTCTTTGGTTGCTATGATACTTGTGGTCGAAATTCCAAAAAAATGGAACTAACTTGGCTCTAAATTCACCCCTATAACTGCTAGCCTCGATTTGCTTCATTTGACTGGAGCCACACTCACTTTGTCCACTTCTTTATACAGTCTATGGTCTGCATCCAATCACAGCTAAACAAAAAGCCTGCATACTTTTATTATGTAGATTATCAACCATGGACCAATCAGGGACCATGCGATAACTGTCTGGCATTTAAAAGAACACAGTGTTTCTCATCTTTGCACAAAACCATAATATCGTGGGCAGAGAGTGTACAGCAAATAAGCATCGGACCGTGTAATTTATGGAGCAGCAAATTACTTAAGTGGCACCAAATGTAAATGCACCGGGCTGATTTAGTGTCCTCCTCCCTGAACCCAAATGCATTTTTATGAGCTGCTCGATAAAGGAGATCACCTCGGTTTTAATGATGAATGTGGCTGCTAGACTGCGCAGTGTAGTAATCATATAAAATAGAAGAATTATACTTTGACAAAAAAGTTATTCAGAAAATTCTAAGGCAAAGTAAGTATGCAGGTTTTTTTTTTCAAAGATCAACTGTGGGCCTCAGTTATCAATCCAATAGTTTATCTCTGTAGTCCCTCAGTCGTCCAGGTATGATCCATATGTCGTGGCACAGGGGGCAGAAGGCCCAAAAAATAGTAAAGGTAACAATTTTGCTCACTAGCCCCAATTTGTGACCATAGTTTGTCCAACAACACCACGGCAAAGGGAACAGGTTAATAATTCTTGTATAAAGGCTAGTCCTAAATTGAGGAACCTTCCTTTTTAAAGGTTCAGGTCACATGCCACCAGCAAGTGACCACAGGTTTTTGAGTGAAGACGTTTTACTGCTCATCCAAACCGCTTCTTCAGTTCTGGTCAGATTGCTGGTGGACACTGTTACCCAGGTCCCTTTCCTGTTCAAAGATGGATTGTCTTTCCTAATAAAACCTGCCTTTTTAACTCCACTCTCAAATGCAAAAAATGTTCATTTCAGTGTAGTTAGCTCCTCCCTTCAGATAGATATAAGGCAGTGTCCACCTGCAATCTGACCAGAGCTGAAGAGGAGGCTTGGATGAGCAACGAGAGGTCTTCACTCCAAAACTTTGTGTCCATTTGACAGAATTTAAATTTTCTTTTTTTTACTAATCCAATAGTATTCAATAGAAAAATCTGCCACAAAACACATAGGTAAATGAGAGTACACAAGGTTAAAATAAGTCGGCTTTGTGTTGTCTGCATTGAATTAGAAAGTATTTTGTTGTCCAATAATCAGGAAGTGCCCGTTAGCACGCTAGTTGTTGTTAGCTTTATGGTCACAGTAACCTACTATTAAATACCTATTTCACACACAAACTGCAGTAGCTTTCCTGTGTCTCTCCAAATTTGAATTTCCTCCACCTCAAATTTAGTTGAAGTTAAAAGTTTGTGCAAGAAAGAAAATAAGTTCACCTCTTCTTTTCTGGTAAAAAAAAGATATTTATAGGCTTCATTATCATGCTTTTATTGCTTAGACTGTTAGACTGTAAACAACAGTTTCCCTCAAACAAAGTCAGTAATTTAGAATTCTATATTTAATGTCTAATGGAACGGCGCAGACAGACAACCTGAGACGAGAGAAAACAAAGCTAAAAGAACAGGTGAATAAGAGGGAGGATAGTGCAGAACTGTGCCGTCAGTAGATCCGATTGTTCTGAATTTTACAAAATTTGTTATAGATCTGGTTCCAAAATATGTGGTATAGATATTTTAAAGATTACAGGCCAAATTATTTAATCGATCTTTTTCAATCACTGTGAAGATTAAGTTTAACAATAGTTTCCACTGCTTTTTTGTCCTTAAATACAAATTTGAACTTTAATAACAAGCAATCAGGTGCTTTCTGCCTTCTCCCCCCGAGGTTGCTCCTCTAGCAACAGGTTTGATTGACAGCTATTATGCCTTGTTGCTAAGGGCCTGCTCCCCCACCACCTTCAACAACCTCGCTCCTGATTGGCTCTTTAATAGCACAGATTTTGCAATGCCCGAGACCTGGAACCATGATGTTGCACCTAGTAGGAGGTTTAGCATACTTTATTATTTATTTTTTTATTTTTTTTTTTAGATACAGCCACAAAAAGCCCACAGCTGATGTAACTCACCTGTCCCTGGCCGGGCTTTTCACTACATTATAATAGCGCACAAGATTATATAAACGCAACTCTATAACTTGTATTTACAACAGGAGGAAAGTGAAGCACCCAGGGTTTGGGCTTTACATTAATTCAGAGTTTGAACAAATCGCAAAAGCATTTATTATGTAGGTAATTGAAAAGTCCTACGTCAAACTTTCCCAACCTTTTTGTCTCATGTAGCCCCTAAGAGTTGTCTCACACTCCTCTATTAAGGGCACCACAATTATCTTACATGAATATTTGTTCAAATAACTTTCAAGGGCGACAGTGCCTCAGTTTGCAGTGTTTGTTCACTGATCCGAAGGTTGGCGGTTCGAATCCCGCTCTCGACATACACATCATTGGTTGAGCGGTCAGATCCAGTGACCCAAAGGTTGGCGTGTGATTTTAGCTTGCTCAAATGAATGCTGCTGATGTGTCCTTGGGCAAGACATTTATCCTACCTCACCCTTAGTGTCTGCGTACTCTGGTGTGTGCGAACGAGTGACTGGTTCCTTGATGTAAAACGCTTTGAGTGCCTTGAAGGTGGAAAAGCGATATATAAAACTACCATTTACTGTTCAATTATCCATTTGCTCGTGCTCTATGAATGTTTGTTAACCTGCTTGTCTGTTATTGTCCAATTTCTGTGTCACTGGATTTTCACTGAAACAGAAATTAGTGGATTCAGTGGATTTTCTGTTGGTTAAATTAACGATCATGTAAAGCCCAAAGAGGCAACTACTGATGTGATTTTGGGCTTTACAAAAATAAATTGACTGTAATTCCATTATTTTAAATCTGAAATCATTCCAAGTATCCCCTGGCAAGTGTTCACGTACTTGTCATACCCCCTGTCCGACATCACCGAGGACTTTTAACATATTCAATAAAACACAATTGTTCCATCCATCATAAAAGCCGACACTTGTTTTCACATAACGACTTGTCAAACTGATGCTTCTGATTCATCGCGGTCCTTTGTCAAAGCAGAGATCTGGACCATGCTGTCGTAATGTGTGCGCATGTAATCTCTCTCTCTCTCTCTCCCCGTCTGCAGTGCTGATGGTAATGTGTCCGCTGATCTGATCTTCAAATGTCAGCTCCTTCATTACCAAAGCCGAGCGTCGTGGTTCTACCTGTCATTTAGGCGCGGAGAAGGTCAGCTGCTTAAAGACTGCTCAATACCTGACAAACACAGCCCCCAGACCAGATCTTTCACTGCACCGAGTACCAAGCCTGCTGTCACTCATCCAAACCGCGGGATTTGCTTTTGGATGTCATGGACTTATGGGAGAATGATTAACCTAAATGTTACAATGTGCTATTAAGGTCTCAAATAACGGACTGACTTAGTAATGTAACATCTAAAGCCCATTACTGTGTGCTGTTTTTTATTTATTATTTAGTTAATAAATAAAATAAATGGTCATGTACACTAAGTAAATTTTTTGCTAAAAATTTGACTAAAATATAATCTTGTTTTTATTGCACAGACAAAAAAAAAAAAAAAAAAAAAAAAAAAATCTCCACAAACCTGACTCTCATTTAGCCTCTCCAGAATGTTCCCACCGCAGAAAGTGTGGCGCTCTTTTTTTTTCAAGGCACCAAAGCGCTTTACAAAGGACCACTCCCCCATTAACACACCCATTCATACACTAGATATGGGTGAATGGGTCAAAAGTGTCTTGCCCAAGGATACAACAATAGTATTTTTACAT
This sequence comes from Periophthalmus modestus, assembly GCA_019594935.1. NCBI lineage: Eukaryota > Metazoa > Chordata > Actinopteri > Gobiiformes > Gobiidae > Periophthalmus > Periophthalmus modestus. The sequence continues at coordinate 9,379,171 of JAIEZT010000054.1, forward strand.
GTTAGCTGGAATCACACTACAACCTGCGGGCCATGGGAACAATTTTTGTGCTGGGAACGTGATTTTTTTTTGTCTTTTTTTGGATCACACTGTATTATGTTTGGCTAGAAAAACACGTTTTTCATATATTTTGCATTGAAATAGTGTCTAGAATCAGGTCCTGTCTCTGCGAGTTCAGGTGGTTGTAATTAAGACCCAGATTAACCAATTAAAGAAAAGCATGGTTTGTGTCAAATCAAACACTGCAGCTAACAGGTGAAAAAAAAAATGAATATATAGCGCACAATCAACAAGCAAAGCCCTAAACGGTTTAAATTTGTAATAGAAATTAGGAGGAGATGGCGACGGCTGGAGGTTCTGCTGCGGGTGGACATTTGGCTGAAGAGGGTTGCCAAGTACAACTAAATCGGCAGGTTGATGGAAAAGGGGAAAGAACGGATTTGTAGGGCTGGATTGAAAGGTTGTCGGTTGAGAGACTGTAAAGGTCTGCAAGTGAATGGGGTATTTATGGTTATTGTTGTACATTAATGGCAAAGTTTAAGTTGCAGAAAGTTAGAAGTATTATGCAAAATCAACTTTTTGAAGCTCTCTATCATGTTATAACATTGTTCCTTCATCAAAAACATGCCAGAAGAGGAAGTTTGAGAATCTTGAACAATGTCTTCCCGGCCGTGTTCCAACTCTCCAAAGGCTATTATTCGTTAATAAACGTGATCCGGATACATAACAATACACTACAACTTCACAAACCTGAAGCAATGTGCAGATGAAACTATACAATAAAATGTAACATGGTGATCTAAATATGCTTACGTAGCTGTGTAATACCCATTCTTTAATACCAGCATTATCAGAAAGTAAACTAAATAATTTACCTTTGAATAATGAAAAATAGACCTTCCAAACTATTCTATATCAACTGTAAAAACAAAAAAAAAAAACACAAATCCCACCTGTTCATAAGCCACCATATTGAATTCATCTATAATTAAAGAGTGTCCATGAAACAAACCCAGGTTTCACCGCATGCGCCGTCAGCTGCACCAACCCGCCCTCCCTCACCATACGACCTCAGGGTTCACATTTAAAGCACTATATATGCATTTTTAATCCGGGCAGATTGCTTTTTCCATTGAAGTGTCACTCGGCTCCTGCCTCCCCCTGTCAGATGTTCATAATGAGAGCCCATCGCCTTTAACCTCTCCACAATAAACTCCTCTCATCCGCCATTTTCCTCCTTACTGCTGAATTTTGTATGACGGGTTGCCAGATCATGGAAGGGATGGGTCAAGGACTTTAACTTGTCATTAGCATTTAGATTTGAACTGGTATGAGGTTTGGGCGTATATGGAGGGGAAGATTTTCGATTGCCGGAGAAGAGTGGGCGGAGGAGTGGATGTGAGCAACGAGACAGATAAAGCCACGACCAAAGTGTTTTTTAAAGGAATTTCCAAGCAATTTTGCAGGAATGAGAGAGAGCAAATGGAGGAGAGGCTGGGTTTTTTTTAAGCTAAGTTGAAGATGGTGGGAATGGATGATTGGACCAAAGCAACACGACATAGAAAGCTGAATGTATTTAGTTACATTTTACTGCGGTTCTGGTAAGATGTTAAGATAGCTGGGACAAGTCTGGTTACATGTTATGGAGCAAAAAGGGTTGCCAGATTTTGAGAGGGAAATAAGTAAGCAGGACAAGGGTTAAAAGCTTTAAATATATGGTCACAAATCGAAGCAAAATAAGCGGGATACATACATAAATAAGCAGCAATATATTTCTAGAATTAAGTATTTTTTAAAGAATTTTTTTACCATATTGTATTGTTTTTCCTTATCATTTTTCCCAGCACTTGAACTTGTATGTAGAGTGATATTTGCGTGTTATTCTTTTGCAAATGTAGGACCCGCCACCTGTGATTCATAGTGGCATACTGTAAAAGGAACAGACAGAAATCAGTAGGCAGACAGTTTCTTTTATTAAGTTGTAACAGATCAACATTGTAATTTAAAATGTTCAACTGGTAACATAATGATATCCGGTGCTAAGGTTAAGGTACACTTGCCCCATCCTTCAATACCACCAGAACTGAAGCTAGTCTTGGTGAGGACTGCCTTAGCTGGACCCGTTGTGCCTGTTTTGGGTTGATGGGGGGAAATGCCATGGGGAGGACATGCCAATTCTACTCAGAAAGGCCCAGATGAAGCAGGAGTCAACCCTGGAACCTTCTTATCTACAATGCTGCTGTGTCATAGATTATAACTACAGTATTTTCTGGACTATATGCGGAGTACAAGTTGCACCAGCAAAAAAATGCATAATAATGAAGAAGTTGCACTGGCCTCTAATTCTCATTTTTGGGGACATTTATTTTACAAAATCTGAGACCGAGAACAGACATTTTATTTTTAAAGGCAAGATAGTTTTAAATTTAATCCATTTATTATTCACCCTTGGTTCCAAATGAAAAATGATCACCTTCATGGTCCTATAAATGAAGGGGAATAAATAAGGGAAGTAAATATGAAATGTATAATAGAAAATGAGTCAGGTAAATTTTCTTACAAGTATTACAAACACAACAGCGCTACCTAGTGGGCAAACAAGTGAACTGTAATACGTACTCCAAATCACTACATCTATTGAATTCTTCATCCAAGGTGTCGCTTCTGAACAACTCCACCTGCTCTGGAAGTAGATAGATGTGAAATTATATATTTTAAGTCGCGTCTGAGTATAAGTCGCACCTTCGGCCAAGCTAGGAAAAAAAGTGCAGCTTATAGTCTCGAAAATACGGTAGAAAACATGCATGTGCTAAGTTATAGTAAAGTTGCTCATTTACACCAACAGTCTCTACATATAGATTTATATAAAACTGGAGCCAGCAAAACCCGCCCCATATCAAGTCCCTACACCTTATTGCACAAGCTTCAGGAGACAGTCCCCAGATGTGGGACAAGAGTTTAAAACAGGAGGAGGTGATGGAAAAAAAGAGGAGGTTATTTTGTTTGGGTCAGCTTCACGGCTCCCCCGCGCCCTTGGATATGTTTGTTTCAGATGTCGGCATCCCCCAGCGGGACGAGGCTGCGCTTGTTGCCGTAACTCATCTCTAGGCCTGTCCTCACTTTAAGACGGCATGCTTCTTATACTAAATTTTTATATGCTCCTTTTCCATCCAAGTTTTTTTTTTTGTTTCCTCTCCATCATTCTTTCCATATGACATAGAGAATATAGAAGCCCCGCTATCAGCTTGAAGCAATTATAGTTTAACAGCGGTTTACACTTCCTTAAAAGATAACAAATGTTTTTCAGATTTGCATGGGACTAATTTGTAACAACGCACTCGTTTAGCCTTGGTTCTCAACTCAGTGGTCATAAAATGGTTGTCAGGCAATTTCCAGTCTGTAGATCGGGGTCAAAGTTCAGAGATAATCTAATCTCGGTTTCGATATAATTAGCAGATAACACAAATGAAGACGCATAGATTAGCGATGGCGCGTTTGAATGCTAGCGTTGCACGTGGTTGTGATTTGAGCAGCCCGATACAGATCTCAGTCTTGTTTTGATTGTGTTGGACTGGTGGAAGCGAGGGGAATGAGCTGTCTGTTTGGCATGTGGAGGAGGCCGCGTGGGTTGGGAGACAGGATCGGGAGCATATGCTTGTCCGGCTGCACGTCTGCCTGCCGATATGAGGCTGAGACTGGCTGAAAAACAGAAGTGGGTAGAGGAGTAATCAAAAATTGTTCTGAAGATTATGAGATTATTCAAGTAGAAGTGCAAAGCAGTCAAGTAAGAGTTTAAAAAAGTATTTGGGAAAACTGCTACTCAAGAGTAACGTCTCATTCATAATTTAAAGTCAATGTAATTGGAAGGACAAAACATTAAAGCCTCAGTGTGTAACTTTTTAGCCGAAAAATAAGCAAGTTACTTCAATATAGTTATGGTTATTGTATTGAAAAAATAAAAAAACATGCATCCTTACTGTGAGTGTGCTTGCATTTCCACAAACCTGATTCTTATTTGACCTGGAGAAGGGCCTTTTCCTCTTTTTTCCATGGAAATGTTGTTTGTTTGGCAATATTATTCCACAGTATGGCATAAAACGTATCTATCTCCACGGAAAATGTTCCCAAGTATGGTTTTTAATTTTCTAGTTCCGTGGAATCATGCAGGTGATGTGCCACTTCCAGAGAGTTACATCCTGTACTTTAAACTAACTCACCAACTCACAGTAGGGGATACACTCTGGACTTGGTCATCACCTATGGCCTGTCCACTCGTGTGTCCTCTGTTGTAGACTCGGCTGTGTCTGACCACCACTGTGTGTTTTTAATATAACTTGCTCTATTCAGCGGGAGACCTCTGTGAGAACTGTGAGGAAGTGCCAACGTGGTTACAAATTTTATTGAAGTTTTAGATTAAAATGCTTCAGTGGTTTTACCTGGCCCTTGTGATTTTATTATTTTAACAGTAGATTACAGTCAGGTCTTGAACATACAACAATGCAATAAAAAAAACACAAGAAACAATAATCACCAACCACAAAAATAATCCGAAAGTTATTTTAAACCCTGATGAAGTTTTATTTTACTCTCACAGACTGCGGACGACTTCATGGGGAATATGATCAAGATCAGGTGTGATATTTTCTCTGGTCAAACTACTGTTTTTCACACATCTGAGTGTTTGTCTGTACCAGAGGAAACACTGACAGTTTTGTCCCGGTTAATGCTGAGATGCTCAACAAAGTTTTCTCCTCAGTGAGACCCACATGTCCTTTAGATCCAACTCCAACCCCATTTTTTAAAGTATTTTCATGGATTTTGTAGAAACAAGCTTTTGAACATGATGAATAGCTCTCTTTAGACAGGTCTGTCCCGCTGCCTTTAAAGTGGCTGTGGTGAGGTCCCTGCTGAAGAAGAGCAATTTTGATTTTAATGAGTTTAACAATTACAGACCACTGTTTTAAGCAAATTTTTAGAAATAAACTTGTTTTTTACCCAATGTAATGATTTTTTTTTTTTGATGATCGGACAATTCAGAAACATTTCAATCTGGTTTTAGGATGAACCACAGCACTGAGACTGCCTTGGCAAAGATTTGAAATTATTTTTAGAGTAAACTATGATTCACAAAAGGTGAGCAGGGAAGCTCTGCTTTTGACACAGTAGACCATACTATTCTTTTAACTCAACCGAAAGACCTTGGTGGTGTTCACAAATGGTTCATATTGTATCTTACAGATAAAACTTTTACGGTAAGTGTAGACACGTGCTCCACCCAGGTCCATAAAATCACATGTGGTGTGCCCCAGGGTTCAGTTTTAGAGCCAATAGATGCTCTTTTTAACTGCATTTCAGATATAGTGTCCTGGCTGGCAGAATATTTCTTCAGGTCAACCAGGACAAAACTGAAGCTTTAGTCATCTGTCCTGAGGCCCAGAGAGAAAAACTTTCACCTAACCTACGAGTATTTTAATCCAGTTCCACATGTAAAAAACCTGGATGCCATTTTTGACTCTAAACTGACTTTTAACCCACACATCTTTCCAGTACTTTGGCCCTGGGCTATCGGACAGCCTGTCTGAGGACTTCAGGGCTGCAGAGAATGTGCATTTATTTATTCATTCATTATATATATTATATATGGTCTTGATGCTATTTTATATTCAAGTTTTATTAACTCATATTGTTATATCACTTTTATGAGCTCCAGTGTTTCCTGTGTAGCCAGGAGCAGTGGTTGGCTGCGGCTGCTGGGGCCTGCCTCGCGGGCTCCAGGCGGAGGGTTGGTGTTTCGGCCTCATTTCTCCCCTGGGCCCTGTGTCCTTTCTCAATTGGCTCACCTGTCCTCAACCTCATGCTTTACTGTACCTAGCCTCATGTATTTTAGCATGTGAGAGTGTGTCTGTGCATGTGTGTGTTGGGCAGTTTTGGGGATAGGGTCGTTGGGTCTTTATTGGTTGGGCTTTTATTGACTGTAAAGCACTTTGTGTTATATGTTTTGTATGAAACATGCTTTATAAATAAAGTTTGATTGATTGACATATAATGCACAAGCTAGTTTCAAAGGACTGATCACGAAAATGAGAAAAATGAAATCATATCTGAAGGAGCGCAGCAAGAAAATCATTCATTTGTCATCTTTCATATTGTCATCAGAAAGCTTTTGTCATTTTTAGACTTACTCACCAAGGAAAGAGTAACTAAAGTGTTTACTAAGTATGTGCACTGTTACTTCAATAAAAAAATATTACTCAAGCAGGAGTATGTTACCAGAAAAGTACAATTTCTTTTAAAAGTGACTTGAGTAAATGTAACTGCGTACTGCCCACCTCTGGCTGTAAACATGCACACGTGTGTTGGAGTTCCAGTGCCTCCGAGTGGAATGCTTTAGTTTATAGTGAGTCACACGCACCTGTGCCTGCAGAGAGGGGCCGACCACTTCCTCTGGCTCTGGTTTAAATAGCACAGACGCAAGAGAGCACTTAAAGATGGTGTTTCATTTACAACCGGTCACAAAGAGAAGGGGGTTATTTACTGCAAAAACATCAGCTCTGATTCCGTATTGTGATGCTATGTCTGCTTTTGGAGGAATACATTTTATACAGACCAGAGATGTTTTTGATTTAAATTATATGTCAGTTTTATAGCAGTTGGTTCCTGTGCAGAGAATGACCTAAGAGGAATCTGAAAACGGTTTTGAAGTACGTGTCCTTTTTACATCTCTTTATTTGGCATATAAATGTTTGGTAACTGTTGCCAGCATACCAGGTTAGAAAGAAAATCCTGCTGGACAGAACTTTGATCAATCGCAAATAGCTAAAAATATTAAGTTTGGATGAACTACAAAGTTACTATTGATGCTTCACTTTTAGAATCAGAATTCCTTTTATGCATCCCCAAGCATAAATTATTTGTTATAATCAGGCATTTCTGCAATCTATTTGCAATGCGATGTTCCTGGTTGAACCAATTTAATCAGTTTTGGTCGTAAACATGTGCCTGGTCCAAAGTTATTCCTCACTTACCTTTTGCCGCGATGAGTTTATAAGCATTTTTCACAACTGTCAGAGACTAGAGCAGAGTTTTGTCATGATGGTGAAGCTAACCCCTACCATCCATCCACCCATTTTCTTCCGCTTATCCAGGGTCGGGTCATGGGGGCAGCAGTCTGAGCAGGGACTCCCAGACTTCCCTCACCCCAGATACATCCTCCCGCTCCTGGTGGGACCCCAAGACATTCCCAGCCAGTCGAGAGACATAGTCCCTCCAGCCTGTCATGGGTCTTCTCCGGGGCCTCCTCCCAGTGGGACAGGCCCAGAACACCTCCCCAGAGAGGCAGCCAGGAGGCATCCTAAACAGATGCCCAAACCACCTCAGCTGGCTCCTCTCGACATGGAGAAGTAGCGGCTCTACTCCGAGCTCCTCCCATGTGACTGAGCTCCTCACCCTATCTCTAAGGGTGCACCCAGCCACCCTGCGGAGGAAACCCATTTCAGCATCTTGTCCTTTCAGTCATTACCCAGAGCTCATGACCATAGGTGAGGGTAGGAACGTAGATTGACAGGTAAATCGAGAGCTTTGCCTTTCAGCTCAGCTCCTTCTTTACCACAATGGCCTGATACAGCGACCGCATCACTGCAGACACTGCACCGATTTGCCTGTCAATCTCACGCTCCATCCTTCCCTCACTCGTGAACAAGACCCCGAGATACTTGAATTCCTGAACTTAAGGCAGAGACTCCCCACCCAAAGAGGGCAAGTTTTCCAGTCGAGAACCATGGCCTCGGATTCATTATCAGGCAAAAAATGCTAACAGCAAATAGCAGACTTAGTTTGATGTCAAGCAAGCAACATATCTTTAGTGAGACAGGACAATTTAATTTTAACTGTTCATAAAAACAACCAGTTGCATTTGTTTTGAATAGAAATGACACATGACCACCTGTGAGTTTATTTTTGTGTCAGATGATCCAAGAAAAATCTTTACAAAACTGCTTATACATCAGTAACACAAACACAATACTCACACCACTTGTAATGGTGCATTTTTATACACTCGCTTTGATAGTGGCCTATAAAAAACGGCTGACCTGTTTTTCTTCTATTCAAACTTCAGCTCGTCTGACTGAAGATGGTGCTGCTTGAATTGTTTTTGGACGTTTTGGAGTTTTAGCCCAGGTTAAATTGAGCGGATGTCACTTTTTATTCCACACTGTCAAAGCATATCAAAGAACCCATTTGGCAGTGCGTGGAGCCTCCATCCACCTGGAAGCAGAGCCGGATCCTCCCCAGGCCATTTTCACTGTCACTAATAGAGTTGTGAGCCTGTGAGGAGTGGGGCTATTGTTGTGCGCTGTCTGGCATGCATACGTCAGTGCATCACGGTTCTACTGTACATATGTGGGCGAGTATGGTAATGTGACCCACTTCCCAATTCAACTCCCTCAAGGCTGGTAAAGCATGAACGGAGAGTAACTTTGTTTGAAAATGTTTTATTTTACATTTATGATATATATTTAATTTTTAATACTAACTTAAACATGCTCAGTGCAACTTTTCTGGTTCCCATGCTGATGTCATTGCTTGGTTTGGATTGTTCCACAGTTTTCTCACAATCCTGTTTTTGTATTGGTCAAAAAATACCACGAACAGCATGTATTCTTACTTTGAGCAGGGTCGACTCTCCACCAATCTTTTCTGTAACTTGGCCTATTTGAACCACTTTCTTGTCTCCATGGAGAGAGATAAGTTAAATACCCTACAGTGGAACATTCAAGGCAAAGTAATGGCATATTTTTGGAGAAAAAGACTCTTGCATGTACACCACATCAAAATTGGGATGAAGACAGGACTAGACCAGGACTAAAACAGAACCAAACCAAATATTAGGACTAAACCAGGCTCAAGTTAGACAAGAGTGCAGCAGGATCTAACCTTGCTGGCAATGCGATGAAGAAAGAAAATGATGGATTTATTTGGGAAAACCTACTACTCTACTACTAACTAAACTGTTCAGACCTTTTTTTTTTTTAACCACCAGACAACAATCTTTCTCTGCAAAACTTTATTTTGTTCTTGGCACCATAACTTAACAATCCAAATGACCCTGTGCAGCTAAGAAATTCCCTTTTTTCCTTTGCAGATAAGTAGCATGCATATCTAGGGTTCCAAACTTCAATATAGTTTTGTAGCAAGTGGACCAAGCCAAACTTTGGTAATGACCGAGATAAGCAGGCAGCCGGGGTGGAATGTAGTTTTGAGTTACTCTGTGAAAGATGGGGCCTGCGCTTTGGTAAATACCCCACTAAATCACTAATATGTAGCGACCTGCTGCTGCTGCCACTGCTGATAGTGGCACATTTGGGAAGGCTATTTAGCTGGGGGCAGATACACATCCATTACCAATACACTGCCAAATGCATCTCAGTGGACATGCATGTTATCAGGGCAGCAAAGGACATTTAGGGTCCAGACTATTTCATGTGTGTATACTGTATGAACAACTTATATATTAGATTATTAAATATTATAGTAATATTGTGAGTGAGATAAAATAAATACATAACGATGAAAAGTTATAGTACAGTATATAAATGTGTCCACCTTATTCCAAAAGTTGCCATGGGCGCTACCATCGTCATTGAGGTCATATTTATATTGCGTGAGTCTGCTGATCTTGCCAATTTTACACAAATCAACCTACATTACATCATATTTTAGTGGTGAAATATTTCTCAAATTCTCAACTGAAATGAATGGTATTCCCACTTAACCGAAACCACAAAGAAAGCACAGTTTAATAGCTTTTCGAGGCAAAAGTGGGCGGGACGGAATAAGGTCAATAGCTGCCACTGTGGCTGTAATTCAAGTTACAGACTATAGCTGTGTCCTTGGGTTACATTGTCAAAATATGGACGACTAAATGATTGGTGGTGGTCAGAGAGACAGTTGAATAGTTAACATGGCAGAACGTAGCCGGAATTCTTGATTTGAGCTCTACGCATTCTCACGCTGGCCTGGGAACGCCTTGGGGCCCCAAAGGAGGAGCTGGAGGATATGTCTGGCGTGAGGGAAGTCTGGGAGTCCCTGCTTAGGCTGCTGTCCCCGCGACCCAACCCGGGATAAGCGGAAGAAAATGGATGGATAGACACAAATTTCAATGCATTGATAATTAAAAACAAAACAGTTTTTAAGTTCCAACTCACTCAAACATTTTCACAGTCTCAACATCTCTGCTACTTGTTTTATATTCTGAGTCGAAGGCAAGAACATGGCAGCATAACAGCCATTTCCAATACCATTAGTCTAAGCTAAAGCAGGGGTGCACTTCTCTACCTCTTTCAAGTATAACCAAATCCCTTAATGGGTCCCATGAAGCTCTCTAATCTCCCCCTGCTCCTACTGTGCCTTTTACGGCAGGTGCTAACGTTGTGCTAACACTCCGCAACAGCTAGCCACCTGACTTCCTGTCTGCAGAGGAAGTAGACTATCAGAAACCATCATTATCGTTACGTCGCTCGTTTTTGAGGTGCTGGTTGACCCCTCTTTGACCCTGGCTTGTTGGGTCAAATGTCGCGTGTTTCCCACAATCCTCCACCCCAGCGACCGTGTTTTAGGGTTTTTTACAGTGTGCGCTGCAAAGTCTTTAACTGTAGCCATACGTCGACGTTAAGCTGTTTTATGGAAAGTCTGGTTCTGGTTAAAAGACGTTTAGCTTTTTTTTTTTTTCTTTCTTCCGCGTTTTGTGACAGGCAATGAAATAGTTATGTAGGGGCTACCTAAACCTGTGAACTCTTGCTTCTCTGTTTTATGGTGCATATACTTGATAGTTTAATGGCTAAGTTTGACTATAGTTTTTTGGCCGTGTGGAGTTTTGTGGATTTTGACATCGCCTCAAAGCAGCAATTCAAAAATAATTACCCAGCTCTGACTATGTGAGGTAGTATTTCATTCATAAATACGTCATGAGTTTATGAGCTAAAGGTCGCTCGCCACCTAATTCTATCATGTTACATTGTAAGGAATAGCTAATCTTCAACATGTAATGGATTTACCACCCAGCGTTGAGGTGCTGGTTTATGACGGTCTCTCTTATTGGTTAACAAAAAGCTCCTTGTTTCATAACTCCTGGACACAGGGTAATATCTTCCCAAAAATCCATAATACACAAGTGAGATTGTACAGTATGGCGCTAATATAATCTACATTTCACAGGCTCAGCAAATAACAGTAAAAATGATCAACAGTTATAACATCTGTGTAATCCTTCAGTCGTCCAGGTCCAATCCAGAGCAAAAGACGAAATTTAAATCTGTCAACTAGACAAATCGTTGTAGGAGTGAAGATATTTCGCTGCTCATCCAAGCTGCTTTTTCAGTTCTGAAGAAGCAAACTGAAGAACTGAAGGTAGATTAAAAAGAATAATCCAATGACTAAATGAGAAAACATGGTTAGTCTTTTTTTTTTTGGTAACAACACTGGTAAAAATACATATTCCCAGCTCTTAGTAAATTGGTAATACACATATTCGTTTGACTAGTTTACCCATTACAAAAAAACCCTAATTGCTGACTAGTCAACCTCTAAAAACGTTAGTTGCAGGCCTAGAGATACACTACAGCTCTCGATATACACTAAGGCTGTAGATATATACAACAACGAAAAAGCCTTTCATTTTTATGGATTTGTTGAAGGACCATTACCAGATTTTTTCCCATGTACTTGAGCAAATATTGTCTTTCCCTAGTACAGATATATTGCATAAGCAGGTCAAAATATGGCTGTGAGCTGTCTTTATCGAACAATAAAACTCTTCACAATTAGATAATCAGGAAGTGCATGTTAGCAGGCTAGTTTTTGCCAGCTTTACCATCACAGAAAACCTCCGCACTGTTTGCATTTAGAGCTGTGAAAAGTGATTATAAACTCATTGCGATAATTAGTTCACCTCCACATAATGCCTTTTCAGGAGCTTGTCACAACTCTGTCCATATCGCAGTAGAACCATCAGCCCCTTCATTCTCTTTATCTCATTTTCACCATCACCATGACCAGTATTCTACCTCTTCATAATGGAAAAGTTATGGACTTATCTCCTCAATGTACTCAAGCACACTGGTATCCCTTTAATTCCTTCACTCCCCATAACATACGCTTGAATTTATTTTAACAACTCCCTGGCGTCCTCTCTCCACCTGTATTCTACACCTTCTTTTTTTTTTTTTTGCAAGAGCGCATACACTCCCATCGCATTCTCAGGGCTAAGTAAGTTAATCTGGTGCGAAGCCATAAAAGCGTTGTTTATGAACATTGCCGTAAGTGCATTGTTGGCAAAATAAAGCAGGCTGATTTATACACCCTCCCCAGACGCTTCCCCCACCGACTGTTCGCGTATCTGTCTTCGTTCGCCTGTCTATTTTTGACTTGTACTAGTACTTCTACTACTTCCCGCAAATACCAAAAGTAGCTAAATTATTCAGTGGTCCAATAGTGGGCAACATGTTGATTTTGCCCTAGCATAGTAGTCTGTAACAATATTTCTTGCCTTTAAATCAGCAATTCAGAAACTATTGGAGCACGGCGTAGTGGTTTGCACAGCTTCTCCTACAGCCATACATGTCAGGTCCCTAGAGCTGATTCCTGTTTCTGTGTGCAAGTTTTGAACTGACAGAGACCTCTCTTGCGATTGAAGCATTGCTCGCAAGCTGGCACCTGATTGGCTCCTGGGCCCTAGGTGCTTATTGGTGCGACGCCCTACAGCCTGCCCACTCCTGGTCCTTCAGCTGCGGCTGGCACACCTTAAAAAGGACCCGCCCCCTGCCACTTTTCCTGCTGGATTCTGACAGTGAACGCAGGCCACTTTGTTCTGTGTCTGTTGTGACTTTAGAAAACTGAGACACCTGTAGCCCTTCGACTAGTTCTGAGATTAGTTAGTTTTTTGTGTTTCTGGAATATACATACTTTTGGTTTTATTAGCTGTATTCCTTTGAGCTGTACATTGAATTACTCTGTTTAGAGCCTCTTTTTTTTTGATAGTTCTTACTTTAAAAGTTCTAATTTAATAAAAAGGAATGTTAAAGTTTTATTAAAGTTTTACAATTTTCAATCTTGTTTTGTTACTTTTCATAGCTGAGCTGGGTCATAACAGGAGGCTTTAAGGCTTATTCCCTGACTGGTTAGGGTGGAGTTTGCATATTCAAAAATTCCAAAAGAGAAGGTTCCATTTCAAACGTTTCTTTATTACTGGGTTAAAGAGGAGGTATTATGTCTGTGTAATCCCTCAGTCATCCAGGTACGATCCATAGCAAAAGAAAAGTTCAAATCTGTCAACTGGACAAAAGTATGACTCAGGCACAGTTTACACTTTGTATAGCTCTTTAGACCTAGCCTAAAAAATAGAGATGTTAGTTTTAGTATAGTATCTCTTCCCTTCAGATGGATATGAGGCCGTGTCCACCAATAATCCGACCAGACCTGAAGAACCGACTTTTTGTCCAGTTGACAGATTTGAATTTTTCTTTTACAGATGGCGCATTGAGCAAAATCGACTTTTTGGAGCTGCCTACCATCAAAACATCATCAAAAACACGCTGATGTTTGAGATGTCATCCATGCATATTTGAGTATTTTTGCTATCTCTCCTGGGCCCTATTCTAATCCTCCTTGCAGTCAGTAATACAATTTTGTCCAACGCTCAGTCTACAAGCCCAGATCACCCAACAAGACATTTTTTTCCCCATAACTATTCTAAAGCACGATAGAAAAAAATTACTACAGCTTCACAAATCTGACACGATTTGTAGTAGTTTCATTAGCAGAATGCACACTGATTGTAACGTGATAGTGCTCGAAAGGGTAGTGACTTAGCGCATGGAGGAAAGGGAGGAAAGACTGAGAGCGTCAAAAGAAATTAAACATGTTAATATGTTGTTTTTGGTTAATATAGTGAATATATTTTCGAAACAATACAAAATAACAAAAATAACGCGATGAGCTAAATATGTTATGTACTAACAATTAATAGACCATTGAAGTGTAATAATAAATTGTCTTCGGGGCAGATTTAGTGTTATTTTAATGGCTCCCTAGTATGTAGCACTTGTTTATGACTTTACCGTACATAACCAGGCTGATTTATGCACGCTCCCCAGACGCTTCCCCTGATGACTGTTCGCGTATCTGTCTCAGTTCACCTATCTATTTCACTCTCCCTTCTTCTTCCGATCTTTTGTTTTGCCTTTCCTTTCTCACTATCTATGTTTTATTGCCTCGTGCTCTCAATTTTGTTCCAATAACACCACGGCTCCAGCGTTATCTCATCCTGTCTGTCACCGCTTTCTCCCCTGAAATGCCTTAACCATGCCGTAGCTTCAGCCTCCTACTCACGTGTTTTTATGGCCCTCTTAAATTTAGCCGCAGGAGGGAGAGCTTTTGTGCGCTCGGAACACGCCAAATTACCTCAGATCATAATATTGTTTTGCTTAACGGAACCAATTAGGCGGCTGGCAGCTGGCTTACTTAATACGCAGGTGATAAGGCAAAAGACAAGATGGAGAAGTGAGGTTCTTTCTCTCTGGTTCGATTGAGGCATTATATTTGATTTTACTTAAGCTTTATTAACAGGTACAGACACATGATCCATAGATAAGATAATAATAATAATCATAATCATATTTTTCCAAGTATTTGAGCAAAATTACAGATATATTGTACACTACCACTCATAAATTTGGACATATGTTTTCAGTTAATTTAATTTCTTTATTTTCATGATATTTACATTGTAGTTTCTCCCTGGAAGCATCAAAAGTATGAATGAACCCATGTGGAATCTAGTACAGCGGCCCCTCGTTTATCGTGGGGGTTACTTCTAAAAATAACCCGCAATAGGCAAAATCTGCTAAGTAGTCAGCTTTATTTTTTTTTTTACAACTATTATATATATTAACGCTCCAGCCTTATCCGCAGAGGCGCCTCTCCCCGCGGTGAGGTTCATGGCTGGTGAGGCACTGACGTCGTGTAAACCAGGTGTCGATGAGCACATTTGGCCCCGGACCAATGTCTATCCCACTAAGTTACTTGGGGCAAGAATAAAAAATAATTTCTAAATAAAAAATCTGAAGTCCGTATGAAATAGCTCTAATAGTATGAAATAAAAAGCTGGTTTTGTATTGTTTTTTACCCTTTCTTCTGGTTCCCCAAATTTCAATGGATTGAAGTCATTACATTTCTTACCATTTTGTACGTCTCTGTTTGAAAAGAGTCTTTCGTCTCGTCGTCTGGAGCAAACCCTTTAGCTTCTTTAGCGTTGGTCTTCCTTTAATTATAACCTCCTGCTTCGACCGAAAGTCCAGTTTAGAAAACTGCTTGAGCTTTAATATGTAAAATCTTCCTCCGTTTAAAAAGTAGGGCCAGACATAGAGAAAAAAGTGAACGAATTGCTAAAGTTGACTTGCTAACTCTAAATTCTAGTTTTCTGCGGCCCCTATTCTGCGGGAGTTACATGAATCCCTGGGCTCACAAGCGCCCCCTACCATGAGGCAGGGTAACTACGTGCCTCACCCGGCGCCTTTTCACAGCCGCTTAAAGCAGCAGCATCACAGCTGAGCTACAGCTCAGTCAGTCCATATGAGGCACGAACGGCTGGTGCCTCTCCGCACGTCTCTTTTCAGGACTTGATCAGTAAACGTAAAAATGTATCAATTTTGAATAAAAAAAAAAAAAATTGCAGAGTTAAATAGAAAATAACTTTATAGTACAAATCATTGGATAATTATAACCATTTCATTAATTTTTTTCTCTGTGATGACAAGTGAGGCACGACCTCATCTGTCTCACTTGACTGAATGTCACTGGTGCACAGAAACACTTTAAGTCCAAAGTGTTTCTGAAATTTGTCGGTGTAAAACGTTTCATCGACATTGTGGGTTTTGTCGGGGAGAAAACATGCAAACATACAGAACTTCTGAGTCACACTGCGATCGAACATTTATGTAAATTTGGCTGAACAAAGCAAATAGTTATTTAACTTTTTTTCTTTGGTAAATAATTCCATACATATCACATCACATTTTTGATTTCTTCCATATGTATAAAAAAAAAAATCTGCAAAAAGCTGTAAAAGGTAAAAAAAAAAAAAAAAAAAAAAAAAATAAACTCCATGCCATCCAAGCATCTCTTTTCTCATGTCTTGGCTCAGCTGGAGCAAGGGCAATAAGCGGAAGAAAATGGATGGATGTCCGAACATTTGACTGGTAGTGTATAAGCAGCTCTTGAGATTAAATTAAGTCAGGTGTTTACTGTCTGTATCTAATTATTAAGTATCAGGAAGTGCGCAATTATAATTTGGGTGCTCAGAATGCATAAGGTAAGTGAGGAATAACTGTAGACCACTGCCTTTAAAGTTTTTTTTCTGCTTTTTTTTTTTCCGGGGAGGTTGTTGAAACAATAAGGTCCATGTTTGCACAGTCAGTGGTCTTTAAAAGGCTGTCAATAGCTGATAAGTAAAGCCAACTCCTCTGCCAGCTTTTAGCATATTGTGTGCACTGTGCAGAACTAGGAGTGAGTGATTTAAAAGGGGCTTACAACAAATGCGTAACCTGAGCGAGATGATGGATTTCGATGTATAAGGCCCATTTTGGAGCAAAAATATGCCGCGGTACGTTATGTAGAGTTTGTATACTCATCCTCAAACCTGGAGATCTGGAGTTGAGACCAGTCGTTGGGTCCCATTGCTTCCGCCAAGTTGATAAAAGGTGTATTTGAGCAACATTGTCTTATCCAAGTACAGCGTGTATTACATTGTCTGATAACCAGGAAGTGTGCATTAGCATGTTAGTTGGTTGTTAATGGTACCATAATGGCAAAACTATGTTCTGTCCATGTAAAAGAAAAAAAAAAAGTCTTATAAACTCATCATGGTGAATAATTAGGACACTCAGAATGCATAAAGTAAGTGAGGGATAACTTTGGACAACTGCACACCATATCAAGTATGAAGTATTTTTTTTTTTTTTTTTTTTTGTTTTTTTTTTACTACGACAATTCATTACTTTTTTTCACAAATGTGTTAGGGTCAGAGGGTTTTTTTTTTTTGTTTTTTTTTGTTTTTTTTTTTTTTTAACATAATCCTTGGATTTTGTTTTTGGTCTGGTTTGGGGCTCTGGGACTGAAAAGCAGAACTTCAGTCTAGTTTTGTTCATTCACTTATCTTAAGTCTTTGTAATTTGGCAAAAAAATGTCAATAATTTCAGCCAATCAAAATATCTTCTAATCAAAGAAGACATTTTGTGCTTGTGTCTGCTGTATAGTTATAATCTATGACACATGTGGATCATTATGTCAAAATTTGCGCATTTTAAATCATAAAATGAATCTAAAACAAAAATCTGCTGACTTCCGCATTAGAAAACTGCAGTACTCAATGGAAGCTGACGTCATCATAAACTTCACCACAACAAAGAGCCGTGTAGTTGTCGGGCCCTCCTATGGATAGCTGCAGATCACACTCGCAAGTAGCAGATTTTTTTTTCATTTGTACCAAAATGACTACACAACGAGCCCTATGCCCATCATCGGTTAAGAAAATAAATTAGGAGAACGAACCAATGGGTGTATACCGGTGGCAGTGAAAATGGGCACTGATCGGCAATATGGCGTCTTGAAAATAAATGATTAAAGATTGTTCAAACATGCATAAATCACTCCATCAAAAACACTGAGTAAATGAGAAACAAGGAGAAACAACTATAACTTAGATAAAAGCTCTGAAAAGTTGAATTTGAACAATAGGTTTGCTTTAAAAATATAATAATAAAAAATGGTTAAACGATAGCTGTAAAAACAATGGCATTTGGCTCCAACAAGTCAGGTGTGAAATGTGGTGTTCGCACAGTGTGGAGTCGAACGTTTATGATTTGGGGGGAGATATGAACATGCCTTTTCTCACATATGGCCAGTAAACTTCTTTTTTATTTGCACAGAAGATTGCCTACAGTCAGGCAACTATAAAGCCCACAACAGCAGCTTCAGCCCGAGCTGCCAGGAGACTCCACCAGCCCTGCAGTACTTGTACTACTTCCAGCAAATACCAAAAGTAACTAAATTATTCAGTGGTCCAATAGTGGGCTACATGTTGAAATAACCCCAAGTGTTATTCGGTAATAACATTTCTTCCTTTGAAAACACCAATTCTGAAGATATGGAGCATGACATAGTGATTAGCACTCTTACCTCACAGCAAGGAGGTTTTAAGGTTGATTTCTTGATTGATCAGGGCCTTCTGCTGAGGAGTTTGCATATTCCAAGATGATAAAAGCCACCGGGAGGAGGCCCTGGGGAAGACCTAGGACACGCTGGAGGGACTATGTCTCTCAGCTGGCCTGGGAAAGCCTTGGGGTCCCACCGGAGGAGCTGGAGGACGTGTCTGGGGTGATGGAAGTCTGGGAGTCCCTGCTTAGACTGCTGCCCCCACGACCTGGCCCCGGACAAGCAGAACAAAATGGATGGATCAATGGACAAATGCCAAATTTTCCTTTCATTTTTACATTTCTTTGTATAAGTTATTGTCTAACTTATACTTGCAACAATGATGTTTCGGTTAATGAATTGTCCTGGGGTCAGATTTATTCTTATTTTAATGTCTCTCTAGTTTGTATTTCTTGTTTTTACCATACATAACTGCATAGTTTTTGACAGTTGGAAAACCCTAGGTCTAACTCGGAAAAAAACATTACTTCAAGGGCTCAGCTCCAAGGATAGAATACAACTGAAAAAGTTCATTTACTAAAGGAACAGAGATTTAGCTTATGCTGATGTAAAAAATGTGAATGATAGTAGAGCTGAAACAGTGCAAGGGTTTCAGCTTTACTACCATTCACATTTTCACCACATACACATCACCTGCATGATTCCATGGAAAAGCAAAGTTAAAAACATACTTCAGAACGTTCTCTGTGGAGATAGATAGCGGTACATTTTATGCCACACTGTAGAATATAGCAAAAGGGAAAAACATTTCCATGGAGGCAGGAGGAGGCCCTCGTTCATGCCAATTAAGAGTCAGATTTGTGGAGATGCAAGTCCTCTCACAGTAAGGATGCATGCTTTTCAGTGCAATAAAAAGAATCATGCTTTTATTTTGGTCTGTTCTTGGCTAAAAGTGGCTTTAAATGGCACTATCAGTGTTAACCCTTTCCCCATACACACTGATTTTCTTTTGTCTATGCTGGACTATGTTCACAGCCATGGTCTGAACACCGGAGGTGAGTCATGAAACCCATTGTCAGTGAAGCCAAACACAGTCTGCCTTGGTAAACATTAGAAATATAGGTGTTGGGGAAATATATGGTGGTAAAGTGTTTGAATGTAGGACACTAGGTGCAAGTGGATGATGAAAGAGAACAAGCTGTGACAAGAGGAGGGTGATATAATGGCAAAGAAGTGCAGGTGAAAATCAACGTAAGGGCGCAAGACAAGGACAGAGGGAAGGAGACGAGGAGAGGGAAATGAAAGAAGTGTTCACAGCAGGGACAGGGGAGGTTCAAGGGAATGGGGGTGTGTGGGGATGAAGGGGTTGGAGTGACAAAAGTAGTGCGTGATGAGAGACAGATGAGTGATTGGTCCTGGGTAATGGATAATGCCACTATCTGACATTTACTAGTCCAGCTATTTCAAAGTATTTTTAGATAGCAAAGATATATGATTTAGAACATGTTGATTTTTATGATTAAAAATGTCTGGGATACAATAGTACTGTTTTGATCTTATTATCGTGAGTTGTCTATCTTGTCAACTTGTCAATGTATTTAAAGGCGTACAACGTAACCTTTCTACTTTCTCTCCAGTGGAATGTTATTGCTTTGCCTAACGTTTTCCACAGTGTGGCATTAAACCTATATACAGGGTCTAAATCTTCAATAGCTCCTATACTTCTTAACTGAACCTTTTGAGATTTTTGGCAATATATACAGTTATAATTGTTCACTTACATTTGAACTTCACTTCACTACTTAAACTAGGGAAAGTAAAAATTACCTAATTTTTAAAAAAATATGTTTTTTAAGTGTCTGAATAGCCCTGTCCAACACACTTTGCATAACATTTGAAAGTATTTCCAGGCTTATGGCTCTTATTTGATCCTCGATATTAAGTTTTAAGATGTTAATTGTCTGAGATGTATTCACAAACACCTTTTCTTTAAGATAGTCCCACAGGAAGAAATCGGGACTACTCAGGTCTCATGAGATCACATACTGCCCCCTGTCTTTGAAATCCACTTATTATTCCTTTAATGGCATTTACGCTTGGGGTGTCTCTGGTATTAAAATGTCGACGGTAACACCGCTGGGTTTCTGAATTTGACCCATGTGACTCAAAGTACCACTGTACACCGAGGGTTCGTTCCTCGGTGCTATATTTGCTCAAATTAATGTCGGAAGGGTAGTTCTAAATGCTCTGAAAAAATAAAATAAAAATATTTAGAAACAAAAGAGTTACGATTTTTTTTCCAACTGTCAGTGACTTTTGGACCACCCTGTACATTGCATTTATTCCATTACAGGTGTAAAGCAACACTATGTAACGTTCAGGAGATGGCACATCGCCTGAATTATCCCAGAAAGACAGCTTAAAACAATACTTTGGAACATTCTCCATCAAGATAGACATGTTTTATGCCATTCTGTGGAATATTCAAACCAAAGGATTTCCATGGAGACAATAAAACAAACACCTGCTCTGAGTAAGGGTGTTATTAAGTTTTGCAGTTCATTTGAGTTCACTTTTGGCTTTAATTGCAGAAAGATTTTGTTTATTTTTTGCCTTCTTGCTGTGAGAGGGATGAGTTGTGCTAATTAAGCTACTGTATTTACTGTTTGTTCTATGTGAATAAAGTCTTTGCTAAGGCCAGGTTATTATAAAGTGTTACGTTTTTTGCGGGCTTACAACCAGAGTGAACCATGAAATTCGTGGAACTGTCAAATCAATTGTCCAGATTTTTTTTCTTTTCAACTCGAACCATGTCCTTTTTCACACTTTTGTAATAGCTCCGTTTGACATGCATCAGATTGGCAGTCGTCTCCAATCTGAACGCCGTAGTTTGACAAGTTCCATTACCCCTCGGCAACCGTTCAGTCCACCACATACATTTGCTTTCACGCCTGCTGTTGCAAGTAAAAAAAAAAAACAAAACTCTTTGCTTTTTCCAACTAAGCTCACCCATCCATGGCTGTGAGTTTGGAGCATTCGAGACCAGTGAACTTTGATCTCATTAACATGTCCGAAGCACCAAAACCCTACGGAGGTGCCAAGAACTGGTAGCGGCAGGAGCGAACTACATGCATTTTATATCCCTTTTGTGGCTATAAAATAAAAGATCACAGCACAGTACGCATAAACTCACCAAGATTCAAACAAAGAGATCCCTACTCCCACGTAAGAACCGGTAATGCGCTCCATATTGCGCCTGTGCAAAGTCAGGGATGGCAGACATATTTAAGACGGTTGTGGTTTCTTGGCGTTTTTATTGTCGGATGATTTCGTTTTAACAAGCTGAGGCAAAATCACGCCAAGCAAACGCAGGAAATTTGTCCAAGGAAAGAGCGATGATTGGTTGCCACAGTTGAAGGACAAGAGGATGTTGATAGATTTATGAGAGAAAATATAGGCATCTGGTTTGAAACTGGGTTCAAGCGATGTTCTTGATGTAGTCCCGGGCCAATCTTGGGGAAATGTGCTGTGATGGTTTCCAGATATGGGGAATAATGATATTTCGGTTATGAAAAATGTAGATCATATTGACAATTGAAAACATGTCTGGATATTGCGGGTTTAGGGTGGAGGTTTTTATGTATTTTTCTTACTATTAAAGTAGGAAAAAAAAGTTATATGCAACATTGAGTAATTGATTTATGGGTTTCAGAGTGATAACGAATTAACACTGTGCCATAGCAATTAACAATTCAAAGCACTATATTTTTCTTTTCCTCAAAATATCAGAAACAGTAAGAGGAAACTGTTTATTGGTGTCATTTTGAGGACTTTTGACCTATGAGTAGAAAGATTTGTTCAAGTCCAAACTGTGCATTGTCTGTTGGTATGGTTAGATATTGTTGTATGTTTTTAAATATTTAGAAAAAAAAAAAATGTTGTTATACAAGGCAGCAATGCAATGTCCATAAATCCATTTGATATAACGACGTGTTTATTATATCTGTGCTAGATGTGTGTCCGCCGCACAACAGTCAGAGCGTCAGGGCAGAGGTCGAGGAGAGGGGGAGAGCTCGTGAGTCTTAGCGGCACAAACAGCAGAAGTTAAAGGAAAAACAGCTCTATGTGAAATATTAAGGTTTCTTGACATTGACTCCATATTCTGAAATATTTGAAATGTTCATGAAAATAACACTTTATAAATGTATTTGTGGCGTATCTGAATCTTATTTTGAAAGCTCCTATGTGCTCTGTGTCAGTGTGGCGCGTGAGTGAGAGGTGACGTGCACGTGCATGTGGCGCATGTGGCGTGTGGTTGAGCGAAGAGGCGACGTGTGTGAGTCTGGAGTGGTACCTGGAAAAAGACGGTGGAACTGATGTGTAATTACGATGCAGTAGAGACAATAAAGCAGACAACTCTTGAGCAACAGGCTTTCAGCTCGCACCACACTCGAAACAACTTTGAGGTAAAGAACAGGGAGTTAAACCCTTCGGTTTAACATAAACGTTACGATAGCGACCAGTCACGAGTCATGAGTCAGAGCCCCCCCCCCCCAAAGTTTAGCATGTTATGTTGTGCAAATATTGGACAATGATGATATCTCAGTGGCTTTTTGTCCAGTATCTTAACAGCTTGATTATATAAGGACTTTAAAGGTTTTGTTGTTGTCTCACATGCTTGAGACCAACAAGATATACAATAATTAATATGTGAAATAATCATTGCATCTAGATACACTTTTGCAGCATTGTTGGTAAATTTGTTTCGAATGTGTCTAAGCAGACAGACTATAATGATATTAGTTCTACAGTATAGCATCAAACTTATCGATCTCCATAGAGACAAGTAGCTGATGTCCAGACCAAGTTACAAGACAGATACTGTATGTGAATAAGTCGACCCTGCAAAGTTTGTGAATACCTTCATAAATGTCTGACAGTTGCCTCGGATCCAGAATACACACTTCTTCAATACTTTATGAAGATACCAGTCTGGTCACTGGTGCATCTTCCCGAGTTCAGATGGGCATGATTGACAGGTGGATTGACCAGTCAGGGATGTGCATGGTCTAACAAAACAAATACAGCTGCTTATGAGGAAAAAATATCACTGAAAAACATTGCAGATATCTGCAGAATTCATGAGTGAAGCATCAAACTCTGTTAATCTGAGGTAAGAGAAATGTGATTTTGTTTGCAAATGATGGTTGGTGAACAATGAGCTCATTCATTTCACATGCATCACTGAAAAAAAAAACAAATATGACTGCAAAATCATGTCTGGTTTTGGCTCGAGATGCGACAGGACGTGGAGACCAGACTGATAGCCCTCTGTATTAAAAAAATACAGAGAGATAGTATTCAGACAGATACGTTTAATGCCACACTATGGAACATTTCAGGTAAGTCCACCCCTCCCAGAAAAGTTACATACATCAAATTTGCTGCCTTACTGTTTCTAGTGCCGAGAAATGCTTAGTGAAGTGCATGAAAGTAAGCTATCACAGTACATTTACCACAAAAATGAGACAACTCCACTAGCACAATGTTAATTCAGCACACCTCCCATAATGAAGCGCCATAATATACCAGATGAGCTCTCCATCTGCTGACCCGACCCACAGTGCATGTCAACACAGCTTTGCACAGCCCTTCTAACAGCGCCGTTAGCTTTTGTCTCATCTTGTCTAGTGTTGACCTGTGACCCCTGCGATTCCCCTGCTCCACTACACCTGCTGCTGAGAGCCCCCCTCCCATCACCCCAGCCCACCCCTCACGACCTGCGAGTCCGCCTGGGTCTTCTTTATTAGTTTGTCTGGACATGCCACAACAGATCTGGACTCCGGATTTGGCCTTGTGCTCACATAGTACCCGCTCTGCTCGTGTCTAGTAAGTGCATTTATAAAGAGTTACCTTTAAATGGCCCTAATATGTGTCACATTGATCCCACTTTAAATTTGCATATGCTAATTAGCATCAGTATAACATAACAGTATTGATACGCACAGTTGTCAGTATCTTTATATCAACACTTCGATATTGATACTCCCATCCTTATTGTAAAGCATTGTATTGACTGATAATCAAGAAATGCGCTGTAATTGTTGTCTGGAAACTGCAAAAAGCACTTATAAACTCATCATGGTGGATATTTAGGATGCTCCGGAATGCATACGGTAAGTGAGGAATAACTTTGGATTACTGCAAAACTTTAAATTTTCGCAAAAGACAAATCCACAAAGTATTCAGCTTTATTTTTTTACAATTATTATATATGTTTTAAGGCTGTAAAACCCCTCACCACACACTTTATACACTTTTCTCAGACAGGCGTTAACATTTTCTCACATTTCTCTCATTTAAACACTCTCAAAGTTCAGACCTTCGTATATTCTCTCCCTCTTCCTCGATGATCACTTTAAATGTGTTGTTCACGGTATCCACAGAGAAACACTTTTAAGTCCAAAGCATTTCTGAACGCAGAACGACTTTGTGGGTTTTGTCGGGGAGAAAACTTGCAAACATACAGCACTTCAGAGTCACACTGCGATCCAACATTTATGTCAATTTGGCTGAACACATTCTGTACTGCACAGGAGACATGGCACAGAGGAGACTGATGGACAATGGTCTACAGTCCCTTGGCCAATCAGGACGCAGAACACAATGCACGATCATACGCTGTAAAAAAGCATGCAAAATTGCACAAAAAAAATCTGCTGAACAGCGAGGACGCGGAAGATGAACTGCGATATGGTGAGGAACCACTGCAGTTCAATTTTCAACATTTTAAAACAGTCAAATCAGGTAGGGCACCTTTTTAACTACACAAGGTGCAACCAGGTCATCCCACAGAAGAATGACATTTTTTTCAAGATATATCTTGAGCAATAAAAATACCTGTAATTCAATAAATGTAAGATGTTCAATGCCATACTGCGGAACATTGAAGGCAAAGCGACATACTTGGAGACAAAAGCAGGTGCAGCAAGCCTTCTAACAGCTCTGGTCTCTCATATTGTCTGGAGCCGACTTGTGATCCTCGGCCATTCCTCTGCTCCACTACACCTGCTTTGGAGCACCCTCTCACCCCAGCCCACCCCCTATGACCCGCAGTCCGCCTGGGTCTTCTTTATTAGTTTGTCTGGACATGCCATAACAGATCTGGGATACAGCGATGGCCTTGTGTCCTCGCAGAACCCGCTTCGGCCGCCTCTAGTCCGAGCAATTAGTATCAAATGTTCTCCACTTAATGTGTCTCAATGGCATTTCTGTCTCGATTTCTCCGGCCTGGCTGATGGAGACGACAATAGCGCAAACGCATTATGGAAGCTTTTAGCGGTGTGACCTGGAATGACAGCGAGAGGCAGGAGCTTAGTTAGAAGTTTGGCTTTCCATTGAGCAAAAAGTTAGGAAATACTATACCATAGGCTGATGAACTTTAAAGGTTGATGGTTCAATTCCAGCTCTGACAGGTGCAAACTATTTTTTGCCAATATTGTATAGCGCTTTTCCAAACGTAATGGTTTCACTTGCTGTACAGATTCTGAACATCCCAGTTATTCACTGCAATGCAAGTTTGAGCGCTTTTCACAACTTTCAGAGAACAAAATCAGAGTTTTAGTGTCACAGTAAAAAGCTAACAACAACTAGCATTCTAACACGCACTACCTGGCACCAGCAGCAAAAACTGTCGATGTGGGTGAAGGCAAAGCACTTCACCCAGATCACCTAGTATGAATATGTATGTGTTGGTGGTGGTCAAAGGGGGCAATTGCACAGATTTACAGCCTCACTTCCGTCAGTCTGTCTCAGGGCAGCTGTGGCTAGTGTAATAGCTTGCCAACACCGTGTGCGAAGGAATAAATAATGCATTGTACAGCGTTTTGTATGTCTTAAAAGGCGCCATAAAAATTCAATGGTTAATTAATTAAGTAATAATACCTGATTGCTGGATAATAAAACATGTTATAATTAGATGATGATACATAGTTTGACCTCAAGAACTGCTTATACAATATATCTGTACAGGAACAAGACAAATCTTGCTGCAACAAAATGATGAAAAAATGAGGTGCAGAGCCTTCAATAAAACTGCTGTTGTGTCCCTGGTTAGAGAGGCTGTTGGTGCAGATTGACAGTCAAGCAAGGCAACTGTGGCTACACAAGATAGTAACTTATCCCAAGTGTGGGTGTGGATGACAAATGCACAAATAAGAACTTGTCTCCATAGGGATGATTTGTTTGTCAGGTATGTTCCACAGTATGGTATTAAACTTGTCTCGATCCATGGAGTAAACAGGTGGGGCAACTAAGCAAAGTTACGAATCAGCTTTGTGGAGAGGCGATGCCACACTTACAAAAAAAAATTTTTTCTTTTTTTCATTTCTTGAGCAATAAAATACATGTAATTTACTAAATGCAAAATAGTTATGTTTAATATCATACTGTTATACATTGTAGATCCATCCATTTTTCTTCCGCTTATCTGGTTCTGGGTCGCGGGGCAGCAGGCTAAGCGGAGACTCCCAGACTTCCCTCACCCCAGACACATCCTCCAGCTCCTCCGGTGGGACCCCAAGGCGTTCCCAGGCCAGTCGAGAGACATAGTCCCTTCAGCGTGTCCTGGGTCTTCCCCGGGCCTCCTCCCGGTGGGACATGCCCGGCATTGTAGACAATTATATCTAAAAGGAGGCAAGTAGGTGGCAGACCCCTGACCCCCCCACGCCTCCCACGGGAAAAGTTGCATAGTGCAGCTTTAAGTCAAATTAATTTTATTACCCATTTCTTGATATTAATTTAGGACTTTACTTGGAAAAACATTACCATATCAACATTAATACAGTAACAACATTCTATCTCATTACACATAATATACTAAGTGACTACAGGCTTGGCATTTTGCAATACTCAACCATCTTGTAAAAAAATAGAAGCTTGGGATAGTGACAAAATTGCTTACAGGGCAAAGACGCATAATATGAACTTCAAAATGTCGATGCCATTGTAAATAATGGGACACTTAACATCGGGGCTATTGTTCATTGGTTGTTTGGCTGCCAGCGCACTATAGTGTAGTGGACACAGTCTGCTAAGTCCTGCCATTTGCCTTGTATTGATTTTCATATTAAGGTTGATTATCGAAACATGGCACCTATTAAGATGTTAAGACGTTTTTATGCATACTGTTATTGATAGTTGTACAAGACGCATTGATTTAATCTGAGCGCTGGTTTTCTCATTGCTTCTTGCCAAAGATTGTGTACGGGAAGTTATTTATCGATTTTGTTGAGACGAGACCTTTCGTCAATACCACACAATATCAGGGCAGAACAACAATGCATTGGGGCTGTATGGTTTTGTTATTGATGGAAAATGATATTAAGTATTTCAGGGTGTCACAGTAAACACCCAAAAACTGAAGGGTCACCTGTTCTAATTTCACCTGAGTCAGTCTGAGTAGGACAATGTCATCAAAAATAATATCATTTTCTACTGCGGTGTACCTGATTTGAACTGGTTTAAAAATGTGAAACAAAAACAAAACATACTAGTTCAAAGAGTTTGCAGTGGTCCAAAGTTATTCCTCACCCTGGTGGTGCAGGTTGTTAATAAATATTAATGTTACTAAGTGAGCACATGGTCTGGCACGTGCAGCAAAACTGCTCCCACACTAGAGTCGCAGATGGACCGGGTGCATTTCGAGCATCGTAATTATTCGCTAAAAAGAATTTCTCAAGTGCTTTTCAAAATTTTCAGAGACCAGAGTAGAGTTTTGTCATCACAGCAAAAGGTTAAAGTACATTGTATTGTCCTCTGCATTTGACTCACCTTTCAATGCAGTTGGGGCGTCCTGTCAGGAGCAGTGGATGCAACAGTGCCCCACCTGAGACCTATCTCCAGATACAGGATCTTACCCATGGTGCATGCTTTGGGTTGATGGGGGAGAAAGTGGAGTGCCCAGAGGAAACCCACCCAGGCACAGGAAGAAACATGCAAACTCCATACATAAATTCCCAGGCGACCTGTGAGGCATGAGTGCTAGTCACACAGACCCCGAAAGCTAACAACACTTAGCATGCAGAGCAGACATATGTCTGCACAGCAGATATGTCTGCAGAGCAGACATTTTGACCTCAAGAGCTGCTTATACAATAGATCTGCACTGGGGCAAGACCAATTTTACTCAAACACATCGGAAAAATCAGTTACTGTTTTCTTCAATTATTCTAAAACCCACTAGAACACTCCCACTGCTAGCCACACTGGATCTGATCCTTCTCAGACTCCAACTTTGATGTAGTTTTGCAGACAGTGGAGGAATGTTCAAAGTGCGAATAACAAATTCTAACAGAGCATTGGCGGACTCGGGTAGTTTTGTTGAGCTGTAAATATTTCAACCCTCGTTTGAATATTTATGCATTTCTTTCCGTTGTCTGTGGTGTGTCTGCTTGTTACGACTGTGCACACCCTGGCTCTGTACAAACCCTATTTCCGGTGCCCTTAGTATGTCTCTGTTGTCAACACATTTTGTTACCATGCCTTCCTCATTCCCCTTATCCGCCAGTGTCCATCCATCCCATCTGCCTCTTTTCCGCTCCCCTCCCTTGCTCTTCACCACAAAGCGGTTTCGTTTTCTGCAACCTGCTGTTTTTGTCCTCCCACTTTTTATAGCTACCTTTTTTCTTGCATATGCTCTTGTTTTGCTCCATTGCTTTTTGCCAGTGGTGGAAAGAGTACTGAACATTTATACTCAAGTAAAAGTTACATGGTTAATAATGTACTCAATTATAAGTACTGCTACCAAAACTGTACTTCAGTAAAAGTAAAAAGCACGCAAGAAAAATGCTACTCAGAGTACTAGTACAAATTTTAGAAGCTTCTAAACCTGGCTGTGGTCAGACTGATATGTGTAGCCCCCTGAATTGAGTTCTTGAGTTAATCTGGGTTGGCTCTCGCTGAAAATGAATGGAGCCAGTGATTAAAACATTCAAAAATTACTTCACACTTATCCACAAATGAGCAAAGTGCTTCTCTCTGTACGTTTTTCAAAAAATATACAGGTCGAAGTATGTGTGTCACCATGTTTGCTTTGGTTCATTCACTCTGGCTTCTGCCCAAATCGTAATGCCGTCATGTAACTGGTCAGTCTCAGTGGTGCGGGACCTATCACAAGCAAACGCTTCAGCCTGAGCCCAACTAGATAGATTCTCAAGAGTGAACTCACAAAAATCGCAAGAATTAATTTCGTTAGGGACAATTTGGACTTTTACAATACTGTGTAATTTCTATTATATAAATGTTACTAATTACAATTACATGGCTAAAAATATACTAAATTACAAGTACAAGTACAGATTCAAAAACGACTTAACACATGTGACATATTGGAGTACTTTTTTTCATTAAAACATATTTAACATGATTATATTTAAGATTTAAAAAAAAAAAAAAAACTTGCTTAGTTTTGTCTTTTTTTTTTAAATTTTATTTTCAAATTTATAATTGTACTTCCTGGATGGACATGGGCAGCAGATATGACAAAGACTTCCAGTTATGTTACAGAGCAACCATAATGTTAACAAGTCGTGTCTAAATTGCACAATAGTTATTAGACTAATAAAATCAATTAAAACACTATTGTCTTAAATCAGTGTTTAATCAATGTTTAATGTTTGCTCCCATTAGAGCTGTTCAGGCTCATACAACAGACTCATATTTTACTGTCGTTGTCGTTGTGCGGTGCATCATACATATACGTATGTAGGCATGCACTATATACATGTACCTGCAATCTATGCTGTTACTGTTTTTTTTACTGTCATTAATATGTAAATATGGATATGTAAATATGTATATATGTGAATGTTGTAGGACCTGAGGGTACTCTGTAAACTCCAGTGTCTTGGTCGTCTCTGAGCGGCAGGAGACGACTAACACATGTGGAATGAACTGGATTTAAACTAAATTAACTTATTTTTTAGAATACTACAGCACTTTAAAATTACTGGAAGCACTTTAGCCACATACACACTTTACAAATAGGTACTTTAGACTGTTTGGAGTGTGAATTTTTTGTTGTTTGATTGTTGTTCGTGTTCTGTCTCTTGTCCCGTTTTAGATGTTGAGGGACTGCGAATTAAATTTAGCTGCGCAGCTAACTTCGGCACATTTACACGTGTATTTTTTTTTTTTTACTGTTGTTCATTGATCAATAATAATAATAAATAAATAATATGTCAGAAAAATGTGTTCCTTACAAGTACATTGTCTCTTCATTTTAGATGGAGTTTTCCATGTTGATACTATGACACATATTTACCACATGTAGTATCCCACCAAACCAAAAATATGAAAACCTGTCATATACACTTTAACAGTAAAATGAGTATTTATAATTAATTACGTTCCAGCCCCGCTCTTTCCTTTGAGCTCTTCTGGCTCTTTCTCACTGTTGCATCTTGAGTAAAAAAGTCTGAAAAGGTAAAGCTTCCCATACCATTGAAAATTCCGACAGATGGCTTCCAGGCCTCCTTCAAAGCAGAAGTATACAGAACCATTTATTTGGCACTTAGCGCGGGAGATGAGAAGGTTTAGACTTGCACGTGTACTGTAAAGATGTATATAGGAGGATATATGGGCACAGCAATAATAAGAAAAGTGCCTTTCATTTTGTTCTTTACAATACAGGGGGGATAATGTGTGTGGAGATGGACTGGAAAATACAGAAACTTCAGTCAAACGAGGCTGGTTGAGGCGAAGTAGTTTAAGTGTTCGCCCAGAAAATCCTAAATTAATGATAATAATACATTTTATTTATAATGCAGCCTTCATTAAACAAAATCTCAGAGTGCTACAATGAAAAGAACATTAAAATAACTAATTGGTAAAAAGCTAAAAACGTGAGCAATAGGCTTTTCTATATAAAAAGATCTTTAAATTTGCTTTAAAAACGTCCAGGCTCTCCGTGGCTTTCAGCTGGACAGAGAGGCAATTCCACAGTCGTGATGCAGCTGAGGAGAAGGCTCGGTCCCCCCATTGTACGGAGCCTGGTGGGGGGAACCTGGAGGAAAATGCTGCCTGTAGATCTGAGGGTGCGGTTAGAGGATTGTACGGTGACCAAGTCTTGCAAATATAGTGGTGCCTGTCCAGTGATGCATTTATGGGTCATCAGTAGAATTTTGTACTCGATCCGGGATGTTACACGGAGCCAATGTAGTGACTTAAGAGTGGGAGTAATATGTTCAAATCTCCTGACCTTCATTAGGATTCTAGCTGCGCTGTTTTGAAGGTACTGAAGTTTTTGAATGAAGTTTTTGAAGGAATCCCAACAAAAAAATAGTAATTAGATATTTCAATACTGACTGAGGTATAGAAAAATGCAATGATTCTACTTTACATGTTTAAAAAAATCAGTTTTTGAATCAAGTTTTGTTTTTGTTTTTTGTTGTATTTTTTTTTTTTTTTTTTTATAGAAAAACAAAAGAAACTTGATTTAAAAAAAAAAAAAAAAAATGCTGAAAAATGCTTTTTTTTTTACATTTTACTTTATACCTATATATTTATTTTTGTAATCAGCTTCAACTGGGATGGAGCAAAAATCAATGATCTCTGTGCTAAGGTACAATTTTTTATAGAGGTGTTTCAATGCATTTTGGGAGTCAGATTAACAGCCTTAACATACATCTGATTAATAATTGGAAGTGGAAAGTGGAAAGATGTAACTTTTAAGAATGCACACAATTGTATTATTATTATTATTATTATTATTATTATTTTATTTATTTATTTATTTTTTTTAAATAGGCCACAAAACCAGAGAAAAATGTAATTATTGAAACACAAACAGGGAAAACTTGAACGTACAAAACTTGTATAGCAAAATCATGTTAGGAAACAGCTCTGATAATTACAATTTTATTAAAAGGTTACTCAAGTAAATACCACCTCTGCTCAATCCTTTAATAACATGATTTTGCTATTCAACTCACATCAAAAAGACCAAATGTTACAGAGGAAACAGTTTATAATAGGTTTACATGTCAAACATTATACATTTTGACCATTTCACTTCCCAATGAAATCCCTCTGGAGCTGTATTGCAAAGTCCCCATGTCTAATGGTAAAAGAACATGGATCAATACATTCTTTTTAAAGCGTCAGGACGATAAAACCTTTACAGCACCGGTGGGTATGAGCGGAGTGGGTGTAGCGCTCATGGACAAGTGTACTGCCCAAGGACACGGAGGAAGGAATCTGCCAATAAGGCCATGAACCTTGGTTTGTCAATCTAAAGACAGACTTCTTACTATGCCATCCTGATTGCACTGTGCTGCCTTCAGGGACTGGCCAAGATTTCCTGAGAGGTAAGACAAGATGAGATGAGATGAGTCGCTGACTGCGAAATGACCTTTCACAACTTCTATAGTGGCATTTATAATATTAGACATTCTTCATAATTAACCACTGGAGTATTAACACAGAAACATCACATTTTAGTGTTAGGATTATTACCAGAAGAAATATCACACTTTTATGATTATTCGCACCAAGCAACAGTGAAGTCCTTAATTCACTTTCATTAATAATAATAATAATAATGCATTTGTCTTTTCCAGATGCTAAAAGTCATCACCACCAACCAGCAACATTCACATACATATCACACTCATACGAGGCAATGTGGGTGAAGTGTCTCGCCTAAGGACAGTTGTACCACGAGCGCCTCACTCTGGAATCTGATATTCCTGTTACAGCCTTAAGTTCTTTTTGTTATTTGTATTTGTACATTATGTTTCTTGTGTGCGTCCCTGAATCTTCTACTGTCCCCATAATCATGGCTGTTGGAGCCCTTGGCTGTGATTTGAGGACTGTCTCCCACCCTGGCCAATCCTGGGGCCCACCTTCAGCCACCTCCCACCCTACTTTAGAATATAGGGGACACCTGTTCGGGGCTGCTGACCTGCATTTGGCCAATATGCCATTTTGTGTGTCTCTCTTTGGTCAAGTCACTACAGGGGTAGTGACACACTTTTGCTAGACTCTGTTCATCAAGATTTTGTTTTGTTGCTGTACAATTTGTGTTTTAGTTAACTTTGTAAGGTACCCTTTGTTTCAGTATTTTTAGTCCTGTTTTGTTTAGTTTACCCTTAACATCCCTGTTAATTAAATTACTTCTTAATTTACCATTTTTCATCTTGGTTTCTTTTGTTACTTCATTGTCGCCCCCGCACGAGCTGGGTCGTAACACTAGCGATATTCAAGTACTAACCAGGCCCAACTGGGTTTAGCTTCTACTCTCCTTGGAAAAAACATGCACCTCTCCACAGATCTGACCTGTAACTTGGCTTTGTTTCATCATATGCTTGAGATAGGTGTGTTTAATGTCATACTGAGTATATCTATATGTATATATATGTGTATATTAGAGTTTTATTTTTTGAATCTATTTCTTAAATTATTTCTTACTATTTATCTATTACCCTGTTTCTTCTGTTCTCTATGTGTGCCTGTTCTCTATGTGTGCGGTGCAATGCTGGAATTTCCCCACTGTGGGACTAATAAAGGCTTATCTTATCTTATCTTATCTTATATTCCAGGTAAAAGTAACATCCTGCATGGATACAAGCACGTGGTGGACGTTCAACCAAAAACAGTTACATAATCATTAAATATGGTGAAAGATGCCATTCAAAAAGCATGTCTGTGTAATCCCTCAGTCGTCCAGGTCTGATCCATGGCAAAAGACGAAGTTAAAATCTGTCAACTGGACAAATTGTTGTAAGAGTGAAGACGTTTCGCTGCTCATTCAAGCCGCTTCTTCAGTTTTGGTGAGATTGGCCACCAGCAAACCACGTCTTCACTCCAGTTGACAGATTAAAAATTTGTCTTTTGCCATTTAAAAAGCGATTCATATTTCGCTTTCGTTTTCTGGAGTATGTATTGCATTGGAATGCCTGAATGAATTTAGGCTGTCACGATCACGATATTAGTTCTTATGATTATACCGTGACCTGCATGGTTCTTCATTTAACAACATAATCTTAAAGAAGGCATATTAATCTAAAATGACTTAATAAAAGAAAGTCCCCAATGGGAGCTGATGTTGGCGAGATGTCATTACAACAAACAGCCATAAAGTTGTTGACACCTCCTATCAATAGTTACACATTTTTTCACTTGAACCAAAATAACTATGTGATGCTGCCGAATCCTGCATGTATCATAAATTATAATTAACATATATATTGGAGTAAGTAAGTACAGAGCAGTGGGCCTACTTCAGTGCCTGTGAAAATGGGGATTGATCGGCAATCATCCTAAAAATCAGTGATTAAAGATTGCTAAAACATATACAGATCACTCAAAATACAACATGGAGTGAGTAAATGGTGAAGGGAAACATCGATAACAAAATAGGTCTGCTTTAACATCCCCAATATCAATAACTTTTTAAGACATTGCATTTGGTAACTTTCTGTCAGAATGAAACATTTCTTGTGAGGAGTGAAGTGGCCTCGGGGCCCAATCAGCCGACACCAGCTGTGCGAGGGGACGTGCCATCAGGTCGCCTCAGGACCTGCTGTGGTTTGGATCTCGCTGCGATATTTACATAATGTCAACGGTCAGAGAGAGAGAGAGAGCTTTGGAGTCTCAGAACAGCACTGACAGAGAGAGAGAGGCAGAGACAGGGGAGGCCAATCACTTCGCAGGGCCGAGGAGACACCATCGCCGAAGCTCCACAGCCCAGAGGGGAGATATCAAGTCAAAATCACTTTATTTGTCGCTGAGGGGCAATTTAAGAACTCAACAGATAGGGTCATCAGCGTAAGGAGAGTAACAGCCCTCAGGACAAAAGTATCCCTCCTCTCTGACCTGCAGCATCACAGCAGCCTTCAGGAGGAGCCACGTGAAATCCAGACAAGCAACACCAAAGCCCTTTCTAAGCTTCGTTCTTCCTTCAGTCTGTTGTTTTGGTCAGTGATGAGTGGAACATTCATTCATTCTTCTTCATATCTTCTACCATATTTGCTGTAGAAAGTCTGTTGCACTGTTGGAAAAAGTCTGTAGGATTTCAGAGCACTGGGATATTTTATCGACCACACATGAGAAACACCAGAGCCTCATTAAGGAAGGCAAGGCAAGTTTATTTGTATACCACAATTTATGCACACAGTATTTCAAAGTGCTTTACAGAATAAGAAAGACATTAAAATCACAATACAATAAATCAAAACATAAATAATTATCATAAAATGAATATTAAAAGAAAAGCGTGCAGAATAAAAATCATTTGCACAGCTAAACAGAACAATTTTGAGCCTGGATTTAAATGTTAAAAGTCGAGGCCTGTTTCACATCTTCGGGAAGACTGTTCCAAATTTTAGCTGGATAAAACAGAAATGCTGATTCTCCATGTTTAGTCTTGACTCTGGGCACCAGCAGGAGCCAGTCTCTGAAGTCCTCAGAGTGTAAGATGGTTCATATGGCACTAACATGTCGGAGAGATGCTGGGACATGGAGAGAGAGACACAGGAACCCAGTGCAGAGACCTGAGCACAGGACTTTCTGCTTGTACTTCCTGGCTCTAGTCAGGACCTGAGCGGCAGTGTTCTGGATGGACTGCAGCTGTCTTAATGCTTGTTTGTAGAGGCTAGTGAAATGAGCAGGCCATTACAGTAGTGTAACCTACTGTAGACGAATGCCTGGATAAGTCTCTCCAAGTCTAGTTTTGACAGTATATCTTTTAATTTTGCAATGTGTTTTTAGATGGTAAAAAGTTACAGATGTTATTGATTTGATGTGGCTGTTAAAGTTCAACTGTGAGTCCATTATTACCTCTAGACTTCTTGTCTAATTTGTAGCTTTTAGAGAGAGACACTGGAGGTGACTGCTGATACTTTCTATTTCTGTGGGCCAAAGACAATGACTTCTCTTGTTTGAGTTTAGCTGGAGAAGGTTATTTTGCATCCACACACTGATTCGTTGAACCAGTTTAGAGCAGTACCAGAGATGCCCACCCAGTCCTCTAGTCTCTGTAAGAGGACCCCATGATCGACAATGTCAAAAGTAGCACTCAGATCTATCAGGATCAAGACTGATGCTTTGCTGCATCAGTGTTCAGGTGGACGTCATTTGCCACCTTGATAAGAGCAGTCTCAGTGCTGTGGTGGGGTCTAAAACCTGTTTTTGGAGGAAGTTAGTAAGCTGTTCATAAACAACTTTTTCAAGGACTGCCTAAAAATGGCAGATTTGAGATTTTTTAGATAATTATTTATTACTGTGGCATCAAGACTGCTTTTCTTTAGAAGAGGCTTGATAACCACAGTTTTCAAAGCTCTTGGGAATGTTCCAGATTGAAGTGGCATGTTAATTATGCAAGCAAGTGGTGATAGCAAATTATTGAGCACATACTTTAGAAATCTAGTGGGTACCACATCCATGTAGCATGTAGATGAACACAGACTAGTGATGGGCTCTTGGACAGTTTGTCAGTTGCAGCTGCAAAGTGAGTCAGCTCTAAGTGTCTAGGTGGCTGCAGTGTTGTTAGTTGCGTTGCCGAATTGATGGGATTTTTAATGCCCTTAACTTTGTCATTAAAGAATGCTGCAGACTTACTGCACTTACATGTGGAAATTAGTTCTAACAGCAGTGGAGCTGGAAGGTCATTGTTGCAAACACTAGGACACTAGAGTTACTGCAATTTCCAATAATGTCCAAAAAATACCTTCCCTTGTTCTAAATAAACTGGGGTTGTACATGCACGACCATCTTTCTTTGTAAATCTCATAATGAACCTGAAGCTTTGACTCGCACCATTCCTGCTTGTCCCTCCAGCATATCCGAGTCATCATTCCTCCATGGTGTTTTCTGCTTATCTTTAACCGTTTTAACCTTCATCTGGGAGATGGTGTCCAGAACATTCACTCAAAGTCACAGAGTTCAACAAATCATCAACTTTGGAACATGAGGCTGGGCCTGAAACCTCTGTCCAGGCCAGTGCTTTAGAGCATGGAGGAGGTTCTCTGTCAGCATTCTCCTTCATCTCTGCTCATATGTGGGCATTTCCCTTGAACAAGTCCTCTCAATTCCAGAATAGATCAAAGTTCTCAATGTAGTGCAGTCCTCTGGGCCTGCTCGCATTGAACAGCCATGTGTTCAGCTGAAACAGCCAAGTAAATGTGTTCTTCCTTCCTTACTTCCTTCTGTCTATGTTAGCAAAAGGTCCACTGATGAATGTCTTAACCTTCACTTTAGTGAAATCCTCTTTAAAGACTTTAGTCCATTCTGACTTCACCTGCACCCACATGCGCAATCAACTGTTTCACTCCTCGGTGTGTTGACAAAACTTTTGGCAAGAGTTTTGTAATCTCAGAAACAGTTTAACTGGGATAGCAGCATGTTTGGATTCCACTGTGGCTAACACCTCTGATAGCACCGTCTCCTAGCAGCAGTGTATCTCTGACCTTGGCGTTTGGCACAGCTCTCCTGTCTGCCTGCGCTCTTTTGCCAACTTCATTGCTCTTGATTTGTGACAAAAATCCATTTTCTGTTTGTTTGTATTTTGGGCGATGTAACAATATTAGTATTGTCTTTTATCACTTTCTGCGTTGGCTCGGCATTTTGGTTTTTACAAAGTTTTGGAAAAGACACAGAGAAAGTAACTGAAAGTACCTGTGGGGTGCTTACCACTGGAAGTCACTGGTAGCATTCGGCGAAGTCCTTTTTCAGATTCTAAAGCAAATATCCGTGCTTGTAGCTCATTGTTGATAGTTTCAACAGTGTTCATAGAAAGAATTCCTTAGGTTTCTTACTCCAGACATGTTACTGTTCCATAAGATAGTTTGTTAAAAAAAAAAAAAAAAATGGTTTAAAAGTCTTGGTTTCCTTAAAAGAAAATCATACCTAGACATTTTCCAGCACTGAAATTATTAAAAAGATAAGATAAGATAAAGGATAAGGATAAAGGGTAAGGAGGGAAGCAGCAGGAGCAAACTAGGATAGCGTCTGCACTCTTTAGAAGCAGGAAAAAAAGTAGAAATCATTACCCCATTTGACACTGTTTTGCATAGATTATTAATGTCAACCGTTGGCGTCGAAATTAGCGTACATGCTGTTAACCACATAATAAACATGTCTTAAATTTAATGTTGAGCTGGAAAGTAATGCACCAAAACATCACAAATCTTGCAAACATTTGTGAACTTTAGAGACTGGAGCTGGAAGTTTGATATTGACTGTTATTACTTGTTGCCAAATGTAACAAGCACATAAACAAGAACCATCTGTCTGCGCTGTATACAGTCAAAAACTTTTATTTTGCTGTCATATTAAAATAAATGTGAAAGAATAATAGCATATACCAGTACCAGGCTGTGCTTCATTACACAAGAAGTGCTCCTCCGTGTTTTTAAACTCCATACATTTTCACTAGAATCATTTAGATCATTTCAGTCCTAGAATCGCCTTTATCTACTCAACAAAAGGTAAAAGATAGCTGTTAAGTTTATCCCTGGAGAACCCTTTTCTTCTTTGGAAAATAATGAACATTGCATTAATTACTGCTCTAAGTTCACTGAACACTGAGATATCCACTTTTTTCAATTTTAACCCTTTATTCCCTAATTTAGGATCAGGGCCAAATTTGACCCATTGGGCTCACGAATTTATCCAAAAAGAATATAAAACGTACTTCCAGACATTCTGCAAGCTATTATTAAAAAGATTACCGAAAAAAAAAAAAAAAAAAAACAACACAATTTTACCAACCACTGGTTTGCTGAGAAGATTATTTTTTTTTTTGAGTAGTTTTCCAGCTCAGCAAAACAGCATGTGGTCAGCCATCTTGTCACTGCCAATCTGGCTCATTTTAGTTCAATATACATCCACTAGGTGTCTCTATGAAGAGGCCAGAAGTGGCACTCTGGGCTTTTGGAATTTTTTGAATTGAATTTGTTTTTTTTTTTTTCACTTTGGGTAGCAGCAATTAACTGTTGCCAAATTTGACCCCATAGGTTCTCCAGGGTTAAAACTATTGCATTGTGACATCACAAGGTGGAACAGAGTATTTTGAGCTTTGGAGAAGTAGACATACTAATAATAAAGTGTTACTGAAACGTGCGAATGAAACAAAACACAACTTGGGTATGTATTTTTATGAAGCAACAACATTTTAACATGATTTAAGGTTCACTTTAATCAATTTTACGTAATATAAGACCACCAAAAAAGTTACATCGTGCACCGTTAGGTAGAAGTACAAATCAGTGGTCCGTAAATTTAAGTAAGTAACATTTGGAACAAATTTTGGGACAAATTTGAAACTATGCACGATGTACCTTTTCTGAGGGAGGGTTGGCATCAGATTGTCTCCATGGAGATGTGTTGGCTTTAGCTAAAATGTTTCACTGTATTTAAATACTAATAAAGGTGCGTGTGTGTGTGTGTGTGTGTGTGTGCATGTGTAAATTATGCAACATTAAATAATAACCAAAACAAGTAGCCTATGTAATAAAAGGACAACAATCTCCTAATTATTCATGCGTGAAGTCACTCTAACTTGGGTCACAGTCCACTGAGCGCGCTCGTTAAAGAACTTTTAATTATGCCATTGTTCCCTATTTAATTAATTTTGCTACAGTGCCTGTCACTAAGTCACATAAACACACTGCTTTGTAATTAGTGAGACAAAGATAAAGCAGGAATAGAATAATATCTGTAATATACTGTAATCACTGACCTTTGAATTTGAAGCACGCTGTACCTGATTTTTACTGTCTTAAAAATGGGAAAAACAGAACTTGTTCATTTTAAAGAGTTTGCAGAGGTCCAAAGTATTTTCCTCACTTACAGTATGCATTCCGAGCATCCTAATTATTCACCATGATGTGTTTATAAGTGCGTTTCACAACAACTAGCATGCAAACACACACTTAAAGGCTTTCTAATTAGATGCAAACTGTACAAAGTGTATCTGAACTGAGACAATTTTGCTCAAATACATGAGAAAAAGGATTGAATTTTAATTTATATCATTTGGCTATCTGTTGTATTTACTGTAGTGGGATGAATTGAAAATATTTGCAGAAAATCTATCATTTTATCTAGTTTTCATTTATAATCAATGCAGATGTTGATGTGATGTGTGGATTAATTAGTTGTATGAGTTAACCATTTTAAAGTATGTTGGTGACATCACGTAACATACTTTTTTTTTTGCTGCTCAAGGGATGAGAATAGACAAAACTAAAACCAACAAAAATAAATAAATAAATAATCTAATTTTTTTTTTATATACAATTAGAATTTGAAAATAATACAGCACATGCAAGTAAAAAAGAAAAAGAGAAAAAGAGAAAAAGAAAATTAAAGGCATAAGAATTTTTTTTTTTTCCCTATGTATTTGAGCAAAATTGGTCTTGCCCCAGTACAGATATATTGTATAAGCAACTTTTGAGGTAAAAAACAAACAAACAAACAAACAAAAAAAACAAAATTGCATCTAATTGGAAAGCATTTTACTGTCCGATAATCAGAAAGTGTACTATTAGCATACTAGTTGTTGTTACCATTACCATTACTGTTACAGCAAGGCAAACCTCTGGTCTCTGAAAGTTGTGGAAAGCCCTTATAAACTCATCACACTGAGTAATTAGAATGTTCAGAATGCATAAGATAAATGACCACTTTGGACCACTGCAAACTGTTTAAAATGAACTAGTTCTGTTTTTCAGGTTTTAAGACAGTAAAAATCAGACACACACTTCTTTTTCTTTTTCTTTGGTCAAACAAACTTATTTTAGATCCACGACTCCTTAGTTTCACCCTCTGGAGGACTTTCTTCACTAAACACCTGACCAGTCCCTTGTCCAGCAGCGGCCTCCTATTGTCACTATGTGTCTTTATCACAGTCCGTGCACGTCTCTCTCCTCGCACAGCTCTACTCAACTTGACTTGTTCCAACGGCAATCGATCCACCCTGCCACCTCTTACTCTCCATCTTTCTCCAAGTCTCTCTGTCTCTATGTATCTCCCTCTCTGTCTTTCTCTCATTCTCCCTTTCTCTCTCCCTTTCTCTGTTTTCATCTCCCTATCTCCCTTTTTATTCAATCCATATCTATCTCACATTCTCCCTCTCTCTCATTCTCTCATACTCCCATTCTTTCTCTCTCCCTCTTTCATTTTATCCTAATCTCTCTTTCTTTCTCTATTTTCCCTATCTCTGTCTTCCTTTCATTCCCTCTCCATTTTTACTCTCTGTATATATCTCCCATTCTCTCTCTTTCTTTCTCTCCCTCTATCATTTTCACCCTCTCTCTTCACATACTCATCTCTCTCCTGTTCTCTGTTCTCCTTCTGTCTTCCTCTCATTCTCCCACCTCTCCTTTTCACTCTCTCGCTATCTATCTCTCCTACTCTCTCTCGTCGTTTCTCCTGGTTCTCTCTCATTCTTTCATACTCCCCTTCTTTCTCTCTCCCTTTTTCATTATCTCCCTAATCTCTCTCTCTTTCTCTATTTGCCCTATCTCTGTCTTCCTTTCATTCCCCCTCTCCCTTTTTACTCTGCATCTATCCCCCATTCTCCCTCTCTCTCATTCTCCCTCCCTCTCCCATTTTCCCCTTTCTCCCATTTTCTCTTTTCTACCTATCTCTCTCGCTTTCTCTATTCTCCCACCTAGTCTTTCACTCATTCTTCCCCCTCTCTTTTTCACCCTTTCACTATCTCTCCTTCTCTGCTTTTCTCTCTTTCTCCCCTCCCTCTGTGTCATTGTCTCACATACTCCCTTTCGTTCTCTCTCCCTCTTTTATTCTAACCCTAATCTCTCTCTTTTATCTCTCTATCATGCCTCCCCCTCTCATTCTCTCTCTCATTTTCTGTCTATCTCATCCACTCTCTCACTTTCTCTGTCTATGCCTTATCCTACCCCCTTCTCTCTCTCGCTCTTCATCAGCCCCCCCCCCCCCCCCATTCTCCCCCTTCATTCTCCCCCTCTTTCTCTCTATTCCTCTTTCTCCCATTCCCTCTCTACTGTTCCCTCCCTCTCCGTTTCACTCTCTCTCATCCCATTTTCTCTCCGTTTCTGCCAGGAGAGCTTGGGTTTGCCCCTGATTAGAGGGCACAGAGCAGATGTAATGTGTCTGGCTGAAAATTCTAACTTTTAATAGAATTGGTAAGAGATGACTGGTGTTAGGTTAGCGAGTGATAATGGAGAGAAGGAGAATTCAACACCATTTATGGCGCTCCTATATACTTGATCTTTTTGGGGGGTTTTTCGTGGTCATCTGGTGCCACAGAATGTTGTACTAGGATGCCAAGATCAGATCACAAAAAAAATATTGGATCCGATCAGTTATTGGTTTGATATAACTGGACAAAAAGTTGTGGGAGTGAAGACGTTTCTCTGCTCATCCAAACCACTTCTTCAATTCTGATCAGATTAATGGTGGACACTGTCTTACACCTATCTGAAGGGAGGAGCTAACTACACTGAAACCAACACACACTTCAGGAGCTTGGTTAAACAGGAGGAGCTCGGAGTAGACCCGCTGCTCCTACACGTTGAGAGAAGCCAGGTGAGGGGGGTTCAGGCATCTATTCAGGATGCCTCCTGAACGCCTCCCTAGGGAGGTGTTCCGGGGATTTTCCACCGGGAAGAGGCCTCTGGGAAGACCCAGGACGCGCTGGAGGGACCATGTCTCTTAGCTGGCCTGGGAACGCCTTGGGGTCCCACCGCAGGAGTCGGAGGACATGTCCAGTGTGAGAAAAGTCTGGGATTTCCTGCTTAGACTGCTGCCCCCGCGACCCAGCCCCGGATAAGCAGAAGAAAATAGATGAATGGATGGTTCTGTTTGTAGGCTAGGTCTATTGAGCTACACAGACACTTAATGGGTACTCTCACACCTGTTAGCATACTGGTCAACCATATTTGAATTTTACTGTTACTATGGATCATATCTGGACGAGTAAAGGGATCACTCAGATAACACATATTGTTGAGGTGTTAGCTCAGTGGATTTAATAAAGATTTCAAGAGGCATGTAACTTTTCTGCTCTGTGGATCTGCTGCAAACCTATTTCCATGGAGAACTTATCACTTTTGTAGCATTACAGATTGAACTATGAAACTGTGAGAAGCGCCCCCTTCAACGTTGCCATGGTACCAGAACTTTAAATTGGAAATGTTCATCAAGCCGAGTAGTTGGGCTTTCTATGACCGTGCAGGATACATGACCATCCTTTGCTTCCCTTCGACTCCAACTGGACCCTGGAGCTGTCAAGGAAATCGTGAATGTTTGACTCCCTTTCCCTTTCCCTTGGGTGCTTTTGCTCACCAGGCCAACATTGTAAATAAGAATTTGTTCTTAATGTTTTGCCTGGCAAAATAAAGGTAAAAAAAAAAAAGAATGAAAGGCTTGTGTTCTGCGAGCAGAGACAGATCTCAAGTATGGTTCATCACAACTCTGCAAAAGAGCCACAAGCACTACAACGTTCCTCCAACAATGAAACGACTGACAACCTTCTACAAGAAAAAAAGAAACCTGCTGATGAAACTATCTCAGCAACGATGGGCAGCCATGTAAATTGCATATTGATCCGTAAATGTCATGTGAATATTTGTGTTTGTCTAAGTGGGTAAAACTGATTCATAATGCTCATGAGAGGAGAAATTCACAGAGCTCTCTTCATTCTACAGACCCTCTCTCAGCACTCAAAGTCAGCACTAATGACCGCACCTCATTAAGTGAGTGATTTCAACAGAAAATACACTGGCGAGAAGAGTTCCATCCAAACCTTTGACCAGAGAGGACAGAGAGACAGAGCACCCACTCAGAGTATCATATCATAATCCGCATAGACTCAGGACAAAGGATAAAAGTGACAAAGCTGGAAAAGTTAAAACTTGCAGTTCTGCCTTAATCTGTGACCAGTGCTGGTGTTCAGACCTCATGGACACGAGAAAGCCATCTTCTCTTCCTCTTTAAACAGAGGCTACAGTGTTCTTTCA
Source organism: Periophthalmus modestus (assembly GCA_019594935.1). Lineage (NCBI taxonomy): Eukaryota > Metazoa > Chordata > Actinopteri > Gobiiformes > Gobiidae > Periophthalmus > Periophthalmus modestus. The sequence continues at coordinate 9,423,384 of JAIEZT010000054.1, forward strand.
GCCAGACCCTGCCTGAGGCCACAGTCCTTCTCAGCCCGTCTGAATCTTCAGATCTGACAACCTGAGGACATTAGACCACCAAACCATCAGACCCCAGGACCACGCAGACTAACTGCTCTTCCCGGCTGTATACACATGCAGATTGGCTTCATCAATTTACACTCAACTCCATTTTATTTATATAGCACGTTTAAAATACAACTTAAGCTGTCTTCAAAGTCCTTCACACAAAAGTCAAGAAAAACAGATATACATTAAATATGACAATAAAACATTAAAACACCAAGATATTCTGCCCAGTTAGAACCAAATGTCAGGCAGAAGAGGAAGGTTTTTAATCTGGTCTTAAACTGTGAGGATCCGACAGAGGCTGGCTGTTCCATAGTCTGGATGTTGCCACAGAAAAGGCTCTTCTGTCACCTCTGGTTTTAAGTCTGGCCCTGAGCACATTATGTCAACTCCTTCTCACTCACTCACCCTCCTCCTTCTCACTCACTCCTTTGCCCTCACTCTCACTAAGATGCCTCAGCGTTTTCTGCGCTTTCTGCCTGCTTCCGCTGTGAGGGAACAGGTAAGAGCAGCAGGTAGGCTGGGACTGATGCCAAGTGAGGAGGGAATCTCGATGCTTGATCCTCAAAATTGTGATTAAGAAACCATTCATGGGACTGCTATAGATCAAGAAGTGCCTGGCAATCACAGACTAGCAGTCCAGAGATATTTTGGCACAAAAACAGCAAGCAACAGTTTTAGCAGAGCAGACTACCGCCAGTATACGCTGGCGTCACCTTACCTTGCCACTCAACACCCAACCTTAGATAACTCTTTGGCAGTTTATCTAATCTTTAGACCCCATTCCAAACCACATTCATTTATTTCCTATCCAAATGCTGCCTGCTTAACTTGGTCAATAAATATTCATAAACCACAATTTGCTTTGGTGAACAGTGATGTTATTTCCAGATATGGGTCAGTGATATGGTATAAGAATTGACTAACCTTCAGAGTATTGTTTAATTAGTTATTAATTATACTGGTTGATTGGCTTCTCAACTTTTGTCGAGTGGTGCCCCAAAACTTTTCTCCTAGTCAAAGCCAAACACTCACAAAGGCCACGAGAGTTCAGCCTTAAATTAGGACTAAACTTAATCCAATTCTTTTTATAAATAACCCCCTTAATATTGCTACACTTTGCTTACAAGTGCCCCAGGCCAAGTTACAGGTGAGATCTGTGGAGAGGCGACCCAGTTCACAGTTAGAATGCATCTTCTATTTTATTTTATTTTTTATTTTTTTCATTTTTTTTTCATTTTCAGTAAAAACAACTGATTGAATACATGTGAAATAGACAAGTTTACTTTACTACCATACTGTGAAAAAACATTCCAGGCAAAGACATAACATTGCCATGGAGACGGACCCTCTACCAGAAAAGTTACATAGTTACTACTGACCCAGGTTGACAATAAATATGTCTGTTCACTTTTTAGGTAAGTCATGTATCATTACGTCAGCTAGGGCTTGTGACAGTCCATCTTTAAATACTCTAACATCATGAAATTCTCTATACAAGATCAAAAGAATACTCGAAATAGTCTTCCTGCTATAGTTGTGTCCATGTCCAGATAACCAATTCTTTCAACTGGACCAAAGTTCTTGTAGAGCTCTACCTCATCCATCTGAAAGTAGGAGTGACTGACCAGAACCCTGTCAGAACTGAAAAGCTATTTCAGCGAACGGCAAAACGTATTCACTCTTAAAAATCTTTACTCCAGTTCACAGAATTATACTTTCTTTTGCACTGAAACCCGCCTGGACGACTGAAGGATTATATAGACGTCTGGACCCAGATGGGGGCAAGAGCCAGATGTTCCTGTTGATCATATTGTACTTTGCTATGATATATCCAAAAGTTAAATTCACAAACGTTGAACCTGACCCAAGAACTTACTAAATTACAACAAAATCATGTTAACAATATTCATTTTAGCTGGCTTTATCCATATTAAATAGTATTGACTTTTAGAATGTGAAACCCATCTGAAACCCAGCAATAGCTTAGAGATGTATTCAATTAAAACATCTACCAGTCAAAGGTTTGGCCATGCTTTAGGGTTGTTCTGTATTTTAATAAGCATTTACATTATAGATTCTCACCGGAAGCATCAAAACTATGAACGAACAAATTTGGAAGTTAATAAATAAGAATAAACTAAATAACTAACTCAAAACTTGTTACAGATTTTAACAAATATCCACCCTTTGCTGTTTTGACCACTGCTTTGCACTTTGGGTATTTCCTGAACCTGACAGAGCACAGCTGTGAAGTGAAAACCATTTCAGGGGAGTTTGTCAAGAAGCTCATTGGGAGAAGACCAAGACTTAGCAGCACTATCATCAAAGTAAAGAGTGGCTACATTGAGGATTTGAATTAAAATATGTTTTTTTCTTTGTGTGGCATATCTTGCTTCATACATTTGATGCCTTCTGTATGTATATAAAATGTCTAGTAGTAGTAGTAGTAATAGTAGTAGAAACATTTTTTTGAAAAATTGAAAAAGATGGTGTCCAGCCTTTTGATGCATAAAAGCTTAACTAATCCGAGTGGCCAGTAACATCAAGTCCTGCTCGAATGATACTTTACAGTTGTATTTCAAAATGTATTTATCTTTTTTTTTTTCCTCAGTGCATTTTCCCCTTCTTTTTATCTGCCTCACAAACAGTTGCTCATGTCCCTGGTTGTGTTGTAAATAGCTGAGGTCCTGCGCGTATTGTTCGTGGGCCTTGAGGTTGACGTCACGATCATTTCGAGTGCTGTAAAAGTTTGCGTGCCAATAACACGGCGCGCTCCAAGCTTTGTGTGCACCGTTTGTGAAACACCATCTGTGAATGGGAGATTGTCTTGTGTCGCTTGATCAATTTCCGATCTGCGTTCTTCTGTGCTCACTCAGAAAAACTAACATACCACCAGGCAATGCTAACAAGCACGTCTGATGTGTTAAAGGTCACTGACAGGGCTGAAAGGTTTGGAAAAGATTGAGATGATTTTGTCCAAAATTATGGTTAAGATTTAAAATTTGGAGTTTATGTCAAAACAACATTAAAAAATTTAAACAATTATATTTTATTTGTGGTTGAACAACTATTTTGAGTAATTTGGGTTTATTCTGACCAGTTAATTATCAGTTTTTTTAAATTGTATTATAGGTTTTCTCAGATTCACTACACATAGACTATTTAAATTCCCTATATATTATTTAAAAAAAAAAAATAAAAAAAATAAAGCTATTATAAAATACCTTTATTTTGCATTGTCAAGGAAGTGCCAAAATGATCACTCTGATTGGCTGTGATTGGACAGTCCAACACAGTTTTACTTTGTCTAGAAAAAACTCTTCTAAAGCCGTGCACACATCAAAAAATTAATGTGGATGATGTGCTAAAGGGTTTGTGAGAGCTAGGAACTAGTCAAAGGGGCACTGAACACCTAATCCAACACCACCCACAACCATATTTTAAATAGTGCTGCTAGACTCGGTACCTGAATCTGGGGTGTGGTCTGGAAGTGTAAGGAACACTGTGATTGGTCTAACATTTCCACATTTCAAACTCCACCCCTGTAGCCAGGTTCAGAAACACCTGGCTGGAATCAAGACAGTCCTGAGTGATGTCACGTAGTATTTGAAAAGTCAATCAAGAGTTGGGTTTTTTTGGGGGTTTTTTTCCCACAAAGCTGCAAATGTACCTAGTTTGCACTAAAATGTCCAAAAATAACAGTAGACAATTCTATTAACACACCATGTGCACAGTTTAGTTGCAAAAAAAAGTAGATTTTTGCTTAGCTCCACTTTAAATAGATTTGAATACCTACTTCTAGCGGTGTGAAAATTAGGTATCCCAGTTTTAAACATGTTATAACGTATCATCAAAACCTGGACTGTTTTTTTGTTGCTTGCTCATGATAAAAGAAACATTCAAATCTGTCAACTGGACAAAATGTTGTAGGAGCGAAAACGTTTCACTGCTCATCCAAGCCGCTTCTTCAGTTCTGGTCAGATTGCTGGTGGACACTCCTACATCTTTTTGTCCAGACTGATTTAAACCTTCCTTTTACGATGGATCAACCCTGGATGATTCAGGGATTACACAGATATTTGTGCGTGTTTCATTCATCCTGCATTTTTAAATTATCTCCCTCTCCAGAGCTCAAAATGTTAAGGTACACATTATCGTTTCATAGGAAGATTTGTTCTCTACATCTGACCTTCAAGAGCAGTGACCTCCACAGTGCTGCACCCAGGGACCCAGCTCTAGATCTTGAGTTAGTCCAAGTCAGAAATACCTTCGTTGGAGGATTTCACCTATTGTGCATGTTTTGGGTTGATGGGGGAAACCGGAGTGCCTGGAGAAATCTCATACAGACACAAGGAGAACGTGCAAACTCCACACAGAAAGGCCCTGGCAACCTAAGAGTTGAAGCAGTGACCTTGTTGTGAGGCGAGCGTGTTCTGACTGCTCTACATCATGCAAGTAATTGTTTTTGATTAGCCAATTGCTATTTTAATTCAAGTTTTTTGTTTTTTTTCATTACACACACTCATTGTACACAGTGGGATTAGAAGTATAAAGCCGTGGTACTTAACATTGAGAGTGAGGGCGGACATAACACATATATTGAATCTCCCCAGAGTGTGTAAATGGCCCCAGAAGAGCAGATGGGAACAGCAGCTGAATTGCCGAGACTATTTCATGACTGGATACCCAACAATAAATTCTGACTAAATGCAAAATATAAAGCTTTAAAATTTCAAAAGGCTCCGGAGAGGCCCTTCAATACCTCAGCACTAAAACATGTCCAACGATGCATTTTTAATATAACACTATATTTTACGCTATGCATTATCAATACCTATTATACACAATTTGAAAGCGCATCAGCCACACATACTTGGTTTTAATATCTTTTATCACCATCCCTATAGACAGTAGTTTAAAAACCACACACTGTGCATTGTTTGTATTGTTATCGGCCTTCAAACATGCTCTTTAGTACCTGAGCTTTAGCATCTCGTGTTTTAAAACTTGTGACCGTGTCAAAAATCAACATTATTTTTCCCCCATACTGGAATTTGGTGTATAACTCCATCTACTGACCGCAAAGGGAATTACTAAAACTAAAGTTAGCTAATACCAAGCATGCCCCGACATCTTAATATAAGCATGTAGTTGTAATGAACATGATGGTGATGGTTTATGGATTTAAAGACTGAGCAGGATCTCTACCTATGACGTCACAATGCTGGGAAATTTCAAAATGTTTTGTGATGGCTCAGGGAGAGTGAACTTACTGCACAAAATTCATCAAACAAGAATGAAGCAAGATACAATTTTGGGTATGTTTTTGATGAAGAACTGTTCAATGCTCAAAAAAGTCAATTTCACATATGTATTTTTAAAAAGGAAAATGGATGCAGCAACACTGGCTAAAGTTTCTTAATCTTGCTAGTACATGAAATGTTGAAGTGGATGTTACGCTCTTACTCCTCAAAATAGAGGAACGACCATTAGTGAATAACAAAAAAGAAATCAGACTTTTAGTGGTTTAAGAAAGAACATCTCCACAGAGACAAGCAACAACCGTCCATCCACTGGAAAATGTACATGTCAAGCCTGTGGAGAACCAAGCCAATAACACAGAAGGTGCATGCTGTTCAAAGGTGTTTTCGTGCTATAAAAAGACCCATAATAGCGCGAACATTTTAGTTAAAGGTATTACAGTGAGATGCCCTTTACAAAACCCTGTTCTAAAAGTGCTGTGAAGTAAAGGTATCTATTGAAAATGTTCGCCTAAAATCCCACTACTTTCCCCCACTGTCGACTTTATAGCATATAGAATTCGGGAAGGAGCATCTGTTACCGTAGAAATCTGCCATGTTTGTTGCAGTAGTGCCAAACGCTCATAGAGATACATTTGCCAAAACAGTGTTAAAAAAGTAAATGAAAGTGTGATGGAAAGACCTGATAAATGATGTAAGAATACTTTTGAATGAGCGCTGTGTATAATGTTTTTTATCATAACCTCCTGAGACCCGAGCTCTTACATGGCATGCTTTTTTGGGCTGATTGGGACCTGATGAGTGTAAAAACAAAGAATTATCTTTTTACATTATGTAATTTCTGAGAAAAATGATGTCCAAATATGAGGCTATCTGTTCTACATTTTAATCATTTTGATAGATTTGATAATAAAATAAAATAAAATAGAGACAAACAGAAAGATATATATGATATAATTGAATGAAAGAGAGAGAAAAGTCATAATAATAATAATAATAATAATACTGATATGATTAATAAAATAGTACTATAATGATATAAGATTAAAATAAAGCTAATACATTTAAATACACTTAAATACAGGGCTCTTTCTTTGTGTTTCTTTGGTCACTATATATATTCCAGTTTAGGACAGCACCAGTGATTCATTTACAAAATTGCAATGTTTTGTTGCGAGAGCCTTCTTCTTTCTTAACAATATACGTTTTACCTGCCCTAAATCTGTAATAAATATTATAGGCCTATAGATTCAGTAGTAAGGACCATGCCAGAGCAGTGGTATATGATGAGCAGTTAGCCCAACTGATTCAGGACCCCCATCCCCATCCTGTCTGTAGATGGTGAGGTCTTGAAAGATGAATAAGAGACACCGGGGGTCGAGACAGACGGGATAGGCTTGTATAAACCGGGCTTCAGGGTAATTAGAGGTGTGGTTGAGGTGAGCTGTGGTTCGCTGGAGAGGAGTAGAAGGAGGGTGAGTTGTGGTTCTGCTCCTGGATCTCAGTTTATCATATTAACTCCACATGTTGTGATGCCGTCTAAAACCCAGCCAAGCTAGAGCTGATCATTGGTTTATTTACACAGTGCTACAAGAAAGAAAAATATATACTAGACATGCAACTAGATTTGTATTGGTATTACAACTTTAATCCAATTCAAGTAACTGCAAATCAAAACTTTTATTTTTGTTAATATGTTAATATATGAAAAACTCTATTTACTTAATCATTTAGCATTTTAAACAGGAACCTCACCAGCTGCGGTGTGTTCTGATGTGAACAGATAATTTTTGCTGTGTGTGTCACAGTGACCGACTCCAAATGAGCCGCTTTTGTTTATCTGTGTTTTCACAGGCACTCGTATAATCATAAAAATGTGAATTCTATTACTGAATCAAGCCAGACATATTTTTGTATTCAGTTCAAATTCTTTGTGTCAATACGATGACCTCATCACAGCTGCTGAACACCGTTAGGAAGATCAGAATATTAGACAAAACGTGCTTTCAAAAGATTCATTTTTACAGGTAATAACTGAACACGGCGTAAAATAAGTAGCGCATTCATTCATCCAAGCCGCAGTTTTCTCTACTTATTTGTTACATTTACTTAAGTAACTGAAGAAATTTAACTTTTCAGAGTAGATTTCTGACACCATACTTGCATGCTTACTTGAGTAATAGTGAGTTTGAAGTAACAGTACTCTTACTTAAGAAAAAGTATTACATATTCCTCCCACTGTGAGTAAGTCTAAGAGTGACAAAAGTATTATGTTGAGAATATTAAATGATTTGAACATTTGTGTTTCTTCCACTGCTCGAAGATTTTGTCCTTCAAATTACATTCACTTCAAATTATAAATCTGATCAGCAGCCCAACAGATACTGTGAAATTTACTCCTACTTGAGCATTACTTTTCCCAAATATCAGTCATTTCTTGGGCCACAACATTTTATTCTACTGAGTCACATTACTTTGAAGTATTATTCTTACTTGTGTACAGTTTTTAGCTACTCTACACACCTCTGTTAATTGTTTTTAATATTGTTAGTCTGATTAAGTATCTATCCAGCTTTTACAATGTATTTGAGCAAAATATGTCTTGTATTGTATAAGCAGCTGTCTGAGGTTCTATCTGGTCTCTGAAAGTTGTGACAAACATTTATAAACTCATTGCAGTGAATAATTAGGGTACGTGAGCAATAGTTCTGTTTTTCATGTTTCAAGACAAAATCAGGTACAGGATCTTTAATAATAGTAACTGCACAATTTACAGCCTAACTGCAGCTACTTTAAAGAACTTAACATATATTGAACATAATAAACTTGACCTATGTTTGTTCCCAGCTATGAGCAAAAGAAAAAGTTAAAATCTGTCAACTGGACAAATCGTTGTAGGAGTGAAGACGTTTCGCTGCTCATCCAAGCCGCTTCTTCAGTTCTGGTCAGATAGCTGGTGGACACTGCCTTATATATAGAAAAATTTGTCCAGTTGACAGATTTAAACTTCGTCTTTTACAATGGATCAGACCTGGATGACCAGCTATGAGGTAAACATGTTATAATCATATATAGATTTTATTTTACTTAAGTCTCTTCGCTCCATTTGGTGCAAAAGCTGTGGTCAAATTCCCTCCATGTCTGTCTGCCTTGTGCCAGTCTGCTCATAGGACGCCAGGTCAATCCAGCTGTTTTGGCTTTTCCAGTCAGTTTGTGAATGTCTTCTGCCGTCCCACATGTTAACCAATAACGAATCATATAACTGATTAGTTATTACAAAACTGAGAGGATGTCCCATTTACTTCTGTTATAATTTGGTGGTTTGGTTCTCAAGACAATTATCCAATCAGGAAGCCTCACGTCAATCTCTCCTTTGGGTTTCAATGCTGAAATCCAGGTGAGTGAAACCTAAAAGGACTCTCACTGAATCTGAATCACCACTGCAGCTCACAAGTGAATTCTGGAGCACCTACAGACAATCATTAAAAAAAAATTAAAAACCCTAAAAAACTCTAAAACTTTAATATACAGGTTTAGACACTGGTAACCCATGTTCAGTTATGATTATTAAACAGTAAGAGTTACCCATCATAAAGTGCTACCCAGTATTTAATGGCTCCTTGCATGAAAGACTGAAAAACCTGAACCAAACAGCTATCCGTTACCAATAAAACATGCTATGATTTCATACTAATCAGCTGAGGATGTCAAAACGATTTGCAAACACATCCACAGTGCAGAAACATAATCCAGACAAACCTGTGATCAAACATGACTTGGAGAACTACCGGCTTTGTTAGCTGACTGTTTTTTGGCACAGAAGTCAAAAAACAAACAGAAAAAATAAATAAGTAAATAAGCCAGGGAGAAAGGGAATGTGGCTGAGGCGTAAATATCGAGCTTGTCTGATATTTACGGTTGGAGATCGTGGCAGGTCCACTACAGCAGTAAATAATGGTACAAGCTCCAGACTGTTAGGACTGCTGTAGTAAGTATATTTGACTTACTTTTTGAGGTAAAATACAGTAGTAGTAAGTGAATGGTCTTGCGTTAAGGGTGTTGGGTTTGGCCCAGTTTCAGTCCTAATGTACACTTGGTTTGGTCCTGTTCTAGTGTTAGTTTAGTCCTGGTCTAGTTCTAGATTTAGGTCTGAGTTCAGATCAAGTTAAGTCCCAATTTTACAAAAAGTCCTACTTGGTTGCTAAAACAAAATTACTCTACTAGATGAACAATGTTGAGCAGTGTATATTTTGTGATTTGGACTGTGTAATATGGTCAATTTTTTTTATAACTTTAACTTTACTAACTTTAATGGCCCTACTGGCTCACTCTATTGTTCTCCTTGTTTCCTTTGTTTGCTTTGGGTCTGATGATGGAGTTGTAAATGGGGCATAAGTGGTGTCTAAGGCCCCCATACCTGTTCGTGGAAGGATTGTCTTTCCTAACAAAAATAGCTTCTTTAACTCCCTTCTCAAACCATTTCTTTTCTCAGCTAAGATCTGAACTTCACTATCTTCAAAGGAGTGGTTCGTGGCTTTGAGATGGAGATGTACAGCGGACTGGGGTCCAGAGGAGCTCTCACGCCGCTGTTGGTACATCCTCTTATGAAGTAGATGTTTAATTTCTCCAATGTAATGCTCCCTGCACTCTGCACTACACTGAATGGAGTAGACCACATTACTTTGTTTATGGCTCGGGGTTTTGTCCTTTAAGTGAACCAGTTTCTGTCTTAACGTGTTTGTTGGTATGAAATAGACCAGGATCTCAAACTGTCTGAAAATTCGCTGTAGTTTTTCAGACACACCAGTAAGGAATAATTACACCTCTCCTTCTAGGTTCAGATTCCCCGTTGTCGTGTGTTTTAGCTCTCTTAGATCTATTGAAGGCCCATTTTGGATATCCACAAGCAGAGAGGGCTCTGTGTTTGTGGGCACCACTTGAGCTCTGTGTTGTAGAGTACAGATGACTCACACCATCCAGTGAATGGTGTGAATCAAACAGCAGGTATTGGTCAGTGTGCGTTGGTTTCCTGAAGACTTCTACATGGAGTCGTCGGTCCTCTCCTATTGTTACTGCACAATGTAAGAAGGCCAGGGTTACAGATCCTGAATTTTGATTTTAGTCCACTTGTCATCCATATATCGATACTAATGCGTGGGTGGAGTGCCTGGAAATGAGGCCAATGCCTCCTGTTCAAATTGTTCCATATACAAGTTAAACATAATACGAGAGACCGGTGAGCCCATGGCACAGCTGTGGATTTGCCTATAGAAGTTTCCTCTAAACTTCAAATATGTGGTTATTGAATATTAAAACAGTTTGCAGATTTGGTCCATTGTCAGCTTAGTTCTCTCTTTTAGTGTAGTATCCTGCAGTAGCCTCCTTCTTGCTGCCTCCACCGCTACTGATTTGGTAATACAAGTGAAAGGAGAGGCCACATCAATTGAAACCATGGTCTCATCTGAATCAAATTGGAGATGCTTGACTTTGTTAACAAATTCTCCTGTGTTCTCAATATGAGATGCAACCAGAGGAGCCAAGATGGTCTTCAGATGTCTGGCCACACTGTATGTGATGAAGTCTGTGCTACACACAATGGACCTGAGGGATACTCCCTCTTTGTGGATTTTTTATGGAATCACCAGGATAGAGTCTGAAATACAGCTGTCTATCAATCACTTCTTCCTTCACCAGCTTCTGTAAGCAGTTTATGATTTTCTTCTTGTAGCTACTGGTAGAGTCTCGTTTCAGCAATTCGGAAAATTTCAGCAATTAGGTTCTTTTCACCTGAGTGTCCAAAACATGCGGCTGAAGGTCAGAACACACAACAATACAGTTGATCATCATGTGCCGGCCTATGGTGTCCTGATGCCATGAGCGCTGATGGACACTCTTGTGCTCGAAGAGGATTTTCATTATTGAACATTATTTTCATTATTGAACATTTTTTTCATTATTGAACAAACAAGTCCAATAACAAAACACAACTCGAGTTCAAATCAAGGACATTGAAGGCCCCCAGTAGAACAACAGAGTCACTGGTCAGTACACTGCATTAAAGCTCCAACCCCAAGCCTGGCACCAGGGAGGGGCCCGGGCTAAGCCATACCGGACAATATCACGACCCTAGTTTTCACTAGTAGCAGAAACAAAAGTGAATAATTGTAAATGAATATAATAAAATCTAATATACAACATAATATATACATAAATAATGTTTGTGCAGGTTGAAATATTGTGTTTACGAAAAAAATCACCAATTATTTTGTTGTCAGTCCAAATACTAGAAAGTCTGCTCATATGCCACATGCAAGGAATCTCCATCTGTTTTGATGTCTTGGTTCTGCCTTTGCTCCAAACCTGAAAAGCTCTATTATTGAGGCATGCATTCCCCATCCCTAATTATCTAACTAAAAAGAAAAGCTTATTTCTTGGGCCCAATCCTTTCAATTATCTTTTCTGCTTACATTACACTTGTGTAGGCTCTGCTTGATATGCACAATCTTGCTTCAGACACTCTCCCTGACTCCCGCGCTAGCTTTGTTACACCAGTAGGGGGCTAATCATTCACCATATGCAAAAGACACCTCTGCCATTCTGTCAATTTGCACACTTAAATGTTTTAAATTGATTCGGAAGTCGCTGAAGCCAATTAGAAAAGCGATATATAATTTAGTTTTGAGTTATTACTGTCAGTCAAGAAATTGATTATGGTGTTATGTTTCATGGCACTAAAGTGATGCTGTCAGAAAACTCGATTAATGGAATAAGCTAAGTTGAAGAAGTCAAATTATGCTAAGTTGACCTTTTGGATCTAGTTGCCAAGGTATAATGTTGTTTGTGTAACACGTTCGTTAAGAGACTTGATAACAATATGCAAATAGTTGTCTGTGATTTTGTTATATGTTTGGTAAATGTGCAGTTATATAAATAAATGGAACTTGTTTCTTATGTAATGTAACAATGTTTAAGATTTTCAAGAGTTTTCAGTGTTTTTGAATCTTTTTGGAATTAGCAGTGTCATTTTATCAAGTTGAGATCTCTCAGCTAAGGAGGAGAGTAACTGCTGTGGCTCCGTTGTACTTCATGGAGGAGTCATATATTTTTTATGTTTTGTTAAACTTACCTGTTGACAGTAGATCATATGTAACTTTACTGTAATATACTGTAATTCATTTTATTGTATTAACTGTACAATTATAACCCACTATAGCCACTTCTGCTGTTAAGAGACATGATAATGGAGAAGAAGCTGATGGTAAATGGTCACATACATTTTTGTTTTTTTTTAATAAAGTATAGTGAGAGCGGGATTCGAACCGCCAACCTTCAGGATCAGTGGACAAACTCGCCCAACTGAGCTCCTGTTGCCTCTGAGTCCAACATCATAACCACCTGTGTCGTCCCAGACCTTTATCTAAAAGCCAGAAAATACTGCACAGTGGCCTATGTATGTCAAAGTCAAGGAGTCACATTTGCACCTCAAAAATACTGCAACATAACAAAATTGGCCATTTCATTTACTTATTGTGACCTGTTGGTAAAACATGTTCACAAAGTTTGAACCTTTAAATGCTTTACAGAATCTTAAGGACATAATCTTAAACAGAAGTAGTTCATTTTAAATGGTTTTTCATCTTATAAACTCATCACAGTTCACCCTGATGAGTTTATAAGCTCTTTTTACAACAGCGCAGAGAGGAGCAGAATTTTCACTGTCATTTATCTGTATTTATAGGGACAGCCCAATTTTTGAACTGTTAAAATACAGGACAATACAAACAACACAAATAACTACTGAGGTCAATTTAAAACATTAAAAACAGGTCTGATTATAAATGTTTATAACCAGATTGTTAGAAGTGCAGTAGTGGCACCAAAGTATCCGGTTCTGCCTGTCCTTTTTGTGTACCAAAAGCTTTTTTTTCCCCCATTTTTGAGTTCTTGTGTGGACAATTTTTTAGACTTAGACAATCATGAAATCTTGTATTAAAAGCTGAGTGAAAGACTGCATCTAAAGGTTGAGGCTGAAGTCTGCATGTTTATTATATCTCCATAATTTAGTGCAGAAAGAAAGGTTGCTTGAACAATTTATTTTCGGTATTTCAATAGGATGCAATATTTTGTTTCTGTAATAAAATGACAATTTGGATTTTTAACTGTTAGATAAAGCTGATATATGTATTTTAAAGGTTTTCATCCAGCCAAAACCGAAGATATTTATAGGTGGTGACTCTTTAAAACAATATAACAACATCTTCTTACTGCCGGGTTTAGTTTGAAAGATAATTTTTGCAACCAATTACATGTAGCAATGTCAAATCCAATGCTTCAAGCGCTTCAAGAGGATTTTATGATCTACTGAATCAAAAGCTTTAGCTAAATCAATAAACAGAGCTGTACAATGTTGCTGTCAATGTCATTCAAAACTTTTGTGATTCCACTGACAGTACTATGCACTTTTCTGAAACCCAATTCAAAATGGAGAGTTTATTTAAATAAATTGTAACTTCATTTGCTACTTGATCAATTAAAATATGTCAGATGTTGAATTAAATATAGAATAGCTGGGAATAGAAGATTTTACTCAAGGGCATCAGCTCCCGTGGAGGTCTATGGAGCAGATCTAAAGAAGACCTCCATGAGTGAAAAGTCTTAAAGAGAAGATCTGATGTTATCTGCCAGAGGTTCAGATTCAACATCACCATTATAATCCAAAACATCACACACAGAGATAAAATGCCTATTAAAAGCATCACATATTTCCTCTTTAGAATGTACAATAGCTGAATCCAATACAACATCAGTTTATAATGTATGAATACTAGGTTCCGAGAGAGGTCTTACTGTCCTCCAAAACTTTGCCGGATTTCCGTCACTATCAGTGCAGACATGAAGTAAGAAGCCTTTCTAACTGTTGCCAAAGAGCTATTTCTTTCTCTTTTTATGCTAAAATGCCCAATTCAAACCTGACTTAGTTGTGTGCGCGGTTTTCCAGGCAACATTTCTTTCTTTTTGATTAAACTTGCGATTTCTGAGTTGAACCATGGATTGTTACAGTTTTTCCATTCTATTTTTTTTCTTTTAGGTGCATGTCAGTCTGCAGTTTCATTAATCAAGATAAAGGAATGCTGATGTTAACACTGTAGTGCAGGTCAGAGATGAAGGTTTGCTTATTGAAACATTTACATGATCTTTTCGCCTTTACACGTGAATGTGTCTCTTTTACTTTTGTATTTTGAATAAAGAATGTGTATGTGTATGAGTCTAAGTCAGGGGTGGGCAAACTTTTTGACACACAGGCCACAGTGGGTTCTAAAATTTGATAGAGGGGCCGGGCCAAGTACTACACTGTATTTGCTCATTCACTTAATGCTTTACACAGCCTCATGTCTCTCTCGTATTATTACACACATTATACCCTATTGTAAAAGCATTGCACAAACTTTGGCCTTTTTGCTCACCGATTCTCAGGAATTTCTAAACAAAACCGACCAACTTGTCATGCATCAACCTGACAAACGTCCACACGGTACACCTTAAGCGATTCTATATGCGCACACAAGTGAAGAGACAGTGGAAATAATGAGCTATACTAATGGAACTGAACGCAAATCCAATGAGGGGGAGTTTACAGTGCGTACAGGTCAGTGGGTGTGAAGGGTATGACAGGAGGAGCGGGAAGAGCTTTGTTTAGTGTTGTCAAGAGAGAGACATGTTGTTATAGATTTTCCATTCAGTTTTTTTTTTCTTTTAGGTGCACGTCAGTCTGCAATTTCATTAAGGCATTATCAGGGTCAAAAATGCTGATGTTAACAGGTCAGAGATGAAGGTTGGCTCTATTTAAATGAATGCCATAGTGGGCAAATACAATATTCCTCTTCCAGAATCCACAGCAATGATCCACAAAAGGAATTCCTCAACACTTCAGTCAGACATGAAGTTGGCAAATCTGACAAAACTTTCATGTCACCGAAACTGGGAGATGGAATTGTACCAGACATTACACATTCTTTTCTTGACTTTGGCTCTGTATCTATAAATGATTTGAAGTTACTTTCCAACACCTCGGACTGTTGCAGTTTAATGTGCACTATCACAGTGGATATGACTGGACAGTGTGTCTGTGCACACAGTGTTTATGTGTGAAACCTGAGCTCCAGGGTGACACTCAGTTTCAGCCCATGGGACGGCTACAAGGCATATCATAGACAAACCGATGAGGAGCTGGGGGCAGGTCTCTAATGTATTTGGTGCCGCTGTGATGTCACTAAGGAGCTAAAAGCGGATGGTAACTCCTCGTGACTTGATAGACATGCAAACTTGTTCAGGTCAAGACCGTTAAATCTATTTGACAGCTCCAATGGCTGCCTCTGATTAGGACTTGCATGATGATGTGAGCACTTTCCCTTTTGTTTACTATTTGTAATGAGAGACCAGTTGTGCAAGGGAGTAGAGGGAGTTGAACCCTTTGGTTTAGCTGCACCGTGACAACTCCATGTATCGTGCAGACCACGGGTAGATGTTGGCTGACTACATCCCGTGCAGCAGAAGTGGAATTTAAACCAGTAACAGCTACGGTTGCATCTAATTTATTCATCATGGCGATGGGCATGGACTTTTCCCACCACTTTTCACCACCGAATCAAGGAGCTAGTCACGAGACTGGCTGTGGGTTTGAGTCGGTAAGGAGATGCAGTTCTCTAGCCCTGTCATCCTCGCTTCCAAGAGTAGACAGCTGTCACAGTGCGTCAAGTCGGCGAGTGACGCCATGACACAAGGGCCCGAACAGGAGTCCACTGCTTTGAGATGACTTTCGACAGATCGACAGGATCGACACACTCCACACTCCTCGACACATTCCACACTCAGCAACACACTCCACACTCCACGTTCTACCGTGACATTAAAGCTAACAATTAGCATGCTAACTCACACTTCCTGATAATTGAACAATACAATGATTTGTGATTAGATGCATGCAGACAGCATGCAGTGGACAATATATCTGCACTGTATTGCTCAAATACAAAAAAGCCATTTGGAATGGAAGTTAATGGGAAAAATGTACCTGAGGACCACAGGTGTGAGTATGTTCATTATAAACCATTCAATGAACTTGACTCAAAAAATAAATGAATTAATAAAAAAAATAAATCAAATACAGAAACCGATCAATGTGTATGCTATTTGGTGCAATGGAGAAAAAGTTATGCAAAAAAGAAAAGTTGTGACATACAAAAATGTACCTAGAGGTCTAGGAGGATTAATTGCACAGCTCTAGACAATTAAAAAAGTTACAATAAAGCCTTTATATCTCTGTCCAAGTTTTTCAGCCCACCCTTGAAGTCAGAAAAGTTCCAATGGGACTTAGTTATAGAGGCCTTTGGGACAGTGGACAGATATGACCCGGGCCTGTCACTCCTCACAACTGTCCCTTCCCATCTCACTTTATCGCGCTGTCTCCTTCTGTAGCTGCTATTACTTCCTCCCAGAGTGCTAGTCCTACATGTCTACAGAGGACAGCAGGGTGACATTGACCAGGATTTGAACCCAGGCAAATAAGCAAACATTTCAGGTTGTTTTACCAGTCAGGTCCATTGTTTAAATCCTTTGCTTTTAAGTGGTTTTGCTGTGAAAATGTCCAATTTAATTGTATTTTTTTTTTTTTTTTTAAGGTGCACTATGTAACTTGTAGTGTCTGCCTCCTGCTTGCCTCCATGAGTATGTAATTGTTTTCTCTTTATATATGGCACTAAATTCATGTATCACTATAGAGACAACTACCTCAACGGGTCAAATTACAGGTCAGATCTTTGGAGAGGTGACCCCGCACGCAGTGAGGGTTTTTGCTGTTTTTGTTTTGTTTTGCCATAAAACATTTAAGTGTATAAATGCAAGATACACATTTAATGCAATACTGCGGAACGGTCCGGGGAAAGCAATACCTGGGGAAAGCAAAGTACCTAGTCCCTATATAAGGAGACAAAGCAGTCCTGACATAGTGCTGACGCCGATATTACATTCTTTAAATGCTATTTGTGTGTGTGTGTGTGTATGGGTCTAATTACGACATACATACATATACAATTGCTCACTCACCTAATGCTTTACACAGCCTGTCTCTTGTATTATTACGCACATTATTCCCCGCTGTAAAGGCATTCCTCAAACTTTGTCTTTTACCGATTCTCGGGTATTTCTAAACGAAACCAACAACTTGTAATGCATCAACCTGACAAACTTCCACACGGTGCACCTTAAGCGATTCTATATGCGCACACAAGTGAAGAGACAGTGGAAATAATGAGCTATACTAATGGAAAAGAACGCAAATCCAATGAGGGGGAGTTTTACAGAGCGTACAGGTCAGCGGGTGTGAAGGGTATGACAGGAGGAGCGGGCTGAGCTTTGTTTAGTGTTGTCAAGAGAGAGACATGTCTTTGTAGGTTTGCGCTGCGAGACAGGAAGTCTATTAATCTGTCCGAGCAAAGGGAGAAATGGAGGGAGAAAGGGGGGGAGAGAGGGCGGGAGAGTGGAAAAGTGCAGGGTAAAAGACAAGATGGAAGTCCCCTCTGTGAAGTTGAGGAGGTGGGCTAATGGTGTGTAGGGAATAGTGGTTTTATACTGTCTATGAGATACATTATTTTCCATGCTGCCGTGGTCCATGTATGGAAAAGTTTATATTGTAAAATACTCAAAAAGTTAAAGGTGCTGTACTTGATTTGTCTTAAAACGTGGAAAAACAGCACTAGTTCATTTTAAATGGTTTGCAGTGGGAGACTAAACATCTAAAAAAACACTAACACAGTAGAAACCATGGTAGGTAACAATGGACTCAGACCTGAACTTTAACTGCCACATCAAATCAGTAACAACTCCAACTTTTTACCATCTAAAAACACTGGAAAAATCAAAGATATACTGTCAAAACCAGACTTGGACAGACTTATTCATGCATTTGTGTCCAGTAGGTTAGACGACTGTAACGTCCTGCTCACTGGCCTCTCCAAATGAGTGTTAAGACAGCTGCAGCACATCCAGAACACTGCTGCTCAGGTGCATAAACGCGTAAGTCCTGTTCTCAGGTCTCTGCACTGACTTCCTGTGGCTCAGAGAATAAACTTTAAAGCAGCTCTGTTTGTGTCTCTCCATGGCCAAGCACCAAAGTACATCTCTGACATGTTAGTGTCATATGAACCATCTCACACTCTGAGGACTTCAGGGACCAGCCTCCCGCTGGTGCCCAGAGTCAGGACTAAACATGGGGGATCAGTTTTATGCAGCTAAAACCTGGAACAGTCTTCCTGAAGATGTGACTGAAAAGTTTTTATTCTGCACTCTTCTGTTTTAATGTTAATTTTATGATGATTATTTTTTATGTTTTGATTTGTTGTATTATGATTTTAATGTCTTTCATATTCTGTAAATCACTTTGAATTACTTTGTGCACAAATTGTGCTAAAAAAATAAACTATGTACTAAGATTTAAAAAAGCTATTTTAAATAATACAGCCCTTTAAGGCTAATTAGGTATGATTACAGTAAAGTGTAACAAAAGCTACAAAAGTATGAATTATAAAGCATAGTTGAACTACTGCCATTTCAATCTATTCTATTCCACAAAGACATTAAATAACAAAAATGAAAACAAAAATGTACTGTGGACACATTTTACAGTGTAGCCAGCATGCTTTATATTTTCCTGGAGGTTTTTGTCTGAATACCTCTCGTTCACCCCCCAAAATGAATTAGGAAGACAGGTTTCCTCCTGCCTGTACAGAGGAAGTAGTTGGGAGCTTAGCGGGCATTAGGGGAGGATGACTGATGTAGTGTAAAAGGAAGGAGGCTCAGAGGAGGATAGGAGCAGGTCTGACGAAAGCCCCTCACCAAATCCTTCAATCTGCCCCGGGACCCTACCCCAAGGAACCACCAATCACCCAGCACAGAGTAAAGAACAGAGGGGAAGACAGCCAGGAGACAACGGGACACGGAACATTGAAAAACATGGATTAAACACACTTAAAGGGGTAGTACCAGCGTTTTTCCCCTGTGTGTTTGAGCGAAATGTGTCTCGGCCCAGTGCAGATATAGTATAGCATAAGCAGCTCTTAAGGTAAAAATAACTGCTGTGCACTGTCTGCGTCTACAAAAGGTTTTATTGTCCGATAATCAGGAAGTGCGGGTTAGCGTGCAAGGTGTGGTTCACTTATGCATGTTTGTTAGGCAAAATTCCACACTGTTCTCTGAATATTGTGAAAAGTACCGTATTTTCTGGACTATAAGTCGTACTTTTTTTCATAGTTTGGCCGGGGGTGCGACTTATACGTGATGGATTTAGTGATTTGGAGTGAGATTAAGAGTAAGGTTGTTTTTTATGCTTTAGTTATGCGATTAACTGTTAATATCTTACATTAACATATCAGACACATATTCAGTTCACTGTCTGTGCTTCATGTAGTTGAAGAAATATAAATGTTGTTCTCTACTTTATTGTTATTATTTTAAACTGCCTTTAAAGATAAAATGTCTGCTCTTGGTCTCGGATTTTGTAAAATAAATTTCTCATAAAAAAATGTGACTTATAGTCCAGTGTGACTTATATATATATTTTTATTCATTATTATGTATTTTTTGGCTGGTGCGACTTATACTCTGGAGCGACGTATAGTCCAGAAAATATGGTACTTACAATCTCATCATGATGAATAACTTTGGAGTAAAAATCAGGTACAGCATCTTTAACACTGACCACTAAACCATCAGTGAGGCAGAAGAATTTTACATGCAAATAAAGTATGAGTGCTGCTATTTTATGGAGTGGTATTGTAGGAAGTGCTAGATTAACAGGTAGAACAAATGCAACAAAAGTTTACAACCATACAAAAAAAAGAAAGGCACAACACTGGCTGTGGTTACAAGCTCACCAAAACCTTATGTCTGATCCAATATCTGACCTTTTAAAATTAATTAAATCACATGCAACCTGCACAGTTTGATGTGAGAATTTGAGTGTGCATGTAACCGCACCCACTGCAGTAAAAGTAGTCCAAAAATACAATACCCTTCTCAAAGAAATATG
The DNA here is from genome assembly GCA_019594935.1 of Periophthalmus modestus. Taxonomy (NCBI): domain Eukaryota; kingdom Metazoa; phylum Chordata; class Actinopteri; order Gobiiformes; family Gobiidae; genus Periophthalmus; species Periophthalmus modestus. The sequence goes on from JAIEZT010000054.1 coordinate 9,443,799, forward strand.
ATGTTGGAAACCAGTTTGGAAAGAAAATGCTGTTTACTCTTAACCGGTGCCAAAATTCTCAAGATAATTTATACTGCAACCTGGTTAGGCCTGCTGAAGTGTAATATAACAAATTTATGCCACTGACATAAAAGTAGAATTATCTCCAAGAAAAATATTCTAAAAGTATAATATGGTTTTAAAAAACAAACTGCAATAAATAAACAGCAGAATGAAACACTTTAGTAGTTAGTTTGCATCTAGAATGAGTCAGAGAAAATATTTATTCAACTCTCCACAGCTCAAATCTAACAGGAAAAATAACAGAAAGTTCCCAATTAATACTAAGAAAAAGTGCCCACAATAAACATAGACCCCAAGAATGATTGTTCCATCTAAAATATAGTGAATGATAAGTCGATATAGCATTTATCGTGACAGGCGTAGGTCCGGTAGCTGACTGGCTCGCCCTCTCGTCTCACGTCTAGAAGGTTACGGGTTTGACTCCCGACGTGGGCCTTTCTGTGTGGGGGTTTGCAAGCTTCTCCCTGGTACTTCAGTTTCCCCCCATCAACCCAAAACATGCACCATAGCTAAAATCCTCCAGCTAAGGTAGTCCTGACCAAGCCTAGCTCAAGATCTGGAGATGGGTCCCCAGACAGGGTGACTCCTGGCCCCTGTAGGTTATATTCGACTATGGTACCATAATCCGTAATATCGTTTAATGTGATGAAAAAGGGTCCACAATAATCATTCGTGGGACAGTTTATATAATCGTGATAATCGGAAAAAAGCTACTTAACCACAGGGAAGGAGGGGGGCAGGGCAGGGCAGGGTTTTAGGTGCCAAGAATTATGAAGCTTCTTGACCCGGGCCCCCAAATTTCTGTCAAGGGCCCTGCTTATCCATAATGTTGTGCACAATTATGTAAAACTTGCGTAAACATGGAACTTACTCATAACTTGCTCATATCCGTAACATTTTTAAACTATCAGCAGCTTTAATTGTTATCGTGATACAATCGTTAATTGCAGTTATTTTGGCCACGATAATCCCAACGCCAAATGTCAATATCGTCCCGTGCCTAGGCTACAAAATAAGTTGCGTAATAAGGCGAAACCCGTTGACCGAAATGACAGACAGGTAACTTTGCCTCATGTTAAATAGACCAACTTGTCAACGCTCACTGCACTTTTGATTGCCGCTCTAGCTTTTTCCAAATCAGCGGTCCATTCAGATGTGAAGGAGGCTTGTGGGTTCTTGGATAAAAAAAGAAAGAAATCTACCACCAAATAAGCACATACTTCTCCCATTCTCCCCCGACAGTAATGATCAGTGATACAAGTAACTTTTGACGTGATTCCACACTTGGTATTACAAAGGCAAGTGCAGACATTTTTATCTAATACCCATAACGAGGTATGTATTAACATTAGAGACAGACCAATCTATCGAGCTGATATTTGGACGATTTGGAGTATTGGCTATCGGCCTTAAATCGCCAGCAATGGCCGATATATTTTGTTTTGGTTGATATACTGCCTTGAACATACACACAAAAGGTTATATTAACACTTTAATATGAAGAGATACCTGTGCAAAGCGTGACAACACGGCTCTTTTTATGGGTTTGTCGTAAAAAAAAAATAAAAAAAAAAATTAAAAAAATGGCTGTGGGTCAGTTTGTAGTGAATTTGGTAACACTTTATAATAACTATAGCCTCTTTAGCCTTAATAAAGCATGAACAGACACTTAATTAATAATGAATAAACACTTAATTAACAATGAGTCATGCTTAATAACTATTTCATTACGGCCTTAATTAACACTTCATTAACAAGTGTTTGAGTTAATACTTAACTAACCATTTGTAAATGCTTATTTAAGGAGTAACTAAGTGTGAAATAAGTATGAGTAACTGTACACAACACAGGCCAATTAATTGCTAATTCAGTGTTAATTAAGGTTGTAATTAAGTAGTTATTAAGCATGAATCATTATTAAGTGTTTCTTCATTATTGAGTGTTTCTTCATTATTGATTCAGTGTTTGTTCATTATTAATTAAGTGTTTGTTCATGCTTTATTAAGGCTAAATAGGATATAGTTATTATAAAGTGTTACCATGAATTTAAATTACATACTTTGAATAATCAAAATTGGCCTTATAAAAATAAAAATATCTAAAAATATCAGCCTGTGTGAGTGGTCATGTATGTTTCTGGTTGCTCTGTATTCTGAACAATCATATTGGAAAAAAAAACAAAAAAACAATACATATTGGTCGATCTCTATTAAAAATACTTTGAAACTACCATAAACAATTGTATAATGTTGGTTAAAAGTTCATTAAAGATTCGTTTTTTCTTGCCTCAGTACAGATATATTGTATAAGCAGCTCTTGAGGTCTAAATAAGTCGGCTATGTACTACCCGCATCTAATTATAAAGTATTTTATTGTGTCATAATCAGGAAGAGCTCGGTTGCATGCCTGTTGCACGACAAAACTCTGCTCTGGTCTCTGAGAGTTGAGGAAGAGCTTATAAACTTATTGTGTTGAATAATTAGGAAGCTCGGAATGGATTAGAAGGTGAGGAATAAATGTTTAAAATATTTTTCAAGGTTTAAAAGAGTCAAATCATGTAAGGTGTCTTTAAATATATGTGCAGATAAAGTAAAATAGAATGGTGTAGATGGTAGCTACAGTCTTGGGTATTAAATTGCATGACAGATTAAGCTACTAATTTTATTAAAACATATTTAATGTGATCATTTTTAAGATTTTACAAATAAATAAAATCTGTTTTATTTATTTATTATGTTTTTACTTATAGTGACCTTTATAATTTTACTTTGAGATTGGACAGAGACAGCAGATACAGCATATGTAAATGTAATTCTGTTGTCTTACGTATCAGCCTTAACTTCCTAGGACCCGGCATCCTCATACGTGGACAACACGTTTTAGGTTGTCAAGGCCACAATGCAAATTTTTAGAAGAAGAACAGCATATAAAAATGTTCAATTTAGAATATTTTTAAGAATTTAGAATGTGATTATTATTATTATTTTATTATTATATTATTATTATTATTATTATTATTATTATTTATTATTTTATTATGTATTTTTTTAAATTATTTTTTTATTTTATTTATTTATTTATTTATTTTTATTTTATTTTTTGTAAAGGCATATGTCTTCTTTTTGCAGCACTTCAAATGAGCCACATTGTTCCAAGAGGCACAATTGTTGTTTCTCATTTTGTTTTTACTCTCAGGAAAAATGTTTCTGTGTTCAAGCACTTAATAAATAGTTTTTGCAAATCATTATTCAAATGTTCCATCAAAATGATTAAAACTTAGAACGAGCGTCCTCATATAGGGACATAATTTTTCTCAGCAACTACATAATGTAAAAAGATAATTCTCACTCATCGGGTCCCAATCAGCCCAAATAACAAAGAGAAATTAATAAAGTCTTGCAAGATCTCAGGTCCTAGGAGACTAATGTTAATACGGTTAAATGAAGGTTCAAACTCTGAAAAATGTGTTGCTTGGGCATAAATTGTCCCTGCGTTGCCAAAACCATTTTCAGAGTTGACGACAGGGGTAGAGGTATCTCATTTCAAAACTAAGCGCTACTTTCTGTATTTTTGCACTTTTGTTTTTAACTTTTTTCCCCCCATAAACTGCCTCTTAACTGATGTAAACTACCAAGTAATAATCAGAAACACATGAAAACCTGTCATATGCACAAACGTGTAAGAAAACGTGTTGGAAAATGAACAGATTTGAGCGTAAATGAGACGATTAAGCACGGATGAATGGTGACAGACAAAAAGATCAAACTAGATTGACGGTTGAAAGAATGACTCAATTTCTCCCTGCCAGAATCGTGTTTGGTACGGATTCCGATGTGCACATCACAGGAGACTAGGCAGAAACAAAAGCATCAGATACAAAGGAACGTTCAAGCTGCTCCCGACTGATGGTGTGCTGTTTGTTTATTTTGGGTCTCAGCCGAGAATTCCGTGAACTGTTGGGCGGGAAAAAAGGAATATTTTTATTGGACTTTTTTTTTTTTTTTTTTTTTTTTTTAATCAGCGGGTTGTTGAATAAAAAGACAATTTTCCTTCCCCAATACAGTTTCTCTTCGCAGTTATCCGCACGTGATTCCCAGAGGAGTGGAATAACAGACCATTTGGATGAAGAGATGGGTTTATAAAGAAATTGAGTTTTCCGAGTCTCGACGGTGTGTTCAAATTTTAATATGTAAGTTTGTAAGAATTGTTAAATGTTTTATTACGTTCAAATGGAGATTCATTAAAAAGGAACTGCTATTGGGGTTTGAGGAAATTTGGAGAGTGATAATAATAATTGTGCTACTAAAAACAGTGTGAACCCCATTATTATTATTGCTTAGATAGATATAGAGATAGAGACGGAGAAAGAAAGACTAACAGAAAAAATTAAATAAGCTAATGCATAAATTCAGTGATGGGTAAAGTACTCAATTTTGTTACTTAAGTAAAAGTATCACATGAAACAATCTACTTAAGAAAAGGATTTAAGTACCTGTTTAAAAATGTAATTTAAGAAGTATTTCATATAAGTGTTGTCAATGTGTTAAAAAATGTTAGTGATATTGAAAAAAAAAAAAAAAAAAAGAAAAAAAAATCCATATTTTGGTCGACTGTTGCAATACGAATCAATTTCTTCTTCTTTCTTATGAGGTGAAGCTTGAACTCAAACCCTTAATCGGGATGTTTCCACGAACATAACCCCTAAAATCAAACAAAAAGTCCTTTTTACTTTTCAGTCCAGTTCAAAAAATGTAGTGGAGTAGAAAGTTCAGATACCCGCTCTCAAATGTAGTGAAGTAAAAGTACAAAGTGTCCACTGTAACGCTTATTCAAGCAAAGTACAGATATCTAAATTCTCTTTGTAAAAAGTGCAAAACTTTACTACTTGTACTTTATTACATTTGACCACTGCATAAATTACACCTTAAACAAGTTTCCTCAAATACATTCAAGTTAGTAAATGTTTCCCCAATACTTTTATCCTTTGAAAAATCCTACTTGCCCACATTCGAACCTAAAGGGCCGATATTATTTATTTTCTAATGTATGTTATTGTCATGATTCCTAGATTTCCTGCCCTGTTTGTCTTGCTCTTTCCCTCCCTCACCTGCCTGAGTCTGCAGCTGGGCGGAGTTCCTGGCTCCTCCCGTACGCACCTGGAACTCATCGGCGCAATCGACGCCACCTGCCGTGGATAAGAGGAGCCTGGACCTAACACTCGGTGTCAGATCGTCCGCGTGTCAATGTGATTATCTTGCTAGACCTTGCTTTTTGTATTCTTTGTATTATTTTTGCTATCCTTCAGATTTGCTCCCTGGACCGTCCCAGCTCCCTCGCTCCTGGCTCTGCTTCCGACCCTGCTTCCCAGCCCTGGTACAGTCTGTCTTGTTTTTGTCTCTGCACTCCTTGTCACTGGACCCTGCCTCGCACCCTCTGGCTCTGCTCGCCTTGTCTCCGTCTCTGCACTCCATGTCATCCCCGAACTTTTGCTCACACTCTGCTCCCTGCTCCGGTACTGCCCGCACCGTCGTCCCCTCTGCACTCCACGTTACCCTCCTGGACCCTGGCCTGTACCTCGCCCACCGCTCATCGCCAGATCTACCCTCATTATTGTACTATTTATCACTTGCTGTACATAAACACTGTAAACCTTTCCCCGAGTCCTGCATCTTTTGGTCCCTCTCGCCTGCATTACGACAGTTATGTTTCAGAACAAAATACCTGGAGTTGTGTTTTGTTTTCATTCCCACATGTTTAAAACACAAATAATGCATGTTTTAGGCTGAAGGCTTCGTTCAAACAGAAAACACTCTGACCTTGTGATGTAATACAGGAAGTGCTTCATTGTGGTTTCCCATCTCTCTACTGAACTGATAAAAGCTGTTAACTACCACTTGTGTTTCAGTCAGATATGTTTAAGTAATCTTGTGTGATATAGAACCTTTAAAACCTATTTAAATAACTGCTTCCTCGGTCTGAGTGGAACTAATACTTCCATAATACATTGCTACTGGCAGACTTAAGATTTTCCGAAGCAGGGTGTTGCTCTTGAGTGAAAATGCCAGTGACTTCACGAGCTGGCAGTGCGTTGATAGTTAATGTAGATGAGCACAGTCGGTGGCAACAAAAATCCATTTCTAAAACTATTATGTTCTGCTTTTGGAAGTTGCTGGCACTGACGGAGTTCAACAGAAGCATCTTTCAAATTGGCAAAGGCGAATTTCAATTTGAGGCAATCTTTCTCTATTTAATTATCGTCACTTCAGTGAACAATGTGCCACGGGCTTGTTCTGCTGGGCGCTTATTTAGTACAGTCTTACATATGTCTTTTGGTTTTGCTGTCAGAATAATAGTCTGAAGATTCACGCTTCATCAAGTAGTATTCATATCAACAATTAACTGACACAATGGTATGGTCAAGGCATTTGGTTCCGCTATGAAACACTAACACATATTCAGTTTTCATACTTTGCAGCTGATGGCGTCAACATTCCCAGGGAGTGTGATGCTAACAGAGGGCACTGCTATGTCTGAACCAGTCCTTCTCAAATAAGGTTGCAGTTACAAGCAAAAGCCGAAGTTTAAATCTGTCAACTGGACAAATCGTTGCAGGAGTGAAGACGTTTCACTGTTCATCCAAGCCGCTTCTTCAGTTGTGGTCCGATTGCTGGTGGATATAAATAAATTACTTAAATAATCTCTCACCGAGCTATATCTCTATCCTCAGACCCAAAAACAAACAGTAACAAAGAGAACCATAGGCAGCCATTACAGGTTTGGCAGTCTGTTGTTCTCTTTGTTCCTGCTTGCTTTGGGTCTGAGGATAGAATAGGGCCGTTAAGGCTGAAACTGGAGATAGCAGCTGTTTTCATTTTCAGTGCAGTTAGCCCCTCCGTTCAGGTAGATTTAAGACAAAAGAAGCAGCTTGGATGAGCAGCAAAACATCTTCATTCCTAAAACGATTTGTCCAGTTGACAGATTTTAACTTCGTCCTTTGCTATGGATCAGACCTGGACGACTGAGGGATTACACAGACATCACAGTCACAACCTAGCTAGCATTAGCCAACAGTTTTTCAATTAGTCACTCTCACCGTTTCTGTTGAATATCAAACACCTACATGGTACACCACTCTTGCACGGGGTTAGAGTCCCTGGTGAGGTTAAAGTCCCTTACGTAGCCGTGTTCATTAAAGTCCTATATACAGGTTTGAGTCCTGTCCCCGGTGACCGTTAGTAGGCAGACGTGTCCCTGCATAGCTGGGTGCGTAAAGAGCTTCCCTGGGGGACCTTCAAAAAATACACGGGGTTAGAGTCCGCAACTGGTGGTTAAAGTCCCTCACGGGGTTAGAGTCCCCGTTGAGGGTTAAAGTCCTTCCTGAGAAAAACAGGTGTTCAGGTTAAAGTCCTGTATACAGGTTTGAATTGTATTGTTTTGACTTGTGTGATTTCAATGTCTTTCTTATTCTGCAAAGCACTTTGAATTACCTTGTGTACGACTTGTGCTATACAAATAAACTCGCCTTAACGATCACAGACAGAAAATGTGTTGTTTAAACCAATTTTGTATTTTTTTTTTTCAGATTTCAGACTTAGAGATTTCAAAAAAAACAAATTCAAAAAATTTTTTTGCAGTGTTTGCTGATGTGTGCATTGTGTCACCATGGTAATTGCTGAACATTCTGCCATAGACAAACATGCAGTACACCCCTAGCGTAATGTCAGTGCAAAGTATCAGTACAGAAGCACAATACAATGAAGAGAAATATCCCTTACCACTGTCCAAAGAGATTCTTGTGCAGAATCCTTTTTGCATAGCCTTTACTGAATCAGGCCTGATCCATCTTGCTTTGTTTGGGCGAATCATTGTTGACAGCTTTGGTTTAGAATGCATTAGGGAATTAAAAGATACCAAATGTGAAGGGGTAGTAAAATAAATGATGGGGTATAAACTTTTAAATGTGGCTCCAAGCATCTGTCTTATAAATGTAAGAAATATGCAATAGTTCCACGTGCTTAGTGGAATAATACTGAGGCGGATGAAGTGGAGGATAGTCAGAGTTTAGAGCTAAATACAACGTTGACCTTTAAGTTTAGATCAACAATTCATCCTCTTATAATTATAAGTATCTGTTAGTGTTCTGGGTACTTCTGAGATATTTAGGTTTAAAGTTTTGACTTCTTCCGTAACAGAAATGAAAGATGGGGTACATTTATCTGATACATGGAAATAAATGGTTCTTTCATGGGTGGAACCAGTGACAAAAAAAGTTTTTCCCCTGTTAGGAGTACTTTGACTCGATCACTCCCAACAAGGTTTGTCTTATATAGTAATTCTAAATTCGGAGGAGGAGGAGCAGAACTGGAGAAAGCAAAGAAATAAGTTTCCAGATGTATTTTTGGCCTCATGTACTCCTCACACTCCAAAGCGTCATCCTTGTCCTTGTGAGAGGATTTTTTTTTTTTCCAAAGCAGGAGAAATACTCACAAAAAAGCATAACCGCCTTAGTCCTGAGTCTTTAGAGAAACTACTTTTTTCGAATAAAAACTAATGAAAAATATTGGGGTTTGGGGCACTACTACAATTAACACAAGTGCATTCCTATTTCTAATGTGTTTCACTGTGGTCCTGTCACTGGTTTTGTAGTACATTTGTTCAATTGATGGCGCTGAGGTGGAAACTAGATTGTAGTACATTTTATTGACCTCTTGATGGCGTTATAGAGTAAATGAATCCTTAAGTGTCGGTACATGTGCCGGCACAGTTGGCTGAAGGTATCGATGCTTCATGGGGCTTCATCTCACCATCACTATGATTAGCTTCTCAGTCAATAAAAAAAAAAAAGACAAATCCCACTTTGCAGTTGACCAAATAGTGTTTGTTCAGTACAGTGATGGAAATGAATAGTTGACAACTTATACAGGACATGTCTACATTGACATATCACAGCAAAAGAGCTTTGTGCACCAAACATTGAGTTCTTGTTTTGTTTTATTACTTTTTTTATAGATCATTTATTTCCCTTGTACTGGAAACATCTATTCACCAGTCTGCAACTTTGACTCATAAAGAAGTAATACACATAAAGAGTTAAGATACAAAAAGGCATAAAAATAATACAAGACAACACTGTGCAGGTGTAAGGCAGCGCAGTCAAAAATAAGTCTCTTGAATAAGCACATAGCTCAAATGAAACAACACGAACAGATGGTGAAGGATGAGAAAAAGGTCTTCAAGTCGCAAACAGAGAAAGACATGACGCTTTTACAAAGGCATTTATATAATTTAGAAGTGGATAACAAGAACTATCAGAAAGAGGACACCTTGCTCACCAAAGATAACTATATGTTGCAGCAATGACTGAACCTGTTAGAAAGTCCAAAATCCAGTCCAAATCAGGGGAGCACGAAAATGAAGTCCAGTTCTATAAAAGTTTGATGCATTAATTCATTTTATCCATAAGATCAAATACTTTAAGAGGAAGAAATGGCTGGATTAGTGGACTAATGCAGTTTACCATATGTTCAACCAAAAGTTTAACAAAGGCTAAGCTGCCTTAGCCAGAACCGTGTAAGGAGTTCTACTGGTACAACAAGAAATTGCAAAAGGCTGAGAAAAAAAGTGAAAGGTTTGGAAGTGAAATGCGGCACTTACTACAACTTTTTCTGGAGAGAGAAAGAGGAGAAAGATGTGTTGATGCAAGAAGTGGGTAAGATACGACTGCTGATTAAGAAGCCAGAGGGCTACACCGTAAAGAGAAGCTGAAATCCCAAAAGCAACAACCTGTAGAATATCCGTTTTCGATGAAAGAAGGGCACATCGTCGGTAGTAAAGTGTGTGGCGCATTTTTACTGTCAGAGAATATCAAAATGTCCGTGCAAAAATCAAACAATGCGATCAAAATTTCTGTTAAGTCCACTGGTCAAACCAATAAGGAAGAAAGCCAGAAAAGTGTGAAAGCCCCGACCAAAACCATGAAGCTAGAAAAAGATAATTTAAGACCCATTCCCAATTAAAAAGGCCAAATTATTAAGATGATACATTTACCATCCAATGTAGTTCAAACGTCTGCGCAAAATTATAACTCTAAGGCGACCAGTCTGAACGTAAAAGAAAAGAAAGTGAGAAAAAGCCGTCACAGAATTTCAAGCTACCGTCTGCACCTCTCATGGATACCTGCAGATCACGCTGGCGAGGAGCGGAACTGAATCCTATGCGTATCATCGATTAAGAAAATGAACCTGGAGAACAAAGCACAGCGCAGTGGCTGATATGAATTGATACAGTGTGTAAGAACCAAGCAAACAGACGAGCATCCGTGCTTAAACTATTGTTTTACTGGCCTGCTTGTTTGGAGAGGATCAGACTTATTATGTAAAATTGACTTTTTTGAGATTATAGCAATGTATTAGCTGCTGCCTGTTTAGGACCCAGGAGTTTGGCTTAAAAAGGAGATAAAATTTCCCATTTAGATGCATTAATAAACTAATTAAATCGAATATGTAATCCTAATTACAATAGTAGCGTAAGTACTATTCTAAGAAAGAACCTCACAATAACACAGCAAATTGTGAGGTAAAAAATGTGGTACTAAAGAGAAAACTGAAATTCAAGGTTAGATTGGAAAGGGAATTTCTATCATGAACACAACTTTACACACAACACAACACAACATTAGTAGGATGCAAACCCAAACCTAGTTACAGACCCAGCACAGTTGTGGGGAGAACTCAATGCGTTCTATGCTTGATTTGACTCCTGAGAGCACTTCCACCAGCTGACCAGGATGAACTACTCCTATTTCCAGTGGTGGACGAGAGGCTCCAGCTCTGCAGGTGCAAGTTGGGCAAGTTCCTGATGGCAGCGAAGGTGCTGAAGAACTGCGCACAGGAATCTCCTCTTCTTCACTCCCTGTTCAAGGAAGTCTTTTTCACTGCCACTATTCTAACCATCTGGAAGATGTCCACAATAATCCTTTCACTGAAGAAGCCCAGACCCATGGAGCTCAATCACTACTGATCTGTGGCAGTCAACACAATCATAAATGGTGCAATATTAACCATCTCCACCTCAATATCAGTAAAACAAAGGAACACAGATTCGACACCTCCTCACCACAGTCACCTATCATTATTAAAAAACAAACATTATCTCCCCCAGGCCTTTCCCCGGGCTCTTTCCCCCATGGTATATTTTGTGTTGGCCTGTTTTCCTCTCCATGCTGTGTGAGCTATTGCCCTGGACTGGTGGACTGATTGGCTTATGGTCCCTGCTTCTCCGTCACCCTGACACCGCTCTGATACCAAGAGCGACGTGAGCAACTTGAGCAACCAGCTCCCATTCATATCCTATGCAGGTTGAAGCATAGAGGAGCAACATGATGTCTCAACTGAAGAAGAAACAGAAGAAGAAAAACTGAAGAAGCGGCTTGGATGAGCATCCGGCGCACCTAACATACATATTTTAGCTCATTTTCAACACTTATCTGTTACATTAAACACCCGCTAATTAAATTACTACATTATTTAACCATTTTCTATCTTTGTTTTTTATCTATGTTTTTGTGTTACCTCCCTGACCCTAGTAGAGCTGGGCTGTAACACCAAACAGTAGAGACAGTCGACACTTTTAAATATCTCAGGGTCACAATAGACAACTCACAATTTACATTTGATTAGCACATCACGAACACTCACAAGAAGGCAAAAACAATAATCTGAAATCTGAAAAGACTCTACATTTCTCTGCATCTTTTATTACTGTGGTACAAGTTGTTGTTGTCTGCCTGTATATATGTCAAATGAGCTTTGTGTTTATGAAAAATAATATCCCCTCTGGAACAAAAGGTCCTTTAATTTGCATAAATTATCACTTATACCAGGACTCCTTGTATGGACTCCATGTTTTACAACTTTCAGAGTGTAAAGAGTCACTGAGGACCATCAAATAAAAACATTTGACAAAAATGAGGCAGCTATTACAATATACTGAAAAAAAATATCACATGACCACACAAGACTGGTCAGGCTCGATTTCTTGTAGCGTGTGGGACGATCAGTACAACACGCCTGTGGAGAGAACCTTGCTGCCTTTTTGTCAGTCCTCGTTAGCAGCTGTGGTCTTTACTCTCAGCTCTGGGCCCTGTCGGTGCCTCTGCCACTTGTCATGAACATCCAAATCTCCTTACGCACACATCACAGCGGCTGGTATAAGCCCAAAGCAAACACGCAGTCCATGCATTACGGACACAATCTCGTCTTCAAGTGTCAGGGGACATTGCGTGAGCCCTGGGCCACTTCAGCAATGGACAATGAGGGATGGCATTATAAGATATTCAGTATGATTCTTATGCTTAGAATGTGTCTGTAATAGATTGTGCCCACGTTCAATAATTTGATGTCATAAATTCAAATAATACTCCAGAATTAAGTGCATATGACAGGTTAGACTATTCATTTCACTAAGGCATAGTTAACGGCATTATATCTGGGTTTTCAGAAAAAATCGTGCCTAGTTTTTTTCAATTTTTTTTGTGACGTTTATCTTTTTATTTCCCGGTTGGACATGTGCAGTAGCTATGACATACACAGAGGAAGGCCTAATTCTACAACTGTCACCAAGTCAGCATGACAAGGACCAAAACTTAATACAAATTAGCTTTGCACAGTAGTTATGATTAAACGAACAGCACCTGTATTTTGTTAATTGGAGATATCTGCATTTTTTATGGGATGTTTGGTGTTGAAGACATAGGTAGAAACATCCCATTTTAGAGCTTGCCAAGTCCGACACCTGCCCACTAGCAATGCACGAGTTGTCTTTCTGTTGGCGCCAAGCCCCGGGGTCTAAACATGCCGCCCCCTTCAATGGGCCATGCTCAATGGCGCAAGTCGCGAGTTTAACCTTTAGTAGCTAGGTACATCCGCAGTTGAACCACCCCCCCATGCGACTTTGTGTGACGAGAGCGAGCGGCCCTGATAGCGGTAAGGGAATAATAAATAAATCACATATTATAAATGATAATGTTCACGTTTCCAGAGCACTTCTGATCCATGTTCTAAACCTGTGGCTCATTCACGACAGTTGGGCTCGTTTCCATCGCTCACATGCTCGTTCATGTTGTGACCGCTCTAACCAATCAGCGCTTGAACTTAGCTATAGGGGACATAACGTGTAGTCAAAGCTAACAATTAAAACGCTTTTTTTTTTAAGACAGCAGATGGATTTTAAGCTGAGAAAAAGTTTATGATCTGAAAATAGGTCAAAATCGCCACTAAAGTCAAGCTTTGTGAAAGCTGTAGGTCCCTGTCAGCCGAACACGAGCAGTTTGTGATCACATTGCGCTGTATGAGAAAAATCCTTTCTGGGCAGAAGGGATTTTTTCGTTGTGGTACCGATGAGTGGCCACTAATCCAACTCGAGACAGCTCTAAATTAACAATACCCTGTTCAGTTATTTTAATAGATCTATGGTTGGCGTGCGTAATAATAACAATGCATAATTTCTGCGGTACGGGTGTATCTTTGCCTTTAGGTACATGTAATTTAATTTCCTCATTAGCGTAATTTCAAATTGTAATAAAACACAGCACTGTATATCATAACATGCGGAGAACGTGCCTTTATCACCGTCCCCTCTGTCCTCGAGCTCCCTGTGTGAAGTGATTTACCTGGACTGCCATCCTCCACGTCTGCTCTGCTCTTGTCCCTGCTCTCCTCCTATACAGGTCAGGACCGACTGAGGGAGAGAGAGAACAAGAAAGGAGGGACACGAAGGAAAAGACGCAATCTCCCAGTTCATTTTAAGTGATTATTAAACGATTGCCAATTAATTTGTTAAATGCATTAGGCTCATTGCTCAAACTAACCTCACAGTTTGCCACCAATGAAGAATAAATTACAATGAAAATGATGTTAATTTAAAACTCGATGCCTTCCAATGTCATGTGAACGAGCAGGCTGCCGGGTTGCTATAGCGATAGAATACTCTAATAGGACCTTTTAGATATGCAAACTTTTGATTCACAAATGTTCAACCTTACCATTTCTAATTAAGGACTGGCTCCACAGACTTAATGGCCTTAAGGATTAAAATCTTTTCAACTGACAACAATCATGACTCTGGGATTGAGTGATGGCACGCGTTTCCAAAGCAACTTTTACTGACCGAGGTGCTAAACTTAGTATCTTTGTTTCATGAGGATGGGCCCAGTAATTATAGAGATACTAACGATAAACCATAAAGTCAAGAAATCTGCAATCCGACCATTAAACAGCAAATTCTACCATAAATTCTGACCTGTCCTCCAGCTCAATTTAAACTATAAGGTGTAAGGTATTTTCTAGCAGTGCAGCACTACATCAAACTGGTATCTTGATTTACTAACGCTAGGCTAAATAACATGATCACCAAGCCGCTACGCAGACCAGAGTGGGAACTTACGAGGACGTGTGGGCTAATAAGATAACGGCTATGTTCTGGTCATTTTGGTTAAGGCCACTTCTTATCTGTAGCCCCTCTCACTAAGGAATGCGTGACCCCAGCTCTGAGAGGGTTATAAAACACTCTCCTTGTTCGACTTTGCCTAAAGTTTCTTAATGTGTAACGCCATGCAGACCAGAAGAAGACCCACCTTACACAGACACATACATTGAGAAACACTATAAAAGCTGCCAACACACATCTCCTTCTATCCTTTCCTGAAAATCTATTGCTTCATTGTTCACTTTACCTGTGTGGAACTCATTAAAACCCTTCTGACTTTATGTTTCAGACTCTTGGTCCTTTTTTTTTGACGCTTACACCAGAAACGAACATTCTTACAAGGGCTTCTAGATGTTATGATGCCGTGCAAGTGTGCTGTCACTTCTGGGTCCATCAGCTTGGAAACAGCCGATGAACCCAGACAAACAAAGTCTCCTATTTTTTTTAGCAACAACACATCAAGGACTGAGCACATTATAGACCATTATAGCTCGTCTAGACTTTTATTCTTTTTTTTTAACCATAAAAATCATGTTTAAGGAAGTTTCAGCGTGTACTTTTGTCTTTTTTCACACAACTACCTCTACCTTACATATCCATCCTTATTTTTCCTTTGATGCATCAAAAAACTGGGTGGGAGAATCCCGGCAGCACCTGCGCTCTGATTGGTCGTCTTCGAGGGACAACATAAGCACATTACCGTAATGACAGTAACATATTTAAAGAGCCCCATGCCTCTGCTTTTCGATGCCATTTCAATTTACGCGATAGCACAATTGGTTGCGGAGTTACGGTAATGGAAAATCCGCAACCGTGAGTCTAGCATCCGACGCTATAGAGTTAAAGAGATTGCAGTCGTTTAAAGCTAAAAAGATTAAGCATGGATCTAGAGTTATAACTGTGACAGAAAGTGTGCAAGGGACTTATAAAGCTAGGCTAGGCTGAGCTTGTGTTAGCAGTGACCGACAGTTAGTGAGATACACTCTACATATTTGATACAATTTGTGGTTAAACACACGCTTTTGAAAGGTAATTGTCAAAAATGGAAAAAAACAAAGCTAGAAACCAGCTGTGAAGTTTCTGGTTGGACCCTGTAGACTGTATGAAGAAGTGGACTAAGTCAGTGTGACATCACTCATAGCTCTAGTCAAATGAAGCTATTCGAGGCTAGCGGTTATAGGGGAATGAATTAATTGTTCCATATTTGGTATTGCAATCACGAGCGTCATAGCAACCAAAGAACCAATTTGAAGTGAGACTGTTGAAAAGTAACACCCTTTCCCGCCCCCACCTCTGGTTTAGCAAAGAGCGGGCGCTTAGCAACACTGTCAATCAGATGTGTTGCTAATGCTACCGGGAGCGAACTCGGGGAAAGAAGGCGCCTGATTTGTCTGTTATTAATGTTCATATCTGGATTTACGGACACAATAGCGAAATAAAAACCCCAGGATCATGCAGAGCGGGTTAATACGAACATTAACGAGACCAAAATGATGAATGTGATGATTTGTGAGCTGATGGATGTAGAACTGAAATCAGTGGGTGAATTGTCTCTTGTGCAGGTGCTGTGGTTGTTGTCATTTTTTTTTACCCCAGCTTTTCAGACTTAATCATCTGCTCTCATGTTCTCTCTCCAATTCTGCCTCGCAATTATCGCCTCAGTCGCAGCTCCTGATATAAGATGATTGCAGATTTGGATTCTGGGCTCCCACTGCTTTGGAGAGCATCTGTCAAAAGCATTTAAAGTACCTATATTACTCTATTTTCTGATCGATGTTATAATGTTGTTTCCTCATCACAAACATACTTGGAGTTGTGTTTTGTTTCATTCACACATTTCACACACAAATCCTGCATATTTAAGCGTACTGGCTAGCCCTATTGTTCTATTTGTTTCCATTGTTCGCTTTGGGTCTGGCGATGGAGTTATATATGGGGGACAGGTCTGATGTCTAAGCCTTGAACAGGAACAGGGGCCTTAGACATACAAATGTTTATGAAGTGTGCGAGAAGATGTCTTAAGTGCGACGGTGTGCAGTTTTGTCATTCCCAGGTTTATCCAACATGGCCAACTTCCTGTACGGTTTAAGGCGGGATCATAATATATCTTTTGTCCTGTTCTATTTTTTGTTGCGAGTCTCAAATTTTTACATAGATTTTTATTTTTTTTTTTGGTTTTGTCTCCCATTGTCTTGATTACTACTTGATTTTTGCTATTTTCTGGGGTCCGGACGCAATTTTAATTAGGCCCTCATAGGGACGCTGTCCTCGGTTCGGGCCTAATAATAACAATTGCTATATTAAACTTTTGTGAAAGATAAAACACAAAAGGATTCACTAATATTGCTCTCCAAAATTGGCAGTCCAGTACTGAACCAGCATTAAACTACGGCTAGACTAATGCAAACTGGGTTTAAACCAGGACTAACCCAGAATTAAACTACTTTAATTCTGGGTTAGTCTTGAGTTGAGCTTCTAAGGACTAAATGAGCACTAACCCTGTATAAAACCAGCTTTATTCAGGGTGAGCCGGATTAGACTATTGGGAGGGCCTGATCTTGTCCTCGGGCTAATTGAATAAGCCTGAACTAGGCAAATGCAAAGTTGCAAAATATATTTTTAATTATTATTTGAGCAGAATACTCCATTTAGCAAGGTCTGTACAGCATCATAATTGGTGTGTGACTTCCACAGTCCAGGTAATGAAATATAGCAAACCCACAGTCTCACATACACTGTCAGATTATGTTGACCCAGCGGGCCTGGTGCTGTGCTGTCTCTCTTGTTGACCTCCAGTGAGATTTATTATGCACTGCTTTTGCGATTTCAAACCTCTGTTCATTTAACAACCATTTATTATGTAACTAATTAAATTGGTAGCTACATGAGACCATTGTGCTCCGTTGTGGCCAGGCCTCTTACCCAGCGACACACACCATTTGAATGCAAATGCTGATATTTGGTGTCCGACCCACTTAGCGCTCTGCTGGGAGGTAGTTTTCACAGTTGAACTATGTAGAGATTTCAGCCCCCCCCGGTGACAGCTCGGAAATCACCGTGCCTTGATCACAACTGCAAATTTCCTCATTACTTACCAGGATGTCAGAAGCTTCACAGACTCCCCAGATTCTGTGATAATAGGCTGTTTATGATGAGGCCAGCAGCACTCCGGAAAAGGGAGCGCCGATGGAAGTTAACACACGGGAGAGTCAATGAGCAGGAAATCGTGTGCTTCGGATGAGAATGGCGTTTTGATGATTTCAGGGGACAGTGGTAACGCTGCGGGGAATTATAATGGGGGATTATAATGTAATGAGATAATAATAATATTGGTTGAAGTATGCACAACATGTATGTTTGTATTTTGGATAACTGTTAAGGACTGCAGATGGAAAGTAGCAGTAGGTAAATCTGCTACAAACCATCTCTTCTTTTGTAAAAATAATGTATTTGTACATGGTCCCGGACAAATAAAGAATAGCAATAATTAATAATAATAGTAATAAAAACATTTCATTACTCTTAGTGTTATCGTAGTACTAAAATTTCAAACTTGATTTCGATACTAAGGAATGGATCAGTAGAGATAATTGATACTGATTCCAATATCACAATATAAAAAAAGGGGGAAAAACACACTTTTTATTTAGACAAAAATATGTGATATTTAACATTAAATAGTAGCACTTCGTCCTATATTACAATGTTGTGTTATATCTGTGTAATCCCTCAGTCGTCAAGGTATGCTCCATAGTGGTCCATGGGTGTGTACTAGTATCTGTGTCTTATACTTGTTCTGATACAGGAAAGATTAATTTCTGTCCTGTGAATGTGACTTTTTTAGTAGTATCGATATTCGCTTAAAGTATCTAGTTGCAATACTAGTTTTGGTATTGATTAATATCTGATTTTTGATACTTTTGACAACCGTAATTACTCTCTAATCATGTATAGTAATTAGCAGTTGAAATTTGCATGGAAACTATGAAAGAAAGAGGTATGTATTTACAAAGGGTTTAGATGCAGCTGTTGATATTTCGTCTTGTACAATGTCTGTCCATATATGAAAGTGATTATTTAGTTGTCTTGGATTTCCGCAGCTTGCAGTGCCTCCTAAGTTGTATGAGATTGTCTTGATCAACTCGTGAAGAACATGGTCGGTTAAAAGAGGAAGCAGCCCCTCCTGTTTCCCACTATATTTTTGTTTTATTCTAGTTTCCATGGAGATAGTAAAAGAAAACTATAAAATCTGTCAACTGGACAAAAAGCTGTAGGAGCGAAGACATTTTGCTGCTCATCCAAGCCGCTTCTTCAGTTCGTGTTGTCCAGTTGACAGATTTTATGGTTTTCTTTTACTATGGCTCATACCTGGACGACTGAGGGATTACAGAGACGTCTTCTCATTTTCGTGGAGATCTTATCGATAAAGATGTGGTTAATTTTCAGGGAACTTTCTGTATAGCTGCAGGTGGAGTTGGCTTCCACACAAACATACTGTACATACAAGTCAGACAAATAACAAAATACAGACATAAAATCATAGCAAATATGAAAGTGCGCCACAGTTCTGATCAGAATATGATAAAACAATGACTACAATAATAATGAAAAGAGCCTATGACTAAAACATAACCACAAGGAGCTCAAACTGCTCAAGATCCAGAGGGCGCCAGAGGACAGCCAGCTCCTACTGTGTCCTCAGCGGTCCTGTCTCACCACTGAACAATCATTATTATTTTTGTTTTCAATTGTAATTTCTATTCTCTTTTCATCAAATAGGTATGCTTATTCACCTGTCTCGGCTACTTCCTGTTGTCTTTTTTAGAAGCATCTCAGAATGGGGTTGTCATATCTGAAGGAGCGGTCTAAGAAACACAAAACACAAGCTTTCGCCACTTGTTGTAGACCTTAGTGGTAAAAGCAATCAGAATTTCAAGCCAATTAAGAGCACTATGACATCATGCTAGGGGGTTCTACTACTGTCTGTGGCAGAATGTTCAGCAGTTACCATGACGCTCACTACAAAAAAACCCCCCAAAAACTCAAGAAAAAAATTATTCAAAATACCATACATTTTGGACTATAAACCGCTATTTTTTCCTCCACTCTTTGAACAGACTTACAACAGTGCAGCTAATTTATAGATTTATACTGTCTAATGGCCACCAGGGGGCACTCTCTAAAGTAAAAAGAAAAAGTGAGACTTATGTAGGGAAAGATTATGCGCTGAAGAATACACTAGTTTTGATTTTGAACTGTCATTTTGCGCATCATGAACAAACCCTCATCATGGAAAACGCAGCTTGTAAGTTAAAGGGAATCAATCTGGCCATCAAAGAAGGAATTTAGAGCCGCTGCACATAAGTTTGGCATTAAGAAATCGATGGTGTGATGTTGGAGGTGGAAACAGGAAGAACTTAGTCAATGCAAAAAGACGACAAAAGCTTTCAGAGGAAATAAAAGCAGATCGCCCGTGCTGGTGCTGTTTTATTTTCTAATCATGCAGGTACGTCCATCCTGTGTTGATGCCGTGTTGGTACTCCCGATTTTCAGGCCCAGTTTGAAAAAAAAGCATGTCTTAAATTAAAACTCAAAAAACCTCCATGCATCGTCTTTCTGTGTAAGTCTCTCATGTTACAACATAAAAACCTGCAGCTTATATATGTACAAAATTGATTTTCTATTAAAATTTAGCTCGTGCGGCTTATATTCTTTTATGTCTTCTTTTCTTTATTCTTTTATTTATATTATATATGTTGTACTTCTCACAGTTCTTTCTGGTCAGATTTTTGCTCAGATTAAAGTCTAACAAAGCAGCAGACAGGTCAGAGACTATATTTAGCATCACACCCCCAGGAAATGTTTAATATTCAATAAAATAAAATATTAACTGAGTACATTTAACAGTTAATATGTGTCTACCTGCAATGTCCTTTAATGCATGAATAGCTTTACTTAAAAGGGCAAAAGATTTACGCTAAAGTTAACTTAAGATGTAGGTCTATATTAAGTTTGTAAAAAGTTATGATTCCAGTATTCAAATCCGTAAGACAGCTGGTTAAATTACTTTCATATTAAGCCGAAAGCCAGTGAAATTACACAAGGAACAAATTACGAAACCACTTTCTCTTACTGTTGCGTTCTTGCATTTTACTATAGCAATAAAACTCCATATTTTATTGAGTTCTAAAATAAATATCACAAGAATGGGTTTGGCATTGAGAAAGCAAATGAAGAAGGTCACTGAAGGTAAAGTCAGAGTTAGAAATGAAAAGAGGAGGTGTAAGTGTCAGAGCCAAGGTGAACGAGCCTCAAAAGGTAGGTTATAACATCAACTTTTTTTTTTTTTTTGTCTGTTCTGTTCTGTATTTATTTTGTTTGCCTCTGGTTACTATGACATCCATCTCCATCAGTCTGGAAAGGATCAACTAACTGCATAGTAATGTGTTGCCAAGTGTACAGTATTTGCAACATCTGCACCACAGGCTTGAAGTTATGTGTGTACTAATATGTAAAATATCGGGTGAAGGGTCCACTCTCTTCTTGTCATCACAGATATAGTATTATTATTGACATTTTTCCATAGTGTGGCATTAAACTTGAACATGTCATGGAGAAAAGCTCACCGACCCAAGTTAAGGGTCATATACACTGCCTGGACAAAAAAAAAAAAAAAAAAAAAAGTCACCACCTGGATTTAACTAAGCAAATAGGTATGAGCCTCCTACTGGATAATTACCGTAAGTTCAGTAAAAGACGAAATATTAGAGTGTGTACCTTGTTTTTTTTTTGGCCAGGCAGTGTATGTGGATAGGCTACAAAAAACACTCTAATGGCATATTGTGGAACATTTCAAGCAAAGCAATAAGCGCTCACGTCATGTTTCTTTTCCACCAAGATTTTTACTTTAAAACTTTGAACATTAAACGATGCAATTTCACCAGAATTAGAATTGTCTTTTGTAAAATAAATTGTGTTGAGACAGCTTCATCTCAGATTTTTCCGCTCACAAAGAGACAGCAGAAGAGATTTCACGCCTGAACGAAACCTGCATACCAACATGGTTAAAAGCTCCAAAAAGTTAAATTTTCATTAAAGTCTAAGCTAACTCATGATGAACAATTTCTCCATACCCTAAACAACAACAACAACAGCAACACCAGAGGAAACAAGTGTGGTGAAGGTGAGAGGAGGAAGAGGAGGAGGAGGAGGTAAACATTTCCTGCTCTTTACTGTCCAAAAGGCTGGAGCTCGTAAAAGTCAGACTGCTTCGAATGAGTGTGTGCGGGGGGAAATTCATCTGGAGCCCAGCGTCGGAGCATAAAACGTTTACAAACGAGAGGCGTAATCATCCCCAGTGAGTCAGCGCACACTCCCGACAGGGCTGAGGTCAGAACAGGTCCTGTGGAGAGGCCAGACCCAGCCGAACCACTTCAAAAGACCCCGCTGTCGGTTTTCATGTTTCCGTCCATTTAGCGCAGGTGACCCAGGCTTAACTATGGAACATGTCTGATGAAGTCATTATTCCAGCGGTTACTAGCCATAGTGAGACTGATAAAGACACTAGAGGAAGAGAATGGAAACGTGCTGTGGGCTGTTGTTCTGTTATTGCAGTTACTTACTGGTGTTAATAAAGAAATTAATAAAAAAAAAAAAACTTGCAACTTGGCATAAAAGCAATGACGTTTCACCAAAAAAGTTACATAGCACAACTTTAAATCGTGGGGTGTATTGCTGAAGGAAAGGCTTTTTTTTTTTCTCCTGCTGATGCTGAAGAAGAGCTGTTCTAACACTGACATCGTGACAGTAGAAAGACCATGGTAGAGTTAGGGTTAGATGGGTGAAGTGTCTTGCCGAAGAACATAACAATCCATTGCCTGGCATTGCGCAATGATGGATGCATTGTTGTTAGAGTGTTGCCGTTTTATGGGGATGGAGTTGAGGAAATGCAAAGTGTTACCTTGGTGATGGAGGGTAGATGGGTGTATCCAGTTTTGAGGTGGTCATTGCCAGTCAAAGAGAACTTCTTTGTACTATCGGACCAAACCTACATGAAAAAAAACAAAACTCAAGTAAGTAACTCAACCAAGAATGGAGGCCTGAGACATAATCTCTCACTGATCTACAAATCTATCCTCAGACCCAAAACAAAGAGAACAATAGGCAGCCGTGACAGTTTGAATAGGGTCGTTAAGGCTGAAACTGGAGACAATAGCTGTTTACAGGTTTCAGTGTAGTTAGCCCTTCCCTTCAGATGGATATAAGGCAGTGTCCACCAGCAATCTGACCAGAACTGAAGAAGCGGCTTGGATGAGCAGGCAAACGTCTTCACTCCTACAATGTTTTGTCCAGTCGACATATTTAAATTTCATCTTTTGCTCAGTAGAAGTAGAAACAGAACAAGACACTACTCTTTACTCCACAAAGTCACTATGAGTTTGGAAATATACCAACCATATTACTGACACTATTAAATGTATACACTCTTCACACGGAAACCTTAAATATGATATTGAATCAATAAAACATAACTCTCTAAATTTTATACAGTTCTATTCAATAAAAATCTATCAGAAACTCTATCTGGCCGAGGCAAAAAACAATCAAGAGTATCAAACTCATGCATTAAAACATAGGATGGGCCTATGTAACCATTTATGGGAATGCCTTATTGACCTCTAACATTTGTGGAAAAATGTGGAAGCAAGTCAAACGCTGGACTAGAAATCAAAGCAATAATAGACTAAGAATTGTGATGATGACAATGGTTATTGCTATAAGAAAATAGATCATAGATAATGTACTCTATAACAGACCTAGGGTTTGGCTGTGCATATGGAAAATGTATTCTAATATACCTAAACAGTGGTATGGTAAAGTTTTAGGACCTAAAAACTGCTCTTCCATGATCATGTAACTACTGTTAAAAACGATCTAACTAAATAACTATCTGCGTAAAATTGAAAGATGGAGAGAGATGACCTAGTGCCCAGGGTTATTGAAGGAAGCGTAAATTAAGCCGACTCCTGCCGTCTTAAAAATGTGAAAAACGAGTTCATTTTAAACAGTTTGCGCCAAAGAAATGGTTTAGTATAATAATAATAATAATAATAATCTCTCACACATCTATGATTCCATCCTCAGGCCCAAAGCAAACAAAAAGAAACAAAAGAGCACCAGTAGGAGGGCCATTAGAGGTTGAATAGGGTTGTTCACGCTGAAACTGGAGACAATAGCTGTTTTTTGTAGTTAGCTCCTATCTTCAGTTAGATATAAGGCCACGAGCAATCTGACCAGAACTGAAAAAACGTATTGAATGAGAAACTCCTACAACGATTTGTGCAGTTGACAGATTTAAACTTCGTCTTTTGCTATAGTTGGCTCCAAAGTTATTTCTCACTTTATTATTCCGAGCATCCTATATATTCACCGCAATGAGTTTATAAGTGCTTTTCGTAACTTTCATAACTCAAGGCTAACAGCAAATAGTATGCTAACCCGGATTTCCTGATTACCCGGCTTTAAAACACTTAATAATTAGATGGAGACGGCACACGGTGGACATATTTTGACCTCACGAGGGTATAGGCTCTTTAGATATGCTACATATGTTATTACTCGTATATATGTTTTTTTTAGAAATAAATTGAATCATCTTTAAAATATTGTCAAAACAATAATGACTACTGTATTCCCCAACCGTATCTGAGTGTGATACCATCTTTGCCTTCCTGAACTCAATCTCACCTGTGTGCCCAGTGAGCTAATGGTTTGTATTTTTCTACTCTAGTCTGCAACACCATAACAATCTACTATTCTCACTCAGTCACACACCTTTAGCTACAGAGACAATACTGGGTGAAAGCTGAGAGGGAAAAATGACCTGCACTTCACCTAAAATTGTTTATTGGGGCATGGACAATATTTCTTCAGAGCAAAACAATAGAAACGATTGCCTCAACCTTCTGTTCCTTGATAGAAATGAATTGGTCAGATACAGGATACAGCACAGAGGGGAAGCACTGCAAGAAGTCGTCAGTCTATGTAAAGGGCCCATATTACGCCATTTTTGACCTATTTTAAGGCTGTTTCCTCATCAAAAACATACCCGGATTTGTGTTTTGCTTCATTCACACGCGTTTAATACACAAACCCTGCAAATTTGGGCTGCACTCTTTTCTCAACGCGCCGTTCCACCTTGTGATGTCATGCGGTAATGCAGGAAGTGCCTCGTTGCTTTTTTTTTTTTTTTAAACTCCATACACCTTCACTAGGATCATTTGCAGAATTTCAGCTCTGAAGTTGCCAATCTCTACTGAACAAAAGGTTTAAAAGGTAGCTACTAACTTGAAAACTACCACTTAATGACATCATAAGGTAGAACAGCGGATTTTGAGCTTTGGAGATGCAGACAGACTAATAATGCAGAGTAACTCAAACATATGTAAATTAAACAAAACACAACTCTAGGTATGTTTTCGAGGAGCTAACGATACTATGACTCACGAAAATTAGACAGTCAACTGTGCGTAACGTAGGACCTTTAAAGGTGTTTAACATCAGCCATTTACTGGTGAAATAAAACAAATAAACTTACGGACGGTAGCTTTAAACATGCTCTTGAGTAGATTTTATGTTTTAGAACGTAAAATAATGTATATCTTCAGACAATAGACACCATAGATGTTTCCATAGATCCATCCAACATTGGGAACTGGGTAAGGGGAATAAGTACTGAATAAACAAGCCACAGTAGGGTTAGTAAACAGAAGCATGCAGTTGGAACAAACTTCAAAATGCTCAGACTGCCAGACTTTTACCTATGACGTCACAAAACCGGAAAATTCAAAATTGTGTGTTTTTATGAGACTTTGATAAGCAAATTTACTACAAAAGGATTCATTTAACAAGTGTGAATGAAGCAAACCACATACTATTATCTGGCTCAAAATCTCAATTAACTTGCCTTTTTACTTACTTACTTTTTTACTACATCTTTGACGGCTACATATAAATCTTTTCTCCGATCTAATCCTCTGTATCCTCATGGGAACTCCCCGCTCTTGAATTGATGTGAAGTTAATAAAGCTGACCGTGTAAAAGACTAGGCTATGGCTCTAGTAAAAGTGGAGGAGCATGAAGAAAAGGCCCGCTTTATGGGATGCTGTTATTTGTTCATCAGCGTTGGGGCTGGATTCACATTTTTATTGGATCCCAGCAGATGCCTGACAAAGAAGGACAGTTTTATAGCTGATTTGGAAAATGGAAATTGGAGTAGCATGAAACTAATGATATGGCGCAAGTAAAAAAAAGCTGGGTTTGAAATGGCCCCGGATTTAGAAACAGTATTGTTCATTTTCAAACATAGACATGATTTTTGAAATATGTTTAAAGCAAACCATTAATGTTCTGCTAAGTAACGTATCTGCTTTTTTAGGGGACAAAAGCAATTAGTGAACTCCCACCAGAAAAGTTACCTTTAACTTTCACATTTAAAGGCTCTTTACCAGATTTACCGTCTTAAAAAGTATCAAAATTAGCATGAAAGACTAGTTCAAAACAATTATTTCTCACTTTTTAACCCATTCCTAGCATACAAATTATTTACTGTTATGCACTTTCTTCACCACCGTAATGCTTTTCACAACTTCCCAGACTTTTGTTGTTTTGGTAATGCAAACAACAACTAGCATGCTAACAGTGCACCAGCTAGGACAGGTTAGCTAGCCCGGTCTTTGCAGAACAGCGGTGGGGGGAAAAAAATGGTGGACTTCCTGATTTGCGGACTATAGAAATGCTTTTTAATTCGCAGCAGAGAACACACAGAGATGTCATTTTTTCCTCACGATTTGCTTTAATGATGTAACAAATTACAAGTATAAATTATATAGGATAAATCTACATGGCTATGAAAAGTGTTCAGTGACTGGCAATAAATACCAGTGTAAAGTGTATTTCCACATTATAATACAGTATCCCACTTAACTGTTACACATGGATGACATACCATACAGATCCTGTCGTGTTCATTGTCACAAACCGCATTGCGAATAAGACTCCTGAAAAGACAGAACATTTTGCCAGCCTTCCTTGTCACTTAGCTGTGAAAACGCGCTATTGCGATGCACCAACTGACTTGTACTGCTACAGACTGAAACAAATCTGCAGTGGTGATGTAGTTATTGATGTCATAACATTCTTGCCAAGAGGACCAAGAGTAATAAATAACCCACAGACTAAAATATGAAATGGTATTCGCGAGCTTCCATACATCTCCATGAATATGCATTTAAAAAGATTAGGCAAGTAACCAAGTACTTCCACTGCCAACAAGAGTAACTCCTGCCAGATTGATTTGTGTCCAACTCGAGGCAGGGCTGTGGGCAAATCAAAGAGCTTCTGGGCATGTGCGGTGTATTTGGTAAAGCTACTTGCTCTGCTGAATATTTACTGTACTGGATTTTAAACTCTGGGAGTCATACTGCTGAACCAATCTAATAACATGGATTCATTTTGCTTAGTTATACTCGCCTTATTTCAGAAGTTGCTGTCAGTGCTGCCATCGTTCTTCAGGATGTATTATTTTGCATGGGGCTGCCGATCTTAATATCAAATAACTTCTCTACGGATTACAGAGCTGTTTTAAAGGTTCCCAGAGAATCGGTGCAGTGTTGCTGACTTGATGGTCACATTTAACATTTTTCACAGATCAACCGACTTTATACCATATTTTAGCAGCAAACTTCTCAAATTCTCTATTGAAATTCATGGGATTACCATTTAACTGGAAAGTGCCACCACAAAGAGTGCAGTTCAGTAGCATTTATAGGCAGAAAAATTGGCCAGGCAAGACAAGGTCAATATGGCACAGAAGGTTCCTAGTTTGGGACTATGTCTCTCGGCTGGCCTGGGAACGACTTGGGGTCCCATCGGAGCAGCTGGAGGACGTGTCTGGGGTGCGGGAAGTCTGGGAGACCCTGCTTAGGCTGCTGACCCCGCAACCCGACCCTGGATAAGTGGAAGAAAATGGATAAATGGATGGTTCCTAGTTTGGTGGAGGGTTCATCACTTGCTTGTCTCATGAAAAAGTTACTGATCACACAGTTGCTAGAATTCTCACCTCACAGTAAGAAGATTGTGGGTTAAATTCCCAAGCATTTCTGTGTGGAGTTTGCATGTTTCTCCCTGTACCTGGGTGGGTTTCCTCTGGGCACTCCAGTTTGCCCCATCAACCCAAGACATACACAATAGGAACATCCTCCAGCGAAGGGAGTCCTGACCAAGACTTGCTCAAAATCTGGAGATCTGGGTTACTTGGTGCTGTGCTATGGTGCCCCACTTCATTTTTCCGTATGGGGCCAATAAAATGTACCATGATTTGCCTTCAATGTTCCACAGAATGGTATAAACCTTTGCATCTTTAATGTTTTCAACCATATTTTTAATAGTTAAAATGCTTAATTTGGTGATCTTGCTATTCATAGGTTTCAGTTGCTGTAATGGGAATGTCGCTAATTGTTCATCACTCTGAAACCTATGGACAGGGCTTCTCTAAAATAAAGACAACGAGGTGATGAAACGCGAGCTAAAGCATTGGTTAGTGGTACCTGGAGCTGTTTCTCTGGAGCTGACATTAGGGCCAATAGAAGTGAACACCCGTACCTTATTACTCACGGGGATGGATCCTGACAGCCATATCTGTGTGGGGGCCACTCTGCAGAAAGCTGCTAATCTGTGCCACCAATCGGCCTGCTCCGACTGTTAATTAGCTGCCTCTCACTATGTGCTGATTATCTCCATGTCCTGCCATCACGCTGTGCACACTGACCACTCACAGCTCTGTAAGATCCATGCTGTCGGCTCATGCAGGAGAATGTGTCGACGAGTGTGTGTTGGAGTTAAAGAGATAATTTAAAAGGTACATGTGGTTGTACAGTTTAAAAAAAGAAATCATTACAACTTTCAGTGCAATTGGTTTTAACTTGATGATGATGATTTGCCAAAATAAAATGAACATTTAACATTTTAGCTATTTCAATCACCATCAACATTGGATTCATTAAAAACATGAATTTTTTTTGTCTTTTGTGGTTGTAAAGCAAAATTATAGATAGACAGACAGACAGACAGATGGATAGATACTTTATTGATCCAAAGGGAAATCCAAGTTTAGCTGCTCAGTCGCTTTTGTGTCTCAGTCAAAGGTCTAAGTGCAGTTTAACAGGAGGACTGGTCAGGTAAGGTCAGTAGATGCTGTGTCAGGGCCGTTTGAGGAGAGAAGCAGTCCTTGGGAAGAGACAAGAAAGACAGGGTCCAACAGCATCAAAGTCAGCCTCCAGCGGGGGTCAGGTGAACTCGGGAGGCACAACAGGAAAGCATTCCCCTCAGACTCACTCTAACTCCACTCTTCTGCTTTGATCGGTGATGAGATTGGACATTCCCTCGAAGTGTTTCCTCTGGAAGGTCTTCTGCCACTTTGTTGCCACATTTGGTGTAAAAAGCCTCTAGCATCTCAGAGGTCAATTGCTTGCTCCTTAGTTAGCTTCTTGCACAGTCTCCATGGATATAGGAAAAATAAACAGCTCATTTCACCAATTCTACAGTCCCTTACTTGTATCCTTGTGTACCTACCCAAGCTGCCCTTCTTAGTTGGTTAAAACCCCATGGTACGATTAGGGTTCTAGACTAACAATTTGAGTTG
The DNA here is from genome assembly GCA_019594935.1 of Periophthalmus modestus. Taxonomy (NCBI): domain Eukaryota; kingdom Metazoa; phylum Chordata; class Actinopteri; order Gobiiformes; family Gobiidae; genus Periophthalmus; species Periophthalmus modestus. Next base: position 9,473,047 of record JAIEZT010000054.1, read on the forward strand.
GGTGCACCAGTGTGTCTTAATATATTATCCTTAAATTGCTTCAATGGTAAGGACTGAATAAATAATGTAGATAAATAATGTGGAAACTTTTACCTGGATGTACAATTCATTCTCTATACTACACCCTTATCAAAAATAAATACCATTAAGTTCAAACTGAATTAATTAGTATGTTATTTGAGTTTCATTAACAAAAAGCTATGAAATAAGTATTGGCCTCAAACATTAGTCAGACTGAGAAGTCTGTGCTTGAAAGGATCTTTACAGTTTGCTATAGTAAGTGCAGAGTGAGCCTATTTACTTTCAGTACTTGACCTTTGACATCTTTTACAGTCTTGTTTTATTTTCTTTGTCACCTCATGCATCAGCAGTCTCATTTAAGCAACTAAAACACTGAAAAATCTGCAGGTTTGATGCTGCTCTTCAGAAGTTAAGTACTGTGTGTCCCATTTACAAATAGATGAAAAAAGCCAAACTTATGAACTATTAAGGTAGACGGACTGGAGTTACAGGTCTGGTCAGAGGTGAAGGGAGAGCGAATGAATGAACACTGTTTTTTTTCTTTTAGTTATAAATTAAAACGCTAATTTAAGTGTTCTATATAATTTAATCCATGTTTATAATGAGAAGAGAAGACGCAAGGGAAAGGATGTGATGAGATGTTTTAGTCACACCTGACAAAATTTTAGGCACATGTGCACCCAAATTGGTCATACTCCGGAGCCCTGATGATGTTAAAGTTTCGAAAGCTGCTCAGTGTTTCAGTGAGGTATCCAAGAGCAGCCAACATTTAATTATATAGCTTAATAACTGATATCCAAAGAGGGGGTATTACAGTTCTACAGGGTAGCAAAAGACGAAGTTTGAACTTTGTCTTTTGCTATGGATCAGACCTGGACGACTGAGGGTTTACACAGATTTCGGGGGTATTAACTGATAACACATAACATCTTTACCACGATGTTACCTTTCACCAAAAACAAAGTATTAACATGTTTAATAAGTTTCACTTTAGTTTTTGTGCAATCTGAGTCCCCCCTCGCTTTGCTCCCTGTGCTGTTACTCCCCCTTCAAAGTGCTACGACAACACAATCAGCATGCATTTTGTTAATGAAACTACTGCACATCACATCGGGTTTGTGAAGTTGTAGTGTATTGTTTTGTATCATGCTTTTGCATATTTATAGGAAATTACCATCTGGGAGCATAGGTAACATGGGCTTGTGGGCTGAGCGTTTGACTGAAACCATTAGGAGGGTACGAGTATAGCCCGGAAGTGATCACTAGATTACTCAAACATGCATGGATGACATCTAAAACAGCAAACCAAAGCATGTTTTTTTGGATAATACCCCCCTCTTTAAACTATATTTACAGATTTGGATGTATTTTTCACAGTTGTAAACACACACATTTGAAACACATACAGTACAATGATGCACAAAATAATAGCTTTTATTGATTTGTATTTTATGAAACAAAGTACATGTACACAAAGTAACTCACTCTGTTCTTGCTGATTGCGCCTGGATGTTCCGAGGCGCCCTCAGTCTCATATCTGTGCCCATTATACTGTATGTAAATCAGAGTGATGTCTCTCACTGGGTCAATCTGTCCAGCCCGGGAGGCACTGGAGCCATACAGGTCATTATGAACACTCACTAATCATACCACACAGAAACAGGATATGAGACTGGTTTGTGAGCAAGCAAGAGGGAGGGGTCCAAGATGAGGATGAATATATATTTAGCAGTGTGTTTATTGGTATCAGTGATATTCAGTCAGTAATATTGATGATGGTTTCAGTTATTTGCATCACTTAAATTTCCCTATTTAAAGTGAGACCGTAGACTGTATAAAGAAGTGGACTAAGTGAGTAGGATGTCACTCATAGGGTTGGACTCCAGTCAAATGAAGCTCATCGAGACTAACAGTTATGGGGCGAATTTGGGCTAAGTTCCATATTTGGAATTCTGACCACAAGTATCATAGCAACCACAGAGCCAATCAGAGCCAGGCTGTTTAAGGTAACGCCCGCCTGCACGGCTGGTTTAGCAACGCTGTCAATCAAACCTGTTGCTAGCGGGAGGGACCTTGGGGAAAGAAGGCACCTGATTTGTCTGTTATTAAAGTTTGGACACAGTAGTGAAATAAAAATACCAGGATCATGTAGAGGGGGCTAATACAAACATTTTAAGACCAAAATGACAACACTCACTGCTGTAGTTACAGAGAGAGGTGACAGTTTTCTAATGCAAAGTGAACTGGAGTTAGAGTCGATGGAGCAGAAAGTGCACCCATGATCATTTCCTATTTGGAACGTGGTGGTTAGCAGGTTAGCTATGCCATAAGCCATTTACATATACAGAGTGTTCGTTAAATTACTGTCCCTACCCGAGCTGGGACGTTCCTAGTCATTTTTTAGGCAACTTCATTGCAAACTAGGTACATTTGCAGCATCCTGGTCAAAAACACTTAAATCTAAGTTTGTGTTGCCTTCAGTGGTCTTTGCAATTTCCAGTAGTTGGTGACATCACAAGAGACTGCCCTGATTACAGCCAGGTGTTTCTGATTGCAAACACCCGGCTCCAGGGGCGGAGCTTGAAGTGTGGATACCTCTTAGACCAATCACACTGTTTCTTATACCTCCAGGCCTCACCTCTCCTCCACCCTCACTCTTTTCTTTAGTCCTCCGTTCTATTTGATATGTGGTTGTTGTTTTGTTCCACTTTAAAGGTATTTTTTCTATAGATTTCTTTTTCTAGTAAATAAAAAAAAAAAGCAATGAACGGTGCACAAATATTGACGCCTCGGCTAATGACAAACACTTTATGCAAATATAGTCAGTCTGAAGTGGGCTCTTGGTCCACAGCTGGGACACTGTGAAGTTAGATCACTATATACTAGAGTTTAGCCCCAACTGAGCCCTTGAGTTTGTTCTTCTGATGGTTGCGTAATGAAGTCAATGGAGGATTAATGTGCACTTTGGAGGAGATGCTGCATTCATCTGATTTCAGGAACTCGGAAGAATGGGATTGAAGCAGCTCGGGATGGAATTTCAACTTGGACGGAAGCGTTGGACTCCGAATTCCCCAGTTTACATCTCTGTGACAGGAGTAGGCATGTCACGATAATTACTGCATTGACTTGTTGTTCAGTGCATGATAAATGGAGCAATACTTTTTAGGGGGTAGTATTTTTATTTCTTTGAGATAGTGGGTAATCTTTTGTGATTTTTATGCACTATGACAAGGTCTGAACTGTAGAGGGTTGAATAAATCATAGATGCAAACTAAATACAAAAGTTTTTCCTTCAGCTACTTATTAATTGCAGCTCATGTTTTATAATGATATTGTAAATTTTGAATTGTTTTGGCTTAATCGATTAGTTTCAATATTATCTCTTATCATCTATATTTTCTTGGGCAACATATTAAAAATGTTTTATGGTGGGGGACGGGCCTAGACAAGAGTCCTTTTGGGATTGTAGGACAGCATGGTGACAAACTGAGAGAGATTTGCTTTATTTTACACTAATGTTATACTTGACAAATTAAACTCTTTTATGGGATCTGAATCTTTTGGATCCATTCTGTTATGGAAATCTTTACTTGTGTTTTACCTAATTTGTACTTTGTCATATAGACTGGGACTAAGAGGTCTGCAAACCATATCTATGTGACAAAGTACAAATTAGGTAAAACACTAAGTAAAGATTTACATAACAGTTCCTTTCAAAGAGCTGTTCAAAAGACTGGCTTTTTTTACAATGTATTTATATGCCAGAAGCCAATGTGAGAAGTCATTTTATCTACAAACTAATCACAGAGAGTGCGTTTATCCTTTGAAATTATGCATAATCTTGCACTATAACAATGATAAAGCTCTTAGTCGTGTCCACGCCTGCTCTGATTCTGCACCATAGACTGTAGAAAGTCTATATATAGACCATGTTCTGTACTGATTCTTGTGATGGTTCAGCATTAATCCATGTGCAAATGCATAAAAATTAGAAAAATATTTGGTTCTGTTAAAAACTGAGATCTGGTTCCAACCATTCACCTTAAGGAACCATTCAAAAGAGCCGACTCGTTCACAAATGTCACATCACTTATTCTAATTAATGAAGCAATCAGCAATACAACTTCCCGAAAACATCTTAAATAAATAGTTAATCTGCATTTTTCCTACAAGAAACAACACGTAAGTCTGTGTCACAACAACTGCAGGGGTTTTTGCCCAACTTTCCACTGAATCAGCAAGGATAATCAATTTATGCAAATGTTTGTTATTGCCGTTGTCTCACGAACGCTCTGATTTTGGGAAGTCGGATGATTACATAGCTATCTCCGAGTTTCCGAGATCACACGAATGCAGCATGAGACTGACGAACGGCACAGAGCAAGGCTGTTACGTAAGGCAGGTAGAGGATGTTAGTCTAAAGTTTTGTCCTTACCGAAACTTTCTCATGATTGTCTTAAAGAGGGGTAGTTTACTTCTATGGGGTATTCACTGCATTTAGATCACCATGCCACCTTTTATTTCTTTGAAAATTGGCCACAACGTAAATTATTCAAGTGAAATTGTGTGTGAAATAAATAGTTTACACTCTGGATGCATTTTGGTCATCTTGTCGCCTATAGACCCTACTACCATTTTCATTTCTCAAAAAACACTGCATACTGTCATGATCCCTGCTCTGCCCCTCCCTCACCTGTCTGAGCCTGGAGCTGGGCGGAGTCCTGGCTCCTCCTACATACACCTGGTATCTATCAGCGCAATCAACGCCACCTGGGGAAGGATAAGAGGAGCCAGGACCCTACACTCGGGGTCAGCTTGTCTGTTGTGCTACCTGTTCATTTTCCTGTTGTTTTACCTGCTCGTGTTCCTGCTCATGTTCTGGCTCGTGTACCTGCTCGTGTACAGTTCTGGACTCCCGCCTTCGACCCTGTTTCACGACTCCGACCCTGCTCCTGGAACCAGCTCAGCACCCTGCCTCCCTGCGCCGCTCTGGACTCGCGCCTCTGACCCTGTTTCTCGGTACCGGTATTGCTCCCTTGTTTTCGTCTCTGCACCTCTGTGACTGCCCTGGACCCCGACCTGCACCCCTGCACCCAGCTCCTCGTGTACTCTACCGTCAATTGCTGTATTATTTCACATCTTGTCCTTCTCACCCTATTCATTACGACACATTTCTACCGTGAGCAGGGTCACCTCTCCACAGAACTGACCAGTAACTTGACCTGATGGCATCACCTGCTTGTCTCCATGGAGATAGGCAAACTGTGGATCATTTAAAAGCAAAGCAAGTAAAACAAAAAAAAAAAAAAGTAGCAGACTTTAAGTAAGTTTTCCACCAGTAATGTTACCTTGTCCTTGCCTGGGATCCAGAATACAGACTTCTTCAATACTTTACAAAGATGTGAGTCCATTCTTCGGTTCCCCCTTTTTTCAAATGGGCGTGATTGACAGGTGGATTAGCCAATCGGGGACAGGCATGGCCGTCCTTATCGTAAATTATAAAGGGAAACAAAATTTCACAGGGGGCTGAAAAACATCACGGATTTGTGCAGAATCAAAAAGTGAAGCAAATCTGATTTCATTTTTAAATCATAGGTGACCACTCAGTTCTTTTGTTTCACATATGTCACTGAAAAAACGGATCAGATTGCAAGATGTCTGACCGGGCTTGAGATGGAAAGGAGGACGTGGGGACCAGAGTGATATCAATCTGTATAAAAAAATATAGAGAGATTTCATTCTAGATTTGCCACTCACATTACTTGGATTTACTGATAAGTGAACCACTGCCCTACTCCAGGAATGGCCTCCAATTATAACAGAACCAAGCAAATAATTAGAGTTAGTCCGCTTACGTTAAACAGTGCTGAATGATGTCGGAAAATAATTAGGGTACGAGAGCGAAGCAATGAAACCGTCTCATGATTTCCATTGTGTGAAATGGAGAATTTCATATTATCCATGACGGGATCAGATTGTAAAAATAATATGTGGGCACGCTTTGATTAAGTGGCTACGCTGGAATCATTAAGGCCTATTCTCATTACGTCTGGGATACATTTGGAGCAAAGGCAATACATCCTTCCGTAAATGGGCGAAAATATTGCACACTTATTTATTTTTTTACTTTTTTTTTCCTTCTAGACGAGCTCCCATCAGGCTTTAAAGAGCCAATCAGAGGGAATCAGGCTCTGGGCCCAGCAGTCAGAGCTCAGAGGTGGAGTGAGAAGTGTTTGGGTGGAAGTGTGATGACAAAGCTACAGAGTACAAAGAGGTGTCTAGACAAGTCGATGCCGAAGCTGATGTGTCATGGATACTGTGATATGAGAAAAATGAAACCTCTGTTGTTAAGTATATGAACTTATTTGCAAAAGATATTTCACCTAATATAGCTTTCCCTGGAACATTCTGACTCTTTTGAGCTTTAAGTCATACAATGTTGTTACCTCATTGAAAACATGCCTGGAGTTATGCTCTGTTTCATTCACACATCTGAGTAGTCATTTATTATTAGTTTGTCTACATCTGTAAAGGTCAAATGCTCTGTTCCACCTTGTGATGTCATGTAGTGGTAGTTTTTAAGTTAGCAGTTCCCTCTTGTTTAGTAGAGAGTTGAAGAGCTGAACTTATCCAAATGATTCCAGTGAAGGTGTATGGAGCTTAAAAACACAACAGAGCACTTCTTGTATTACCACATGATCTCATAGGGTCGGAACAGAGTGTTTTCAATTTGAGAGAAGAACAAAGCCTGAATATATGCAGAGTATGCATACACAAATATGCGTGTGTGTGTTAAACATGTGTGAAGGAAACAAACATAACTTTGGGTATGTTTTTGATGAGGAAAGAACCTCATGACACACAGCAGAAAATAGCATAATATGGGCCTTTTAAAAGTGAAGGGTCTATCAACTGCAAGATGTTGTTACTTTGCCTGGAAAGTTCCACAGAATGGCATTACATTTAGTGTGCATTTGTTACATTATGCCCTGTTTTTGTCATTTAAATGGAAGTCTGTGTAATCCCTCAGTCATCCAGGTCTGATCCATAGCAAAAGATGAAGTTTAAACGTGTCAAATGGACAAATCGTAGTAAGAGTGCAGACGTTTCGCCGCTCATCCAAGCCGCTTCTTCAGTTCTGAACTGAAGAAGACCGTGTGCACCAGCAATCTGACCAGAACTGAACTTGGATGAGCATCGAAATGTCTTCACTCTTACAACGATTTGCACAGTTGACAGATTTAAACTTTGTCTTTTGCCATTTAAATGATAATCATGCATTCTTGCTGTAAGTGGCCGCCTCTCCACAAATCTGACATGTAACCCGTGGCCTATTGCGTCACCTGCTTGTCTCCATGAAGATGGATAAGTTTAATGCCACTATGAAGGATACTTTACAAAATAAGTTACACATTTTTTTGTTGGTTTTAACAATAACCTCTTGTTCTGTCTGTAGGTCTGTATGTGACTGACACTAGCACTTTTGCACTAAAACTTGGCAGCAAATATAAAAAATGAAATGCCACGTTAAATATTCAGCAATTTAAAATCTCCATAATAATTATTAATTGGGCTAAATGAAAATTCTATGAGGTGTGACAACACGTCCCTGATCTCTATTTCATGCATCATTCATTCCCACACACATAATGGTGGTAGCTGCTCTGGGGTAAACTGACTGAAGTGTGCCTTCAAATCTGCTCTTATGGCCCATTGTGATCACTAGGGATGGGCCGATTTGGAGTTTTTGAGCCGATACCAATATCTGATATTTGGCTTGCTGCTGTGACCAATAACCGATATTTGCAGCCACCGATATTTAGCTTTTAAAATCCATAGCAAGGCCCACAAACCTTATCTTGAGTTGACGATCACAAGGTAAAGATCACAAATTAACTCTTCACTTTTGTAAAAATAATAACAAAATGTGTTTATCTGGGACATGAGATGTGTTACCTGATTGGGAAAATGTACAACTGTGTGCTTCTTTGTTGTTCCGCAAGTCTAATAGGTTGTGACAAGTTTGTTGCAGGGTTGTCAAAAGTATCTAAAAACTTGAAACTCATCTGAGCAGGTATCGATACTAAAAATGGTCACATTCACAGGACAGAAATGAACCTTTCCTGAAAGCTTTAGAATGAAGTTGAGCTGTATGAGAAAAAGTATAAGACCAAAGAGACTTGGGTCCATGGGTATACACCCATGGACCACCATGTAACAAACCTGGACAACTGAGGGACATAAGAAAATAACAGAAAGTACTATGATTTAAGGTTGAAAATGACTTTCTATTGTCAGAATAATGAGTGTTTTGTTTTTTGTTTTTTTAATTGTCATCGTGATATAAGCATCGGTATTGAGTATCAAGACAATACTAGTTTGTAGACAGCAATGTTTTACCAAATAGACCCCCTCTCCAACATAATTTTGCATTAAGCCCTCATAAATGTACCAACAACTCAGATTGTGGTTGTGCTCTGGTGACTGTTTATGCCACTCATTGGAGTAAATTAAAGCCATCACTTTTTTCCCGTGAACAATCTCAAACAAGTTTAGTGACAAGTACCTCTTAGTGCCAGAGCAATCCATTTGTGAAGGCTCAGACAGGCCCGGGGTCTCAGCTGAGGCGAGTTTCATCAGACTTGCACCATACAATCTAAAATCCCACTCCGGCGTTCCTGACAAGCTCCAAATATCCCCCATAGTTTACAGCACAGACACTCAATATTTGCATCAATTATTCCGCATTCGCACCATCCTTTTGTTTCCAAGTGCTAGAATCCATTTAATCCAATTGATGACGCGATGTAAACCAGATTTCTCAGCCTTCACTTTAGCTATTTGCTGTGGCACGTTATTAATCGGAGCAAGCCCGCCGACAATAAATCTTGTCAGGGAATATAAATGCAATTATGCAAATGGTTAATTCCTCATGACGACTGTCGACAAGCATTTACTTAATCAAGCTCCCGTTTGCTCCCCCGGATACTCTCTCTCCCTGAGCCACCTGCAGCCCGTCTGTGGTAATGCCCAATCTTATTTACTCACCGCCACCGAGCTAATGTCCCAACCAGATGAGCACCTAGTTTGCATCAAAAAGACAAGCTAGTGGCATGTTTGCCTGGGATCCAGTACATACTTCTTCAACACTTTATGAAGATGTGAATCTGGCCACCGGTGAATCTCCCTATTTTCAAATGGGCGTGATTCAGAATCAGAATCAGAATAAGTTTAATTGCCATTGTCAGTGAGCAGAGCTCACAGTCTAGGAACTTACTTCGGTGATAAAGTGCACATAGAAACACACAAAAAACCACACTGAATAAATACAAATACAAATAAGATCATGCACAAAGTTAAAAAGATATGTTTAAAAATAAAATAAAATACTTAGGAGGTAGAAAATATATACAATAGCAGCATCAGCGCAACAGTGCAACATGGGTTATTTAGTGTTATAAAATGTCCAGTTTAGTGCAGGTTTATGAAGTGTTCATGAGCAGAGGGGAAGAAACTGTTCTTATGACAAGAGGTTCTGGTCCTGATGGACCGTAGCCTCCTGCCAGAGGGAAATGGCTGAAATAGTCCATGTCCAGGGTGAGAAGATGGCAGATGGATTAGCCAATCGGGGACACACAATGTCCGCTGTATCGGGAAAAAGTGATTTGTAAATCATAGATGATCAATGAGCTCCTTTGTTTCACATGTGTCACTGAAAAAGACAAATCTGACTGCATGATCACGTCTGACCGGGCTTGAGACACAATGGAGGATGTGGGGACCAGACTGATGTCATTGTGGATTTGCCAGGCAAGTGATATGCTACTATTTGAGCAAAATCTGTCTTGCCTCAGTACAGACATAGTGTATAAGCAGCTCTTGAGGTCAAAATATGTCCATTGCATCTAATTAGAAAGCATTTTATAGTCTGATAATTAGGAAGTGCATGTCAGCAGGCTAATTGTTCTTAGTTTTATCTTCATGGCAAAACTCCGCTCTGGCCTCTGAAAGTTGTAAAAAGTGCTTATATACCAGGGGTGGGCAAACTTTTTAACACACGGCCGGGCCACAATGGGTTCTACAAGTTGACAGAGGGGCCAGGCCAGGATATATATATATATGTATATATTACATAAGAGATTTGGACTATAACATGTAGCAAAGCATGAATATGTAAGGCTCATGGTAGAAATTGTTTCCCAAATTAAATGTATCATTAATTTATTAATTTTCAGTGAAATAAACACAGCAGAAAAAACTTTTAACAAGCTTTACCATGACCTATTTTAAAATAATTTGGTCAAGTTCGGCTGGCCGGATTAATAAGGCCGTGTGTGGCCCTGTGCTGTAGTTTGCTCATGTGTGTTATATACTCTGTAGGATGTTCGAAATGGGTAAGTTAAGTGAAGAATAACTTTAAACCATTGTTTAAAATTAACTAGTTCTGTTTTTTTGTGGTTTTAAGGGAAAAATCAGATACAGCACTTTAAAAATTAGCTTTCCTAAAAATAAACATGTACTTATATAACTGTATCAGAATCAAAGTGTAATCTGATTTTAAGTGGTTTCCAATTCTAAAATAACCAGGAGCAAAGTAAACTAAAATATATTTGAAGTTAACATTTAGGCACACAAACATAACGTTGATTCAGGAGAAAAAAAAGTCATAAACTTTAAAAGATTGGAAACTGCCCAGTATTTCAAAACCGAGTTCTAACAACAGTGTCTCTCCTTACTCATAGAACCGGGGTTACTACTTTTTTGATTTGAAGTTATATTTCCAAACATGACAAAATATAGACTATGACCACGCCAGAAGACAAGCAACTTCCATCTCCTATTTCTGCCTACTCCATGTATGCGTATCGGGTGACAAGCTCAACAAGTTAATTGCGTATTAAATTTTGTGAATAAGGCTTAATGCTGTCGGAAAGAGTAATTTAACTGTCAGTGTGTGTCAGCATCTGTAGCATTTTACTCTTTGGTTAAATCATTTAGCAGAGCGTAAAAATGGTTGAGACTTTAACTGTCAAAATGGCCCACTTAACACAGGATTCTTTGCTATCTAAACTGACACAAATACAAGAGAACACCCCCACTTTAACTTACTACAGTGCCTGCACAAATATATACAGATTCTGCCTGCAAATGCATTCAACAACATATGCTTGCATCACACACCGAGCTGTATGAATTTTGGAACTATGGCATGCTTGAATGGTGAATAACTTTCTTTTTCATTTTTGCGCAAATGCATTTACATAATATTATCTTATTTTAGCATTATGCATTTCCTCGCCATACTAACCCGCCCACCCAAAGCGACAGAAAGAATGAAAGAAAAATGTATATGGCTGAATCAGTGGTGCTTTGCTGTTGCTCAATCTTTCTTCACAGTATGCTAAATACTTTAAAAATGTTTAATTTGTGCATTTTTTAAAGAGGGTATTGTGGAAAATCGCTTTTTGTTTGAGTTTTCTACCATGTTATAACATTGTTCCTTCATCAAAAACATGCCTGAGGAGGTTGTAGATGTTATCGACGCAGGTTTCAATAATTTAGCAATCTCTCCCGGGCCCTATTGGAACCCTCCTTATGGTTTAGCTGTAATATTCTGTTAAATGCTCAGCCCATACAAAAACGTGTTACAAACCGCACACAACTTGTGTACACACTTCTAATGAAAAGGAAACTCTCTTAAATCTTCCACAACTCCTCATATGTTTATCATATACATTTATTGAATGAAGATATTTTTCTAAACCTACCAATGATCTATTTGTTATTTTACATTTATTAAGCATCTAAAGAATATCCCTCCATTTTTTTTGTGGCCCTTGACAGGGTAAATTAAAAGGTATGATGGTCTTAAAATGTCATTTTATCAGGAGATACACAGTTACACAGGCAGATTTTTACATCTAGGCAAATGCATTTGTAATATTTGTAACCTGAAAAAAGTAGTAAACACAGAAACGAGTTAATTAACAAGTAAAAAAAATATAGAGATTTATTTTACATCTGGCCTTTTGACGGCAGCCATTTTGCTGATGTGGCCCTCGGTGAAAATGTGTTTAACACCCCTGATTTACAGTATAGGAAAAGTGTATATTTTTATTTCTAAAACAAATGTTTGGTCTTGATCTTTGGTTTCATTTTTATAAAACTGTACTTATTTTATAAAATCTACAAAGGTTTGAACTTTGAGAGTGTTTAAACAAGAGAGAAATGTGAGAAAATGTTAATGCCTGTCTGAGAAAAGTGTATGAAGTGTGTGGTGAGAGGCAAAACACATATAACTGCATAAAATAAAGCTGACTACTCCTTGGATTTTGCTTAATGTGGGTTATTTTTAGAACGTAACCCCACAATCAACGAGGGACCACTGTATTATGCCAAATTGACTTTTTTGAGCTTTTAATCATGTTATAACATTGTTCCTTTATCACCAACATACCAGGAGTTGTGTTTTTGGAGCCTCACAAGACACTTAAACTTAAAATTTTCCCAGGATTGTTGTGTCATAGGTAGAACTCAAGAACAGTTTTGAAATTTATAAATCATCGCCAGACATTTTTTAAAAGCATTTCTGCCATACAGTCATGTTCATTATTATTGCGTCCTTATATTAACTTATGTTGTTGAATGTTCCTTGATTAAATAACATTAGCTCTCTCCCTATGGCAATTCCTCACAGCATAGATACTCAAGTGCAAGTTTTCAGGCCAGTAACAATACAATGCGCAATATGTGTAATTTAAATGTGCCCACCGTACATTTTGGGACATCTGAATCTCTAGAAACCAGATTTTGCCTTCATGCTACCTTTGAACCTTGCATTATCATGTCTCTGGACCTTGGCTTTTAGCAGATTAGGCCCCATTCAGTGCTGCATAACTGCCTCTTAACAGCCTGCCAGTTACAATGCTGAGTCCACTCTCACTTAGCTCTGACAGAAGATCTATCACACTTTTCTACCTGGGCAGAGCTGCAGGTGGGACGTCTCTCTCCTTTTATTCCTCCCTCTCTCTCTCTCTCCAACCATCTCTCCAGTTCTCCGTAGTCTCTCCTGGATTTGGCAGGAGATCGATTTTCTTCCCGCGGCAAAGTGTTCCGATGAATGATGCTAAGAACGGAGGAGAGCACGCCGCGCCCATCAGTTCTGTGAGCAGAGCGCCGCTGACAGCCAGAGAACCGGAGCGGCTTCAGAAGTGATGAGGCAGCAAGGGAGAGAGAGAGAGGAGAGAGAAGGGAGAAGACAGGGGAACTCAAAGTGCACAATTAACACACGAGAGGCTAAAGTACACTATAGAGATTTGGGGTTTTAAACTGGTCCCTGTGGTTTCATTTTAGCTAATATTTGCATGAAGTTGCCAGTGATGGATTTGCAAGCATGGCAAGCAGGTTTGGCGGGACTCAAGTGGTTGGTAAATGGTAAAGCCTTATTCAGTTGAGTTCTATGGGGAAAAAATGCATTTGAAGTAAGAAACAAATGATTCCACTGGCAAAAAAAAAAAAAAAAAATGTATAAAAAGTGCAGTATGCAACTTTTATGGTGAAGGATCTGCTACCTGCTTGTCTCCACGGAGATATTATTGAATGCTATTGGACATCTTGAATACATATAATTATAAATAAGTCAAAGCAATAACATCTCCATGGAGACAAGCAGGTGATTTTCCATCTAATTTCCTCTTTCTTCCACATCTCCGCTACAAGAAGTGGTTATATATTGACCCTAAACAAAACAAGACACAAGAAATGTCTTGTTACAACATACATATTTGATTTTGCTTCAGGTTTACAACCATTTTATTAAAAAGAAAAATGTTTAAAAAATGGCAATATCAGTCCTATTCTGCTGTGGTGGCTGCTTATGTAAAGTTATTTGGATAAGAATTGCTGATTTTAACCCAAGATTTAATTAGCCATGTCACTCACTCCACAGTCTCACAAAATGTAGGGTTTAAATAGACGGGTATGATTCCCTATGCAAACTCAAGTGATTTGTTTCAGTTGGCAGATACAATAATGTACTACGCTGGTGGAGGGTCACCTGCTCGTTTCTGTGAAAATGTTACTTTAATTTGCCTCACTCTTGCATTTATGTTATTATGCGTGTGAGTGGGCTTGCCTTTCCGCAGATCTAACCTATAGACCCCTTGGGATGTTGTGTGGTAATACAAGAAGTGCTCCCCTGTGTTTTTAAACTCCACACACCTTCACTGGAATCATTTGGATAATTTTGGAATTGCCAATCTCTACTGAACAAAAGGGAAAAAGTAGCTGTTAACTTGAAAACTACCACTTCAAGAGCATTTTGAGCTTTGAGGATGTACACAAACTAATAAACCAGGATTATTCAAACATGTGTGACTGAAACAGAACACAGCTCCAGGTATGTTTTTAAGGAGGTAACAGCACTACTAAGGCAAGGCAGGGCAAGGCACATTTATTTCTATAGCACAATTCATACACAAAGTAATTAAAAATGCTTTACAGATTAAGAAAAAACATGTAGTTTTATTTATTTATTTCATTGGGACTGTGCATGTTAATGAACAGACATGATTCAACATGAATGTAAACAAATCGGATTATAGCTAAACGTTGATTTCCATCTGTTGCCCCCATCTGTTGTCATGTTTTATTATATTTATATGTAATTTTAACTTGTTCAGTGTCCTTGGGCGTTTTGAAAGGCAATTCTAAATAAAATGCATTATTATTATTATTAAGGGCTGGTTACAAAAGGGCAAAATAAAATGCACAATACACTCATTGCACAAACTCACACACTACACTCATTGCACAATTCACATAACTGCACATTCCACTCATTACACAGTTCCCATTCTTGCACCATACAAAATATTGCACATTCCGCTCATTGCACAGTTCCCATGATTGCACATTCCACTCATTACACAGTTCCCATTATTGCACCATTCAAAATATTGCACTTTGCACTCATTGCACAGTTTCCATATTGCACATTACATTCATTGCACAGTTCCCTGATTGCACATTACATTCATTGCACAGTTCCCTTATTTGCACATTACATTCATTGCACATTCTATTCCCTTATTTGCACATCTACATTCATTGCACAGTCCCTTATGTCCATTATTCATTGCTTAGTGAGTTAGTTCAGTCAGTTTGGGCCACCCATTGCAAGACCAAAATTTGCACTTTGCACCCATTACACAGTTCCCATTCTTGCACCATACAAAATATTGCACATTCCACTCATTACACAGTTCCCATGATTGCACATTACATTCATTGCACAGTTACCATGGTTGCACATTAGATTCGTTGCACAGTTCCCTTATTTGCACATTACATTCATTGCACAGTTCCCATTATTGCGCCATCCAAAATATTGCACATTCTATTCATTGCTCAGCGAGTTAGTTCAGCCAGTTTGGCCACCCATTCAAGACAATTACATTTTACACCCACCTCCTTCACTCCTACAATGATTTATCCAGTTGACAGATTTAAAACTTCATCTTTCGCTATGGATCAGACCTGGACCACTGAGAGATTACACAGACACCCACCCTCTTCATATTTTGCCCACACATGCAAATACGTCTCTAAAGAAAAGTTCAAGCACACAAGAGTAAATTTTGCGTAATATTGGACCTTTAACAAGTCTATTTGGTGAATTAACAATGCTTTCAAGTGAAAAAGGAAATCTCCAAGTTGTCTGCAGCATAAACATCTTTTCTTATTACATTGTACTTATTCCAGTCCATTTCTTTCCCCCACACTGCTCTGATTGGCCTTTCTGTTCATGCTCTGGTTGTTTATGCTGAATAATGTATATGAGACCGGATTCAAAAACAAACCGCGCAAACAGAGAAACTCAGAGGAAAAGTACGACACAGCAAACAGATTGGTAGACTACTCTCGACTATAGCTGACAAAAAACCATTGTCAGCAGCAGCAGTAGCAGTTATCAAGCATACTGATACTGGCCTATACGTGCCACGAGAACATGGGAGGAATGACTGCCAGAAAAATAACAGTAAAACACAGTACTAAACTTACACCATCTGAGTTTGAATAGAATGCAAAAGCAACAGGAATTAAATCAATGAACTGCAATTACAGAGTTAATTTTGAAGTGTTGTCTCTTGGGGGGGAGAGTAATTGAAGGTATCATCAGGTTTTGAATAGTTTTCTGTTTGCGTGATATATTAAAATAAGCTGTTTGTCCAAAAAGCTTTTCCAATGTCAAACAGATGTAAAATTACGTAAGTGTCTTTGTATGTAATAAAATGAACGAGTATTGGGAGCAACCTGGACATTTAGCGAACATTACTAGAGTCTAAAGTTGTGCTGATATTTAATTATTTACTGACAATGGGAAAGGTTTTTGCTAATTACTGTGTATTTAGTGGAGAAAATAGTCCTGCTTTGGCAAATTATTCAGTCAGGGCCAAACCGCCATGAGCAGTGGACTAGCGCACTACAGCAATACTACATGTTGGGTGCTAAGAAACCTTTTGCATCTATAGTGGCAAAATATCTGCTGCTGCCTACATTTGTTTTTTGAAGCCGGGCATATAGTGAGGGCAGCTATGTATTTACACTGGTGCTGAGACCAAAATAGTAGGAGAACAATAGTAGGGCCATTAAAGGTTGAATAGGACCATGAAAGCTGAAACTGCAGACAATAGCTGTTTCCAGTTTCAGTGTAGTTTTTTCCCCTCCCTTCAGATAGATATAAGGCAGCGTCCACCAACAAAGTGACCAGAGCTGAAGAAGCGGCTCGGATGAGCAACAAAACGTCTTCCCTCCTACAACAATGTGTCCAGCTGACAGATTTAACTTCGGCTTTTGCTATTCCACAGATGACATAAACGTATCTTTCTTGCATATATTCAATTACAACCATTCTTATTCATACAATTCCTGCAAAAACCTGCATTCCTACGTTGATTGGAGTCACATTTCCACAGATCTGACCTGCATGTTGGTCAGGTAGCATCACCTTCTTATTTCCATGGAGACTGACTGACTGGAGTAAGTTTATGCCTTTCTGCAGAACATACCAGTCAAAACCTTCTCTATGAACACACAGGTTACAAAGGGCATCTTAATGTGCATGACATTTTTGGATGAATTTTGAAATAACTCATTTTAGTTTTGAGAGAAGAAATGTCTACGAATTTACGCAAAAATATGAACTGGAACAGCTTTACTAACCAGCAAAGGTTAGTGTATATCTTTATGCTTATCCTGCTTTCTGTATCTGTATCTTGTTTTTATTGGGCAGGCGAACACATGGGAGCAACAGTCGAGCAAAGAGGAGAATTTAAAGTCGATATTTAAAATACAGAGATACATAATTTCCACTGTATACACAACTCGGTGGTGCCAAGTACAGCAGACTGCAAACCAGAGATAAGCAAGTTCAGGGCCTAACATATACATGCAAATGAATCATGTTTAACGCTCCTTTACACAGCTATGCCCTTGTTGATTAATACCATTTGCTATAACATAAAACGCGATAAACTCTGGGAAAGTTCAGCTTGGCGAACTAGTGAGTTCTGCTGCTTTGCTTGGTGTTCAGATATTCATATTTTTATCTCTGTAGCCGTTTAAAACAACTGAAATCTAAGACTTTTTTTACCCATAATAATCTTTCGGAGAGACTGGAAAGTGTTGTTGGCCCTCCTAGATCATTTTTTATACTTTTCTCAGGAGAATCGCATCAGATAAATTGCTCCAACATCAAATGAATACACCCAACACAAGTAAGATGGCTAGATTAAAACCGATAGTGCTGGAGTGTTTTTCTTGGCGAGTTGCGCGAAGACTTGGTTGTACTTTGCAGAGTAAAAAGAGCAGAAAATGCTGACTAAAACAGAGATGGCCCTCTAGCACTTGTTTTTGAGCTAGTCTGAGTGTGTGTCCCCTAAGTACAAACAAAGTGTAGTGCGGATTATATCAGAACAGAGACTAGAAGAGGAGACGTAGGAGATAGTCTGGGTGCCTTTTGGTTTTTCCCATGTAAAACAACAACTGCAAGTCAATGGGAGTGAATGTTTGCAGTCTGGCAGGATGGTGGCCAGATATGGATATGGTTTAGAACACTAATATTGTTGACCGATCAGGGAATAGATGGTACTAAAAATGTCTTCTTAAATCTTAAAGCTGCAGTACTCAACTATTGTTTTTGTGTAAATAACTACATTTAGTTTTATCCCTCATAGAGAATACTTTAATGGAAGCACTTTATGACAAAATCAGACCACTGCACATGCACATGGTTTACTTCCAGAACGCTAGTAATGTGCCAAAGGGTTTGTGAGAGCTAGGAATGGGTAAGGTCTTTTCTCTCTGACACGTTAGTGCCATATGAACCATCTCACACTCTGAGGACTTCAGGCACCGGCCTCCTGCTGGTGCTCAGAGTCAAGACTAAACATGGGGAATCAGCGTTTCAGTTTTATGCAGCTAAAACCTGGAACAGTCTTCTTGAAGATGCGAGACAGGCCTCTACTTTGACAATGATTAAATCCAGACTCAAAACGATTCTGTTCTGCTGTGCATATGACTGAAAGGTTTTTACTCTTCACTCTTCTATTTTAATGTTAATTTTATAATGATTATTTGTCATTATTTATGTGTCAAGATCCCAGTCTGTCCTGTTTTTTTGTGCTGTTTTCCCCCTCTCTTCTGTGTCGGAGCCTGGAGCTGGGCGGAGATTCTTGCTCCTCCCATGCACACCTGCAAATCATTCTGTCATCAAGCTGCACCTGGGGAGGACAAAGGGACCGTGAACCTGGCACTCAGCGTCAGATCGTCCGCGTATCCACAGTGGTACAGCTCTGCTTGGCTCAGTCTCGTGTCTTGCTTTTGTTACTCAGTTGGATGTCTTTTTTTCCTCGCCAGATCCCGCTGTCTGGACCCGCTCAGCTCCTCTGCCTCCAACCCAGCTCTCCACGACCAGTTCGAACCTCACACCTTTCAACCTCGAACGGCACGGAGTACCTCATCTCTGCCCCCGCTGCCCACGACCCACTCGAAGACTACTGCAAACAACCCCGCTCTCACCTGTCTGCTCCATCTACCTTCATTTGCATTATATTCTCTGTAAATAAACTTTGTTAAACTGTTCACCCGAGTTCTGAATCTTTGGTCAGTCATTACAACATTAAGTTTTGATTTGTTGTAATATATTTAATCTTTCTTATTCTGTAAAGCACTTTGAATTACTTTGTGTGCGAATTGTGCTACAGAAATAAACTTGTCTCACCTTGTGTTACTTAGGTTGACATAAAAGAGCATTCGATGTGATTGGGATTGGGCGAACCAAACCAACAGTGGCGTTTTGGACCACGGAACACGACTGCTCCGAATACGTCTCGGAGCGGCTCCACTCACAATCTGGAGCGGGGCCAGTTTGGTGTGAAAGCGGCTGACCTCAAGCTGACCTACTTTCACCTCGTATTTCATGCTGAAAGTAAGTATAATGTATGAATGGGCACTGCGGAGCGCTCAGTTTATCTGACAAGGCAAACTGGATCAAAAAGATGTATTGCACATTTAAATGAACAACTGGGACTTGTTCGTCAACAAAGCAATTAGCTTGGGAAAGGGCCAGAATATCTTCCTCCTTGAAAAGAATGCACGGTGGGCAGGCTTGCTAGGCTAACCAACAGTGATTTGCTCAGGAAGAAGAAATCCAATTGCAATGGATCTGCTATACAAGACTTTATCATAAACAGAAAGAGTTGCATTCTTCATATGGGGAAAACACCCAAATACGTGCCGCTGAGGAGACCTGTCAGGAGCATTGGGCGACATTTCAGCACATTTCTTCAGATCTTGAGGCCGGGTCTTCATCATGTCAAAAGGATTTCATTGGACTTTGTGTTTATTCCACTTTCATCCACTTACAATCCCTTTCTTCCCATTATTTCAATTCCCCCTTAGTGTCTCCTATTAGTCCAGGCTCACACCCAAAATCAACTATCTCTGTATTCCCTATCCCATCTCTTTCCATTACCTCCTCCTGTCAGCAACGCATTTGATTGTAGCACTTGCGAGATGACATACTGTTAGCAGCAGGAGCTTCGCGGGTGTTACAACAGAGAGGTCTGCGGACATACTTAAGAGTGCAGAGGTGGGTAGAGGAAGGAAAAATTATAATCAAGTAAGAGCCGTGGTGGAACGTAACAAAGTAAAGTAATAAAGTACTGTACTTGCATAGAATTTTTAAGTATTTGTACTTTATTTAAGTAGATTTTACAGTGGATACTTTTTACTTTTACTTCATTACCTTTGAGAGCAGGTATCTGTACTTTCTACTCCGCAGCATTTTTGAGGTGGACTGAAAAGTACTTTTTATATTATTTGAGAGGTTATTTTTACCATGTTTGTGGTAACATCCTGACTAAAGTTGTTGCGTTCAAGTGTCGGCTTTGAGCAAACAAAAAAAATACTTAAAATTCATGAAAAAATTGATAAATTGTATTGCTACTGTTGACCAAAAAATGTACAGTTTTTCAATCAATACACTTGTGTGAAATACTTACTTCTTACGTACTACTTTTAAAGCACATTTTTAAACGGGTACTTTACTAACTTTTTATTTCTGTATCTATACTTTTACTTACGTAACAAAACTGAGTACTTCATCTACCACTACTTCAAAATAATATGACTCAATAGAAGTAAAAAGTAGTGGTCCAAAAAATTACTCAAGTAAGAGAATTGTTACTTCAAACTAAATATTACTCAAGTAGAAGTACAAGTATGATGTCAGAAACCTACTCTGAACAGTAGAATTTCTTCAAAAAGTTATTCAAGCAGATACAACTGAGTAGTACCCACCTCTGACAGAGCAGGAGAATGAACAGGTGTCCATGTGAAAGCTTATCGAGGAGGAGGTGTCGCTTCTCTTTTGTGTTGAGAACCAGGAAAGTGATTCTTCCCGGTGGGGAGTTAGGAGCTGACTGATTAGCACCTTTAGTGAGTGTACACACTTCTCTGCGTTCATCGTTCACGCGGA
Organism: Periophthalmus modestus; assembly: GCA_019594935.1. Lineage (NCBI taxonomy): Eukaryota > Metazoa > Chordata > Actinopteri > Gobiiformes > Gobiidae > Periophthalmus > Periophthalmus modestus. Next base: position 9,494,108 of record JAIEZT010000054.1, read on the forward strand.
CAGCGGGGAGGCCAAGCTGTGGGGTCTCCCGGAGTGTGGAGCCATTTTGCCATTCTGCTAGACCTGCGACTATCTGAAAGGACAGAAACGTGGATGCGTAAGGGTTACGTAATTTCTATTTGGTTGGAAGTTTCTTATTTAAGCAATGTGTGATTGTCAACACTTTGTAAACAGATTAGATAAGATTAAATTTACATTGAAGAGAAGGTATTACACTTTGAAGAGAATGTATTACACTTCTGTATTAATTGCTAACGCACTACTTATTTAGCTCACCATATTACCTTTGAAAATGCCCCACTTCACTCCCTTGAGGTGAATGGTAAAAAAAAAAAAAAAAAAAAAGAGAGACTTAGTATAATGACCCTTTTTAAACGTGGGGTATTAGCAACTATGGGGGTAATAACTGCTATCATAACATAACATTATTGTTTTGAAAATGCTGTACTTGCAGGAGCATGGGTGACGCAGACTTGGGGTTGTGTCTTAGGCAGAATCATACAGTTAACTCTAAGGAGGGCTTGAAGAGAGCCTGGGTTATATTGCGAAAATTCAGGCATTTTTTTAACGAGGGAACAACCTTATAACATGCTCCAAAAAAAATAATAATTTTGCAAAACCTTGCCTGGAATCCAGAACATACTTTTATACTTTATGAAGATGTGAGTCTGGTCACCGGTGTACAGCACAGAAGAAAGTTCACTGCTATATACAGTTCTCTGCTTTAGTATGAAATAATAATAATAATAATAATAATGATAATATATAATATTATAATAATATTATTATATATAATATATACATTTTATCATAAGTTCACAGTTTTAGCTAAATCCTTACATTTTGCATAGATATTGATCAACAACCCAATAGGTTTCAACATAAAGGCAAAAATAAATGTTCATGCTATTATTCTTTGGCAATCCCCGAATAATTTGTAGCTAAAGTACATCTCTTTGATAGAATCAAAATGACGTGAGCTTTGTATCCCCTGAGATGGCGTTTTTGTACTAGACTCTTTCTTCTTTTGATGCCGTGGATCCATTTAGAGATGGATTTTCGCCTCTTTTGTCCACCAATGCAAACAGTGGCACTCTGCATTCTGCCTGCATGAGGAGGGCTTTCTGAGGCAGTCTGCTTCCCACTTTTTACGCTCATTTCTCAGAGTGAAGACAGTGAATAACAGCTCAACACTGCATGGGTACACTGTTTAGCAACTTTTGTTCAGTTCTTTCATATATGTGAAAAATGCAGCTAGGGAAAGAAAGTAAAGAGGTAAAAGAGGGTTTGAGAGCATGAGTATTAAAGAGTTTATATTACGCTGATGTTTTATCTTTGATACAAACTTGTTTCCTCATCACAAATATACCTGCAGTTGTGTTTTGTTTCTTTCACACAAATCATGCATATTTACACCTCACTCAGACTGCACCCGGTCCATCTCTGGAGGCTGTGCTGTTGCGGTCACCGCCTTTGAAGTTGCACGCGTGAGACCATGTGTTCACGTGACAACTATTTACTTATTAAGGGAAAAGGCTTGTGGCGGCTGGGAAAAATAGAATTCAACGGAATTGATCCGGAGCTCCACGGAATCTCTGCTGGCACCACCGGACTGTACCGTGTGCAGTCTGAGTTCGCCTCAAACTGAACACACTCTGTTCCACCTTGTGATGTCATCAGATGGTAATACAGGAATTGCCCCACTGTGTTTTTAAACTTCATACATCTTCACTAGAATAATTTGCAGCCCTGGAATTGCCACACTTTGAAGCTATAGCTATTGTTTTAGCCTTGTTGAAATGTATTCACCTCTTAGTGTATCGCAAGATATTGTAAACTTTCTTTGGCAATCTTAACTGAACAAAAGTTAAAACTTTTAACTTTTTTTAAACGGCAGCCGCCTAAGGTTATTGGTGTATTGTAGAGTAAAGCTGTTCAATTGAGGCCAACAAGAGGCATAACAAGATGGACCAGCGCATTTTGAGCTTTGGAGATGTAGAAAACCCAACAATGCATGGTTTGTCAAACATGGGTAAATGAAAAAAAAAAAAAATACAACTCCAGGTATGTTAAGGTTAGGCAACAACCCTCTGACATGGCTAAAAGCTCACATGAGTAATATAGGACATTCAATTGAATATCCCTTTGAAAAATGATATACGTGTACCTCTCTAAATAGATTATATTTCTGTAAAATAAATCTAAATACATTTGGAGTCAGCTCAGACCAGAGACCCCCCCATGCATTTTCTACGCCAGTGCAGCTGCGACTTGCCACCACTGAGTGTGAAGTAACTGAATAGATTAATGGAAGTAATGGAATATGTCGTGTCATCTGATAAGAAAATTGCATGAAAAAGGGTGGTGACTGAGAATTGCTAGTTTTTTCTTGAGAGCTGCAAATGTTTTTACAGTATATTGTCTTGTGTTGATTGTGTTGGCCAGGTCTATCTTGTAAAAATCATTCTGAATCTGGGACTGCCTGGTTAAATAAAGGTATAAATAAGTTTTACAAAATGAGCAATGCTTTGAGAGTCAGAAAAAAAAAGCATTATATATGACTAATACTTCATTATTTTCGCCTGTCCATCAGCATGTGGCTTATTACGCCCTAGCTTAAAATATATTTTAAATAAGTTGCTGTAACATAAAGGAATACAGCAAAACATCACTGCAACTTCCTCAAAAGCACTTTAAGGTCATGCTTTGTTTAGACAGTCTATTTGAACTTCCATTGGAGCAGGGACGTTTTCTGAAGGCCTGCATGCTTTTGTATTACTCATCTTCACATAAATTCAATTCGCATTATATTCACAGCCGGGGTCAGAATGGCTGAAGCTGTTTCTGTCTTTGTGGCTCTGGTGAGTGTCAGGAGTGAGAACTTGTTTGGTGGAAGAATGTCAGACAGAACATTTTACTCAAGAAAGGTTTGACTCTCTTTTGAGGCGAGACACTGCAGGTGAAGAGGAAGGAAAAAGCTTGAATTTAGAGGTATCAGGTTCAAACTGCTTCTATAGTTTACTTACAGTACTACATTCTAATGCTTTCATATATTAATGAGGCATTTTATATGTGAAAATCGCCAAGCGTGCACATATGTAGGAAATAAAAATCAGAAAAATGGACGGTTAAAATATCTTGCTTCATTTTGTTGACATATTACACACAAAAAAATATAGTGGGGATTTTGGATATCTAATTTATTTATTTATTTAATTTTTATTAGTAAAGTAACACTTTCTGAAAACTGCCAATAAAATTCCAATTAATGAAATCAGTCATGGAATTGGCTAACAAATCCTTCAGGAATATTGGTGAGTACAACATTGGAAAGTTCGACGCATGTAGGTGATACTTTTAAGGGGTGATCCTGTTGTAGAAAACTTGGAAGTAGCCTGAGAGTTAAAGAGAAGAGACATGATGCTGTAGTTCTAACACCGGAGAAGTTTACCCAGAGCACCTGGAGACATAAACCTTCAAGACCTTATGATAGTGTTGTCCATTCCAGTTTATTGCAGTTCAGAATAGTCTGTTCACAGTCTAGTCTGGATATTTTTCCGTTGTAGGGAGTACTATACCCCTGATGATATAGGCCAAGAAAACAAGGACTGGGCTGGCAGTGAGTAACCTTGTAATTTTGGAACAGATCCTTATGTCCCAATGGGAAGAAAAATACATTATGAGAAAATGGGCTTTTAAGATCCAAAGAAAAAAAGAGAATACTAAAGACCTGATCCCAGTGCATGTTGCACTCTGCCAAAGTCCGCGGATGTTTGCAGATAATGTTGTCGGTGTCTTTTTCACGAGTGAGGGAAGGATGGAGCATAAGATTGACAGGCTTCAGCAATCGCAGTGAGACAAAGAAGGAGCTGAGTCAAAAGACAAAGCTCTCAATTTACCGCTCAAACTGATCCTACCCTCGCCTATGATCATGAGCTTTGGGTACTGATTGAAAGGACAAGATCGCAGATACAAGTGGTAAAAAATAGTTTCTTCTGTAGGGTGGATGGGCACTGCCTTAGAGATAGGATTAGGAGCTCGGAGTAGAGTCGCTGCTCCTCCACATTTAGGGAAGCCAGATGAGGTGGCTCACACATCTGTTCTGAACATCTCCTGGATGCCTCCTGGGGGAAAGTGTTCTGGGCATGTCCTATAGGGACAGGAAAGACCCAGGACACACTGGAAGGGTTGTCTCTCAGCTGTCCTGGGAATGGCTTGGGGTCCCATCAAAGGAGCTGGAGGTCTAGCGTGCAGGAATCTGGGAGTCCCTACTTAGACTGCTGCCCCCATGACCTGGCCCCAGATAAGCAGAAGAAAATGGATGAAAAAAAAAAAAATAATAAAAGAGAAACTACAAACTAGTTACAATAAAATGCTAATTTCTTCAGTTTGTGGTCTGAAAATCAGGTAATCGGGTAAGATTTTGTGCAAAACTATGCTTTCCCTGAGTCGCTCACTACAGAATGTTAAACAGGTAAAGAAAGGCCTACTCAATCAGTCCTAAAATGAATTATGAACAGACCTAATAATGAAGACCTCCCAGTAATGAAAATGCTGTAGAAAAAAAAAGGAGTACAATTTTATGAAGCTTCTTTGATTTTGTCCTTCAGCACTTCAGGCGCTAATGCTACTACAAACTGAGTATTGGAAAGCAGCGTGCAGTGTAAACAAAGCCAATGAGGCAGTTGTTTGGTTGGTGCTCTTCAAACATGACTTTTTAAGAATGTAGAGGGAGAAGTCAAAGTCACAGCTGAACGCAAAGAAAACATCAATATCAATACTTTTAAAATGTACCACTTTTGGCACAGTGGTTAAGTGATCACCCTGCAGTAAGATGATAGCGAGTCCAATACTTGTGGTGTTATGTGTACTTCCTGTGATTGGGTTGGTTTTATTTGGGTTCTTTGATTTTTCCTAATTCTCAAATTAAAGCTTCTATTCCCTATATTGTATATATCTCCAGGTCAAAATAAGTCAGCTGTGTGCAGTCTGCAACTAACTATAAAAAGGGTCATGTTGGGGTGGGTGATAGCCTGCTAGTTGTTATACAATATAATCTGTGCTTGGGCAAGTAAAACAAATCAGGTACCGGGCTTTTAACTGTATCGTCATCTTGTATAAGGGTATTGATTAAAAGTGCACTGTGTAACTTTTTAGTGGACGGTTACAACCTGCTTGCATTCTCCCTGGAGTTGTTATTGCTTTATTTCAAATGTTCCACAGCATTGAATTTATCTGTCTCCAGAGAGAAATGCAGGCGATGCCATCAGGCCAAGCTGCAGGTAATTTTTGCAACTTGGTGCTCATGAGGTTAAAGAAGATACAGTATATTGTGTTTTTTGTCTGCTATATAGTTATAATCTATGACACCTGGATCATTATGTTATAATTGAGACCGTTTAAATCGCAATATTGATCTAAAATGAATTAAGAAAAAAAACAAGTCCGCTGAGTTCCACCGGTTCATGACACTCAGTGCCCCTTTATGCTAAATCATCGTGAATATCATCACAAAGGACACAACACACAGCATGCAGATGACGATAGCAGTGGATTTTTTTTTTCCGCCCCTGCAAAAATGGCTATGTGAAGCTTCCAAATCCTCTGTGTATCACTGAACAGAAAATCAAATTGGGGAATGAAGTACAGAGCAGTGGCTGTGTAGCGGTCGAGATGAAAGTAGTGGTAGATCCGTAGATTGTACAAAGAAGTGGACTAAGCGAGTGTGACGGCATCTATGAGTTCGGCTCCAGTCAAATGAGCTCGTTGAGGCTAGCAGTTATAGGGGTGAATTTGGAGCTGAGTTTCATATTAGATCAGAGCGAGTATCATAGTAACAAAAAACCCAATCAGAAGTAAAACATTGACAAATCTCTTCCTGCCCAAAACCGAAGGTAAATGCAATGCTGTCAATTACATGAAATGTGTGCTAATGCTGTACTGGGAGCAATCTCGAGGAAAAAAGGCGCCTGATTTGTACTTGTTATATTGTTCATATCTACTTTTACACAATAGCAAAATAATAATAATGACTTGCACTTGTAATGCGCATTACAGGCTTGTCAAAGCCTCTCAAAGCGCTACACTGAAGTCATTATTTGTTCACTCCACACTTGGTGATGATAAGCTACTATTGTAGCCACAGCTGCCCTGGGGCAGACTTACCATTGGCCCCTCCTCCTGAGTCATTCATTCATTCATGCACACACCACTCTCATACTAGGCAGTGTGGGTGAAGTGTTTGAGAGTAAGGACACAACAACAGGACTTGGTCCGAGCGGGGCTCGATCATAGATGCCCCGTTAATAAATACCAGGATCATGTAGAGCGGGTTAATACGAACATTTTAACTACAAAATGATGAGGCTCACTACAGCCAGTTACAGATAGAGGCTACAATTTCTCAATGTAAATTGAATTGGAGCCAGACTTGATAGAGCCGGAAGGGCATCTATGATCACTTCCTATTTAGAAGTGACAGCTAGCAGGTTACCTATGTCCACTTAAATAAACTGTTTATGGGTAGATCAGAGCAATGATGTCTTAAATACAGGAATATAAAGATTACTAAAACATGCACAAATCACTCTAAATACAACTTTGAAGGGTAAATGAGAAGGAAACAACTACATGAAACGTTGTTTAAAGCTGTAAAAAGATATGTCTCCTTAAAATCAATACCTTGGGTACTTCATTTTATTCAAACATTACTTCAGAGCAGAGAAGCAGGATATGTTTGATACATGTGTGCAGCACTCCTGGTTGTGGTGCTTTAGTTTGGGCTCTCACTAACAAGCCGCCTGCCTCAGATCTTGCCAAGGAGGTAGCATTTGACTGGGGACCTGGTGATCCATCTCCAGTCTCCTGTTAGCCTTAAACTCCTGAGTCCTTCATTCAACATGGACAAAAACAGGGATTTACACTGCTACTGCTGCCTATCCTGAAGTGTATATTTGAATTTGAGAGTAAAGGAAAAGAATAGGTTCTTGTGTGTTTTGCATAAAAAATAGATGCTCATTATTTTTACTCTCCCCTGGGAAGGGGACAATGCGCTGACCGGGGACTCTATTGGAGGACTTCAACAGCCACGTGGGCAATGACACTGACACTTGGAGAGGGACGATCAGGAGCTGGTCTCCCTGATCTGCCTGAGCGGTGTTCTGTCATGGACTTCTGTGCTAGTGCAGTTTGTCCATAACAAACACCATGTCCAAGCACTAGGTTCCATTCATTATATTTATGGATAGGACACCCTCCGTCAGAGACTGATGATTGACTTTGTTGTCATGCCAGTTCCGGGACCATCTCTGCTGCTTGCAGATGATGTTGTTCTGATGGCTTCCTGCAGCAGGCACTGGGGCAGTTTTCCGCCAAGTGTGAATTAGGATGGGATGAGAATCAGTTCCTCCAAATCCAAGGCCATGGTTCTTGACCGGAAAAATGTTGCTTGCCCTCTGCAGGTGGGTGGAGAGTCTTTGCCTTGAGTGGAGGAGTTCAAGTATCTCAGGCCTTGTTCACGAGTGACGGAAGGATGAAGTATGAGACAGGCAGATTGGTGCAGCATCTGCAGTGATGCGATCATTGTATCAGACTATTGTGTTGAGGAAGAAGCTGAGCTGAAAGGCAAAGCTCTCAATACTCAATTACTTGTCAATCTGTGTTCCTACGCTCACCTATGGTCATGAGCTTTGGGTAATGACTAGGAAATGAGTTTCCTCCGCAGGGTGGTTGGGTAGTCCCTTAGAGATAGGGTGAGGAGCTTGGTCACAGAGGAGGAGCTTGGAGTAGAACCGCTGCGCCTACATGTTGAGAGGAGCCAGCTGAGGTGGCTCGGACATCTGTTCAGGATGCCGCCTGGATGCCTCCCTCGGAATGTTCCTGTGAAGACCTAGGACATGCTGGAGGAACTGTGTCTCTGCTGGCCTGGGAACCCTTTGGGATCCCATCAGAAGAGCTGGAGGACGTGTCTTAGGTGAGGAAAGTCTGGGAGTCCCTGCTTAGCTGGTGATGGATGGATGGAGTTTTTATTTATTTACAGATGCTGTAGCTTATTTTTACTGTCTTAAAAAGTAAAAAACAGAACTAGTATATATATATATTTTTTTAAGTTTGCAGTTGTTCAAATTTAATGCCCATGTATGTACCTACTGCATTCCAAGCATCCCCATTACTCAATGCAATGAATATATAACCTTTTCACAACGTTCAAAGGTGAGAGTTTACCGTTGCAATAGAGCTAACAAACAGTTAGCATGCTAACAGTGCACCAGCCTTACTTCCTAATTTGCATCTGATTAAAAAGGTTTATAATTACATGCAGACAGGTCACAGTGGTCTCATTTGGACTCCAAGAGCTGCTTTTATAGTATATCTGCACTGGGACAAAATTAATTTTACTGTATTAGATGAAATTCTTGTCTTCATGAAGATTACAGCTTTGCTACGATTGTGTCCACGCATTAAAAAGAAATACTTGCAGTTTGTTGGATTGCCTCTCCACAGAACTTACCTGTAACTTAGTGTTTGTCTCATGGAGATAGTTACGTGTATTGTCATGCTGTGGAACATCCTAGACAAAGCAAGACTATCTCCATGGAGGCAAGGAGCTGGCTGCCAGAACAGTTACATCAAACTTTATGTATAAACTGCTTTTCATACAAAATGTAACACAGTCATTAACAATCCCACATGTCTTTCTCACAGTCTCACACCAGTCACACACATAAGCACACACACACACCAAAAGGTTGAGTAATATACCTTTTACAGGTTCATGTTCATTTTGCTATATTCTCTACAGTACAGCAGAATGTTCCACTGTAGAGCCATAGTTTTCCCAAAGTGAAGTAAATCATTGTTTTGTCATGTTTGTGGATGTGACTTGTGGTCTGCAGAGGCAAGCAAAGCCGGTGCATGTGTAGAGTGTGTGGAGCAGACTGAAGCTCATCACTGAAGGTCAACAGCACTGGACCCTCTCTCCTACACTCTCTCCGCTCTCTCCATCTCCGCCAGCATCGCTCCGAGACCAAACACTAGCACGCACATACAAACTCGGCGCTCCAAGGCTTTCAAAGGGCTTGTAGTGGTCCCTGGATGCGCAACTGTTAAATGTCAACCAAACAGTCAAAGAGAGTGCTTGAGAAGAAAGAGAAGAGTCGTTTTGGTGAAAAGTGGACACATGAAAAGGTGTTTTTTTCTTTCTTTTTTATAAATAGTTCAGATCGGAACAAAGCACAAATGGCACTTGCTTTGCCTTGTGTTGGTGGAGGGTCCCTCATAAAGTCTGTAATTATAGTAGCCTGCTGCTTTTTTTTTGGCAGATTTTCTTTTTTTTTTTTTTTGCTGATCCATTCAACATACAGAACAAATTGTCTTTTATCACAGCAGTATTATGCAGAGTTCACTTTAACTCTTGCATTTTTGTGTTATCCTGTATTGTCCTGCATTTGACTGCTCAGGAAATTTCTGTTTACACTCATCCCCTATCCCTGCCTACTGCACTGTACTTTCGTGTAATTATAACATTCAGACTCCTTAATAAATGTAAAGTTAAGAACATAACGTTGCCACTTTTCAACAATGAAAGCAAGCAAATTAAAACCTGCTGCTATCTACAATGAAATGCCAAAATGAAGAGGTGGGAAATATCAGCATGACAGTATGAATCATGCTTCAAACTACAAATCGAATGAGGCTAACAGCAACGTTTACTTGACCTTGGTAGTGAATGACTCAGTTGAAGGTGTATGGACTTCAAAAACACAGGGGGGACCCTTTTGCATTGCCATTTTAAGGCATCAGAAGGTGCAACATAGAGTTTTGTGTTCTAGATGAGAGAAAGAGATAGCCCAAACATTCAGGATTACCCAAACCTGCAAATGAAGACAGTATATTTTTAAAAGAGCACTATGTCATTTTTCTGGTGGGGGTCCGCTAGCTTTGTCTGGAATGCTTCACCGTATGGCATTAAACTTATCCACCTTACCCTTTTTCAATTACAGTGTTTTGTTTTGGGTTTTTTTTTTTGTACTGAACTGAAAAAAAGACATTCTTACTGTGCGTGGGGTTGCTTCTTCGCAAATCTTACCTGTAACTTGGTCTGGTGGTGGTGTTGCCTAATAGTATCCATGGAGACTCCATACCCTGAAAATCCCAGTCAAAGCAGCCGACATCTCCATGGAGACAAGCAGGTAGACCAGAGTCTCCAGCTGGAAGGTTACAGAGTGCACCATTAATGAGGAAACATTACTAATTGGCTAAAAGCACAAAACGTTCTCTTAGCGAAATATACAACCAATATCATAACCCCAGTCAACACGCAGCCTCAGTACAACCTGTCAGTGAAACAAATTTGAATCAACCTTCTGATACAAGACGTTGTTCTTTCTGGCATTGACTGTGAAGCCATGCATGCATAATTCGCCTAAACATGCAAAGTCGGCGGGCTGAAATGGTGAGATCTGTTGAGATAAAGGGATAGATACGAGAACCCATTGAAATTCATGGTACCGCTCCGTTCCTCTTGCAAAAGTAATGAATCCCGCTGCATGCCCCCTGGGTTCGTGTAATTGGAAACTTTAGGGGGCTCGGCGGCGTTCGTCATTCCAAACTCGATCATTTGATATTGCTCTCATAAAAAGACTTAAAGGGTTATTAAAGCCATTAAAAACCTGTTTCCATGGTTTCATTATGATTGCGACTGACATGGTACTGTTCATCAAAGCGATAGGTGGAATCTGAGAAAAAGTTGACTTTGGTAGAACGTCTTAAGAGGGCGCGGAGTGACAGATAGTAAACAAAACGCGGCATATGGAGCTATTTAAGGCACGCATATGACAGCTCTCAAAATCTAAGATGTATGGGAAGAGGTAGAGTACTTCTTGTCTATATTATACAAAACTGACTATTGTCACTATAACTGTTTGTACTCCCATCATAAAATTGTCGCCAAATAACAATGTATAACCATCAAATCCGGTCGTATGCTGCATATCTCCTCTTGAATGACTATAACAGGTGTCAGTGCTAAACCAATGAAGTTTTAGCCCACGTAAAGCAACTTCTAATTGGTCACCTTTACATTCAACTCTTTTTTTTTTTAGCCAATCACTGCTTCTAATCTATCGTTTCGGTCTTGCTTACTTCCCAAAACAAAGGAAAAAACTTCACAGCTCCTCTGAATGAAATGAGAGAGCGCAATCTGATCTGTCACCGCTGCTGCAACTCTCAGTGAAAAAACAAGTAACTTTACACTGACAGTAACTATGACGGTGTTACAGCAGAACAAAAAGTAATTAGTTAAATTAACTCATTACTGGTAAAAGTTATGCTGTCATACTTAGAGGGCGTTAATCAATCAAAACCAACACCGAGCAGCTATAAAGTAAAAAAAAAAAAAAAAAAAAATAAATAAAAAATGCAACCCATACATCTGAAGAACTAATTCAACTCTTCAAACGAGGTACAAGTAAGTATCCAAAACTCTAATACGGGAGTTAAAGTACTCAAGATGTTGATAACTAAAAATTGTTTTTATTTGTTTTAGTTTTTTTTTGCACTAAAACTTTCTTATTGCACATTATTACAGTATACTGAATTTGTGCAATACAAGTCCAACAATGAGTTGAAAACTAAGCCTGCCATAATTAGATGGTACTTTTTTCTTCTGCATTACAAAAAATACAACACATCTTCAATCTACTCCTATTGCTCTACCTTCACTCATTGCATTCACTCATTACACTCACTTGCGTGTGTTGCAGACACAGACAGCCAACACCCTGCGTTCACATGGCAACAAATGATAGTTGTGTCATTTGCTGCCATTGTGATTGGCTGGCTTTAAACTAGTGAAAAACACACTCAGGAATCCAAGCTGTGGCCAGGCCAGCCCTCCCACTGGCAGCTCAGATGGTCACTCGATGGTCACCAGTTTTGTAGCCTCCGTCCCTTGGCCGATAATGAGCCACTTGGGTCATTTTGAATTCCGCGGCGATTGGAAAATAGAGCATAAAGGAGCAAATCCGGATAAATTAATTTCCTAAATGAGGACAAAAATTGCTAAACTCAAACAAATGGTAAGTAGTTCCAATGAAAAAGGCCTTGAGGAAGATGGTCTTGACAATGCCAACCAAACAGCTTGTATTTCTGCCATTGTTCTTAGTTTTTAGTTTTAGATTTCTTCAACCTTCATTCAAACTCAGTAAACAAATGCTAGAGGTAAGAAGTGAAGTCTCTTGCCTAAAGACACAGCAGTAGTAAGCATCAGTAGGCTAAGCACTGCCATTTGTCAGAATTGAACCACCAACATGCAATCACTGGTATTTACTGTGGCTTTACTGTGGCCTTTACTATGGGAAAAAAAACACCATTACCATTCAACATAGTAGGTGTATGTCTTTGAGTGGTTTAATCCACTAAATGCCCTTGACTCGATAAGAGACATGATGCAAAACCCCCACTACAGATATATTGTATAAAAAGCTCTTGACATCTGCATCAAATTATAAAGCATTTTACTGTCTGACACCCAGGAGGTGCATCTTAGCAGGCTAGGCAAAAAAAAAAAGCACTGGTCTTTGAGATTTGCAAAACGCTCTTATAAAGTCATTGTGGTGAATAATTAGGATGCTAGGAATGCATAAGCTGAGTGAGGAATAACTTTGTTTAAATTTAACTAGTTTTGTTTTCTGTGCTTTTAAGACTGTAAAAATCAGGTACAGCACTTTTTTTTTTTAAAAATTAGTGCTTTTGAATCCCACAACTTACCATTAAAACATGTTTAAAGCTGTGTCTGTGGCACAAAAAAAGAAAGAATTTACTGTTAAGTACCTTGCATTACTTGTTTAGATAAATATTGCCATTGACAAATATAAAATAATCTATGTGTGTAAAAAAAATATATCTAAATATGAGGGGAAAAGCCTAATAAAACCAATGTGTGTAATGTTTGTGCATTTTTTTTTTTTTTTTTTTTTTCATTTTGTCTGTGTAATCCCTCAGCCATCCAGGTATGATCCATAGTAAAAGCAAAATTCTATTCTGTCAATTGGACTATTTTTATTTTTATTTTTTTTAATGTTGTGTCCACTAGTAATCTGACCAGAACTGAAAAAGCCGCTTGGATGAGCAGCAAAACATCTTCACTCAAAAATGTTTTTGTCCAATTGACAGAATTGATTTATTTCTTTTGCTACTGTTTTGGTCATTTTAATTGCAAAAAAAAAAAAAAAAAAAGTTTTCTTACTGTGAGCAATCTTGCCTCTCCACAAGCCTGATTCTTATTTGGCCTGGAGGAGGGCCTCTTCTGGAAATGTTGTTTCTTTGGCTACAGTCTATCTCCACTGAGGATGTTCCATAATATGATTTTAACGTTTTCCTTTACATTTCCCTAACTAGCCTAAACACACATAAAAAGGCTGTTATCATAGCACTAACTGTACTTTTCTTGGTACTCTTGATATTCCGGTCACTCCTTGCACCTGTCATGTCTTGTATGTCGTCCTCAAGATTCCTACTCCTCCATACACTCCTTGAACAATTGGTTGCCACGTATAAAAGATAAGGTTTGTGCATTGAAATCTCAGTGCTGTGTGGCAGGGTTGTAGTCGCTAGTGGTGCAAAAATACTTTCTCTTGAAAATCGGTATATTTAGATGAAAAGATGAGCCATAGCTAGCTGGCGGTTTTGGAAAACATTTTCAATCGATTCAAATTGTGTTCTGAAATTGCGCACTCAAAGCTTTTTACATCAAGGAACCACTCACCGATTGACACACACATTCACACAGACACTAGGGGCGAGGAGGGTTAAGTGTCTTGCCTAAGGACAAAACAACACCATTCATCTGTGAGAGCTGGAATCGCACGGCCAACGTGTGGGTCAGTGGATCTGATCTCTCTACCAATGATGTTTATGTCAAGAGCAGGATTCGAACCTCCAACCTTTGAATCAGCGGACGAACACTCTACAAACTAAGCATTTCGTTACACAAAGATAGATTGGGAAGATAGCTTTAGGGTTAGCGAGTGTTTTTGAAAGCTAAATAAAATTGCTCAAAGCATTTTCACAATAACATCTAGTTTTATGGAAAGTTTTATTTGTAATGGTGAGAAATAGTGGATATGCAATTCAGCTTCAGCAAAGACAAGTCACAGTGAACATGAAATATTCTAATCTGCATGGTCCCCCATTATATAGTGGTTCACCTTTCGCGGCCTCGCTGTTTCACTGATTTTTTTGCTGCAATTTTGCTGCTTTTTTTTTTTTACAGTGTATGAACGTGCATTGTGTTCTGCGTCCTGATTGGCTAAGGGACTGTAGACCATTGTCCATCCGTCTCCTTCGTGCTGTGTCTCCTGAGCAGTACAGAATGTGTTCAGCCAAATTTACATAACTGTTCGATCGTATTGTGACTCTGAAGTGCTGTATGTTTGCAAGTTTTCTCCCCGACAAAACCCACAATGTCGATGAAATGTTCTGCACCGACACTTTTCAGAAACACTTAGGACTCAGTAGTGGTACTGTGCACAGAGAGGTCATCAAGGAAGAGGGATAGAATATATCAAGGTTTGAACTTTGAGAGTGTTTAACAAGAGAGAAATGTGAGGAAATGTTAATGCCTGTCTGAGAAAAGTGTATAAAGTGCGTGGTGAGGCGTTTTACAGCCTTAAAAAACATATAATAATTGTAAAAAATAAAGCCGACTACTTCGCGGATTTCCCCTATTGCGGGTTATTTTTAGAACATAACCCCCGTGATAAACAAGGGGCCACTGTATCACCTTTTTGTAGATTAACAAATCACTGTAATTAAAATGTGCAGATGCTCTAATGTTCATTCTTAGTGCCTCATACTACAATTTAAAGCCCGGCGATATGGACCAAAATACATACCAGCTCATATTTTGAAATACAAAATACATCTTACCTTTTTTTTTTTTTTTAAGATTTTTATAAATATTGCTGCGGGTCGAGGTGTAAACTTGACAGCTCTAGTCCAGACTTTGAGTAAAGGCCATACAGCCTAAAGAAACGGACAAAAACAACTCATTCCTTCAGCTCTTCTATCAGGCTGCTTCAGACCGCTGCAGTGGGAGAAACAGACTTCTTATGGATTCTTTCAGCAGACCCAAGTCTACTAGTATAACAGCACACACGCATTTTTAAAGGAGACCTATTCTGCAAAATCGAACTTTTACAGCTGCAAACCATGTTAAATGTGCTTCCCCTTCTCATTTACCCTCTCGAAGTTGTATTTAAAGTGATTCATGCATGTTTGAGGAATCTTTGCATTCAAGACATCTTTGCTCTGATCTAGGCTCGTTTGCACTGATTCGCAGTACACGCCCGCTGTTCTGTACTTTGTTCTCCAATTTTATGTTTTTATTGGTGATACATATTGGATTTTACAGTGTTACATAGCCATTTTTGCACAAATTGGAAACAAAAATCTGGTGCTTGCTAGTAACTATCCATAGGAGGGGCCGACTTTGTCATAATTTGTACGGTAAAGGAGCAGGCAGGATTCGGCTCTAATACCTCCTTTCCAACCTGGAAGTCAGAGTCGTTTCTTTTATTAAGCCATTTTAGATTGATACTGCAATTTCTAATGTCCAAAATATCCAAAATATAGCATAGAGATCCACAGATGTCATAGATTAAAACTATATAATGGACAAAGGCAGAATATGTCTTTTTTATGACTTTAGATTCTTGTCGAACCAACGCATTTGGTTGTAAAAGAAAAAATTTCAAAGCTGTCAACTGGACAAAACGTTGTAGGAGTGAAGACGTTTCACCGCTCATCCAAACTGCTTCTTCAGTTTTGGTATCTATCTGAAGAGAGAGGCTAGCTGCACTGAAACTAACACACATATTGTTTACAGTTTCTGTTTGTAGGCTAGGTCTAATGAGCTACTCTAAGTGAGAACTGTGCTTGAGTCCTACTTAGCGTAATCATTCAGGCCCCTAATGGGTGCACTCACACTTATCAGCTTACTGGCTCGTCCTGTTGCTTTCTTTGTCTCAATTTGGGTCTGAGGATGGAGTTATAATATAAATAGGAGATGGATGATGTCTGTTTTTTCTTTTACTATGGATACCTGGACGACTGATTACACACACAATGCGTTTGGTGTAAGTCTCTCAATAGACTACTGCTTTCATCCAGTCCCCGAATGAAATGTATGTGACATGACAAGTTCAGCTTTGCGTAGATATAATTGCATTAGTTTAACTTTAATTTGTACATATGGCATCCTCCTCTGCTCCTGTTCAGTTACTGTAGTCTGACTTACCTTGTTGCTGTTGACAGATTGTTTTTGTTGACGCTCTATTGAAGCAAGTGCAGGTGAAGTTGGATTTTCAAGGGCACCTCCACAAGAAGCGCCCGGGGAATCGGAGTAATACATTGTGTGCATGTTTGCCTGGCTGGATTTGCGCCGGTGACCTTATGGTGGAGAGCTAGCGTCCAGGCCTAGGGGAGATGCTTCATTTCACCCTGCTCACTGGCATGGACCGCGGACATGGCCGTTACATCCGCTCCAAACCCTACAGGTCCTGGATGAACAGTAGAGCGGCCCCAAGTCCAAATCATGTCAAAATAAATAAGCATCACGCCAAGAATGTGTCCATCGATGTGAAATGTGAACCCTACTACAACCTGGCTGAAGGGCTTACGGTGGCTGACCAAGTAAATGCACTGGCCTGCGGAGGAAAGAGAAAATAATTTGAGGTAACTGGATTTTGTTTTGGGGTTTTTTTCCAGTAAAGTGTTATGGATTGTGTAACAATTAAGACTGTTGTACTTTAGTGAAAATTGACGGTTACATTTACATAGTATTTTTGTATGTTCTAGACAAAGCTTTTTACATCAAGAAACCACTCACCAATTGACACACACATTCACTCTACAGACTGAGCTACTGTCGCCCCAACCTACCTTTAGTTGATTGATCTATGGTGTCTTAGTCAGACAAAATTAAAATTTTAAGGATCTACCTTGGACAACAACAGCATTTAATCTCCATTTAATCTCTCCAAATACACAATTTCAGTTCTTGTATACACTGTATAAGATATTTATTTAATATTTTTTGAACTCCACTGTAGTTGTCTCGTGTCAGCGCAGTTTTGGTCAAATGATTGAGATATTTAATAGTTTTAGGACCTTTTTAGTCAACTAATGGATTGGCAGGATATGTCTATAGTCAACCTTTTTTTTTCTTGTGGACTACAACCAGGAATCTACCAGAAAACTTAAAAGGCCACATTTTGTAAAAAGTCTAACACATATTGCACGTATCAAAATGTGGGATAAAGTAATGATTGCTTTTTGAACTCAGTATGACAGGGGTGTCAAACACATTTTCACCGAGGGCCACAACTGCAAAATGGCTGCTCTCAAAAGGCCAGATGTAAAATAAATCTAACTCCTTTTTGAACTAGTTAATTAACTGTTTCAGTATTTATTACTTATTCAAGTTACACATATTGTATAAGCATTTGCCTAGATGTAAAAATATGGCTGTGTTATTGTGTATCTCTTGAAAAAATGACATTTTAAGACCATCATACTTTTTAATTTACCCTGTTGAGGGCCACACAAAATGATGTGAAGGGCCACATGTGGCCCACAGGCCATGAGTTTGACACATGTGCCGTATGAGGTGAAACTGGAATGGAAAGTTTAGGATAGATCATAGATCAGAACAAAAGGAAAAACATATTTTTTCATGTCAACACCACCAATAGAATGTTCATTCCTACACACAATAGTGTTTTCTTATTATTACCATATGGTTTTACACCACTTCTTATAGAGACAAAACCAGTCTAAAGGTATACAGTATTTTTCAATTCTATGTTTAGTACTGAAAACATCAACTAGCTCACTGCAAGGTATGAAGAAAAAAGCTTCCAGTTATTTTGTGTCCCAAAAATAGAATACGCACACACTTACTCCAGCTCCTCCGATGGGACCCCATGGAGGAGCTGGAGGAAGCGTCTGGAGTGAGGGAAGTCTGGGAGTCCCTGTTTAGACTGCTGCCCCCGCGGCCTTGACCCCGGATAAGCTGAAGAAAATGGATGAATGGATAGAAAACATTTCAAGACTAGGATACAAAACTGGACACAATTTTAATAATCTGGTAATAAACATTTAATGACATCTGCAGCATGCACCTATGCAGGTGTTCGTTTTGTTTGTTTTTGTTGGTACTGCACTCATGGCGCTCATGGAAAAGAATGTCTGGTAGTTTCATTCGGCTCCCTGAAATTATATTGTTTAATTACTTATACCATTTGTGTTATGCTTATTATTTCCTAGAACACCATTATAGTAGTTGGTTTGTTCTGTTCTGTTCATAGCATCAGCTCCAGTCACATGAAGCTCACAGAGGCTTGCAGTTATAGGGGTGAATTTGGAGTTGAGTTACATATTTGGATTTCCCACCACAAGTCAATGATAGCACCCAAAGAGCCAGTCCGGAGCGAGGCTTAGGAGCAATGCACCTAATTTGTCAATGCTCATATCTTGATTTATGGACAAAATAGTGATCATGTAGAGCAGGTCAGTACGAACATTTTAAGACCAAAATGACAAGGCTCACTGCAGCAGTTAGAGAGAGGGGCGACAATTCTCTTCCTATTTAGAACGTGGTGGGTAGCACATTATCTATGTCCATTTATACACTGCCTGGCCAAAAAAAAACATTGCCATCTAGCGAACTAAGCAAATAGGTACGAGCCTCCTCCAGTTGGTCAGGTCTAGGTTCAGCAACAGTCTGTGCTCAAAGAATGAGGTCAGCTGACTACCTGAATATACTGAATGACCAGGTTATTCCATCACTGGATTTTTTTCCTTCCCTGATGGCACGGGCATATTCCAAGATGACAATGCCAGGATTCTTCTTCCATAGGTCAATGCTGAAGTATCCACCAACAAACATAACTTTTTTATTAGAGAGGTGAAGTGAAGTGTCTTTATTAGAGCCATATGTATACACAACTCATAGTAATGTTTTTCTTTTTTGTCCTGGTAATTTCTATTGTCAGAGATTCAAGTACAGCCACAAACATGGCAACATTTTACTCAAACATGTAAACTCATAGTAGCGATGTGGCATTCATGAATGAGTCATCTCTTATGAACCAATCTTTGTCTTTCTAATTTGTATGTATTTTTACACTGATTAAAGCTGAACAGACACAAGAATCAGCACAGAAGCGACACAAGTGAGAGCTTTTTGCACAAAAAACATATTCGGTATCATTATAACAGTTAGTTTTAAATCATTATTATTGTAATACAATGTTTATTCAGACTGTGCATCATTTGAAAGGGTAAACACATTCCCACTCTCAATCTGAACCATTTTAAACACATTTAAGCATGGGTCATTTCTCTCTGTGATTAGTTTGGAGACAAAATGAGATCTCACATTGGCTTCTGTCATATAGATAAAGAGTAAAAGAGGCAGTCTTTTGAACGGGTCTTTGAAATGAACGATTCGGATCCCATAAAAGAGCCGAAAGTCCCATCATTAACTCACATCCTTCAAGTTCAAAGTCCATTATTTTTCCTTCATTAATACAGGTTTTAGATTGTAAAATTTCATTAAATGGTTGCGTAACCTGTTTAAGATACTCCCTGATTTGATCAAAGTTAGCATAAAGGCTTTGTGAATTACTGAAAAGGTGTTGTCAGATGTTGTCAGTGAATTTACCGTTTAATCTTCTGTATAATCTTGGCAAT
>JAIEZT010000054.1:9518862-9661362 GCA_019594935.1 Periophthalmus modestus
TCTGCAGTGGCTGTGCATGTCAAAATAAACCAGAATGCGACCAGGAAAGTTGAACGGACATATTTTGCGAAAAGCCTGACATTTATCGCAGCAGAATTCAAGCAGCGTGAGATGAAGTAATGGATGCTTTTTGAACTACACATGGGGTGAAGGTTTAGGATAGAACATAGATCAGATCAAAAGGAAAGAATACGAAAGGATACCGATTTTGATATCACCACCACCAATAAAATGCACATTTCTACTCACGGTAATAACAGGTTCTCATTGTGTTATTGTGGTCTGATAGAGATCGAGAACATTCTAAAAATATTCAAGGAAAGTATAGTTTTCAATACTAGATTTAGTATGTAGCTTTTTGAACATTACCTGGCAGATTACATGAAAATAGAAAGTTAAAACCACGCTTTGGAATATTCTCCATACTGTGGAATATTATAGGCAATGGAACAATGTTTCCATGGAAACACGTAGGAAGAGATCCTCCCCCAGGCCAAGTAAGAGTAATGTTTGTGGAGATGCAAGCCTATTCAGAAGAAGGATAAGAGTTTTTGAGTGCAAAAAAAAAAAAAAAGTTTTTATTTTAGTCTTGCTTGGAAAATCCAGAATGATATCTCAATCTGGATTTTTTTATACAGATTGATATCAGTCTGGTCCCCATGTCATCCATAGCGTCTCAAGCTCACTCAAACGTGATCATGGAATCAGATCAGTCTTTTTCAGTGACGTACGTGAAACCAAAGAGCTCATTGGTCACTTATGATTTAAAAAGAGTTTAGTGCTTTGCTCACCGATTCTGCACAAATCTACTTTTCAGCTCCTATGATATTTTTCTCCCTTTATTATTTCCGATATGGACGGAACATGAGTGTCCCTGATTGGCTAATCAACCTGTCAATCACACTCATTTGAAAATGGGGAGATTTACATCTTTGTAAAGTATTTAAGATGTGCGGAGTCTGGATCCCAGGCAAATTTAGTATAAAATGTTACATACTGAGCAGCCACTAGAAGGTTTGTATATCAAAATAATGTTGCAACAAACATGTTAAGTTTCTATAATTAGATTTGAGAGATAAACCCCAAATGAGTCCAAGCTTAAAATTAAAATACACACACACACAGACATTTACCATAAAATTGTATCAAGACGAGAAGCAGGTGACGCCATCAGGCCCAGTCACATCTGCTGAGACAACTCTCATAGTAAGTCTTTCGAAATAGTCTTAGTCCACGACGCTTGTAATTGACTCTATGTAAGGTAAGTTTAATGCCATGGAACATCCCAGGCAAAGCAAAAGTATCTCCATGGAGACAAGCAGGTTGCATATTCCCCATTCAGCTTCTACAGCAGTTTAATGTTATGTAACCTCATATGGATGCAGGGTTGTGGTACATACATAGCAGGAGGACGTAGGACTGCTCCTTACAGGTTGCCCCGGTAATGAAGGATGGATCAAATACCTATGGGGCCAAAACGTGTCCCTTAACCTTAACATACAACATGCAAATATGCAGATTTAATTTTACATTTCATTTTACTATCCGGCGTTTTTTACCACCTGGCTTCACCTCTTCTAAAGTATTTTGGTAAATGAAATTCAAACTGCAGAACTAGAGCGGGTAGTAGAGGTGACTGCTCTGTGCCGTTTAGGTAAAGTACTTTTGGACAACTCTCTTTTGCTTATCGAGCAGGTCAGACGTCACACTGCTGCTCATATACAACAACTCTCCACACCGGGGCATTTTCAAAAGCTTTAGAATCGTGGGTGTTCGAGGGTCAAATATGCCACGATGTAGAAATAAACGACTTTTTATACTGAGGGACTGTGGGTTTAACTTTGAACTTTTAACTTCAAATGAACTGTTCTGTAATTGTGTGTATCGTGTGTGTGTTGTGTGTATAGTGAGTGTGTTGTGTGTATAGTGTTGTGTGTATAGTTAGTGTGTTGTGTGTATAGTGAGCGTGTTGTGTGTATAGTGAGCGTGTTTTGTGTATAGTTGTGTGTCGTGTGTATAGTGAGCGTGTCGTGTGTATAGTGAGTGTATTGTATGTATAGTGAGCGTGTTGTGTGTATAGTGAGCGTATTGTGTGTATAGTGAGCGTATTGTGTGTATAGTGAGTGTGTTGTGTGCATATTGAGTGTACTGGTGTGTTACATTTGCTTTTGTGTGATTGTTGCTGTTCTTTTCCCTGTCCTGTCGACTGTCAACCTGCCACGGGATCGAAGATGGAAATTAACCATATTGGCTATAATCTTGACATAACTGCATTTTTAAATGTTCATTGATATGTGCTGTCCATTTACAAAAACATAATATAAGAAATAGAAACATACAGTTTGGCTTTCAAGTTTCAGATGCTTACCACTGCTAATACTCCCATCAACATCTGTTACAACCCAGCTCGTTTTTAAAAAGGGAAGTAACAAAAAACAACAACCAAGGTGGAAAAATGGTCAATTAAGAAGTAATTTAATTAACAGGAATGTAAGGGTAAACTAAACAAAACTAAACAAAGGGCACCTTGCAAGGGTTAAACAAAAGAAAATAAAAAGTAACATTAACTAAAGTACAAATTTAGTGACAAACAAACATCTTACGAACAAACAAAGTCAGTACTGACTATCAAAGTCTCTAAACTAAATAGTCACTACCCCCGGTAGTGACCAGCAAGAGGGAGACACACATAACCAACGAATTGGCATACTGGCCACCTCAGGCCAGCAGCCCCGAACAGGTGTCCCCAATCTTCTTAAGTAGAGGGAGGTGGCTGAAGGTGGGCCCCTTGATTGGCCAAGCCTGGAAACTGGTCCTCCAATGGCATCGCTGGGGTCCAAAAGCCATGGGTGTGGGGGAGGAATGAAGATTTTGGGGACACAGACAAAAAGTGGTCAAATGAACTAACTTTAGGCTTAGGGCCGTAACAACATCCTTGTAAACTATTTATTCAAGTTATTCTCATCTTGCCACTATCAAAACTGAACATGGGAACAATCAGAGTCACATATTTCATATTTGTCAATTCAAAGCACAACCGTAGTCCGCGTAGCCTAATTTGCTTATCACAATTATCTACTTTTCCAAAACAGTAACACTGAGAAATATGCTCCACTTTTTGTCAGTAAAGTCAAAATATTGAGACCTGCTTCACCTGCGTGTAAACAAACTTAAGTGAAAGCTCAAAGCCATCGAGAGGTACCACGAGTGCGAGGCGGGCAAAGATATGCACATAATTAAAGACTCCAATGTAGCGATCTTTCTCGGCAATGGTTAGATTTTTCATACGAGCTGGCACAAAACGAGCCAAATTACATCAGCAAAGACAGCTCATTAGTCTCAGTGAGTGATGGCAGTGGCATGAAGGGCTACGGCTCCCAATACACCCCCACGCCGAGCGCAGAGAGCCAGGGGAGGGAGGGCGAGAGTCTGCCTCCGCTCTCTGGTAGATGGTAGAGGCAACCCAAGTTCATGGAAGCACAGTTTCGGTAATGACATAGAGACAAGCGTTTTCTCTGTTACAGTGTTCTCAAATGACACGGGGGGTGTAGTGATGTATGGCGTATATTTAAGTTGTTCTGCAAAACTTAGATGAACTTCCAAGATGAGCAGAAGAAAATATAATATTCAAGAGATGTAGATGTATGATATGCTCACAAATATGAGTACTTTTCTAGCAACACACTTTTACTCACATTCAAGTAGTAAAAGAAAAATTCAAATCTGTCAGCTGGACAAAAAGTTGTAGGAGTGAAGACGTTTCGCTGCTCATCCAAGTCGCTTCTTCTGTTCTGGTTAGATCACTGGTGTACACTGCCTTATATCTATCTGAAGGGAAGCGCTAACTACACTAAAACTAACATTAACTGCTACTACTCCTACTTGAGTAATAGTAACAGTACTCTTACTTTGTGTTATGTCCAGCCATCAAACTGCTCAGGAAGGAGATAAGTTCTATGTCCCAGAGATGAACATAATTTTGGTCCGAAATGTGCATAACAACCCAAGAAAAAAAGTAAAAGATCTCGTGAAGATGCTGGCTGAAGCTGGTAAGAGTGTGTCATCATCCACAGTGAAACGAGGACTGTACCAACATGGGATGAAAAGGCCACTCTGCAGGAAGAAGCCGTTACTCCAAAAGAAACATAAGAAACCCAGATTACAGTTTGCAAATGCACACAGGGACAAAGACCTTCATTTTTGGAGACAACTAAATTTGGACGGGCCATAATGAGCATCGTTACGTTCGGAGGAAAAAAGGGGGAAACTTGCAAGCCTGAGAACAACATCTCAACTGTGAAATATGGCCTTTTTACATGCCTTTTTAGACCTGAAAAGACATGTGCGACCAAGGCAGCCTACAGACTTGGCTCAGTTACACCACTTCTGTCAGGAGGAATGGGCCAAAATTTCTGTGAGAAGCTTATGGAAGGATATCCAACTCAAGTCATACAGTTTAAAGGCAATGGTACCAAATACTAATGAAATGTAAGTAAAATTCTGACTTTGAAGAAAGTTCTGGAAAATTGTGTATCTCATCATTCTGAGATTTATCAGAAATTATTTTTGGTAATCCTAATTGACCTAAAGCAGGAAAAGTTTAGTCTGATTTCATGTCAGACAGTGAGGGGGAAAAAAAGTAAATTCTTTTTATATAGTGTATGTAAACTTCTGGTTTTAACTGTATATACAGTCTACGGTGAGGATGCACTTTTTATATATACAAACATTCATAATGGAAAAGACATACTTTTTGCTAATAATTTACATAGTTTGGCTTTAAAGGCCAATAACAACACAAATAATGTATAATATATGTTCTTGAACTTCCATCATGCTCCTGACATTGTTGTTTAGTGCTGACACGTTGTCATTGTGCTGTGTTTACAACAGATCAGGACTGAGAACTCTCTGTACTTTTCTACTGTCAGCACTGCCTGTCTGTCTTACATCACTAAGTGCCACTTTCTCTGGGAACACATTTCAAATTGACACAGGTGTAATTTTATCCTTGAGGACAGATACAATTACTGCTAAATGACAGACGATGCTCTGTTAGCATCTTGTCATTTCAACCACAATGAAATTAAGAAGATAGTAACGAGACAAATTACAGACGCGACGCCGGTGTTTCTCAGACTCGTGACTACTAGACTACTAGTTTCTCTAAAAGATAGTTAACATCATTATATTTAAGATATTACTAAAACTCTTGCCTAGTTTTTTCAAATGTTGGTGAAGTTCAGGAAGTGGGCAGCAAATATGACATACGTAGATGAAGATTTGACAAATAAAAACAATAGACAATGCCTTTATTTTGTTAAATCATTGTTTAAACTGAAGAAAATGCCCTAAATTGTCTTTACATTTTGGATAGAGTTAATAAGTAGAAACATCATGTTTTAAAATTCAGTGTTACTTCCTGTATTTTCCAACTTTTTGCTTGTTACTTTTTCACAAATTGATGTAAAATGATGATGAATATTTGCCTTGGGTACTGTGTCACCAAACCAAGTCATAATTACAAAATATACCATAACCTGTGTCTCAGTTAGATTGATTTATTGATTTGCTTGATTCGTGCATATTTTTCCTGTACTCTCCCATATTTAAGGCATCAGGGCTCAGAAGATTTTTTTGTTTAAATTTCAACTACCTCCTACCCCCATCTTCAGCCCATAACATAGTATAATAAACTCTAGATTTTTACTGCTTTAAAAGTGCGAAAAAAGAACTAATTCATTTTAAGCAGTTTGCAGTGGCCCAAAGTTATTCCTCACTTACGCATTCACAGCATCCTAATTATTCACCGCAATGAGTTTGTAGAGACCAGGGTGGAGTTTTGCTGTCACGGTAAAGTTCACAACCACCATGCTAACAATGCACTTCCTGATTATGGGACAATTAAACACTATATAAATAAATACTAAGGCAAGACACGTTTTACTGAAATACATGGGGGAAAAAATTGGGTACAGAGCCTTGTATGTAGTATGTATGTAGTAATCAATCATAGATTATCATGTATTACCAGATACAGTGGTTCCTCGCTATATCGCGGTTCAACTTTTGCACTTTTGCATCGTGCATTGTGTTCTGCGTCCTGATTGGCTAAGGGACTGTAGATCATTGTCCATCAGTCTCCTCTGTGGCGTGTCTCCTGTACAGTACAAAATGTGTTCAGCCAAATTTACATAAATGTTCGAACGCAGTGTGACTCTAAAGTGCTGTATGTTTGCAAGTTTTCTCCCCGACAAAACCCACATTGTCGATGAAACGTTCTGCACTGACAGATTTCAGAAACGCTTTGGACTTAAGTGTTTCTGTGCACAGAGAGGCGCCTCTGAGGATACCGCTGGAGCAGAGGCACGTGAACAACACATTTAAAGTGATCACTGAGGAAGAGGGATATAATATACTAAAGTTTGAACTTTGAGAGTGTTTAAACAAGAGAGAAATGTGAGAAAATGTTAAACGAGGGACCACTGTAAACGATGATATGTCTTTAAATTATCTGATTACATACAGCACCTCTCCTATAGTTTGTTAAAGAGGGGAAACTGGTTATTGATTTTATATGTCTTCCATGTATGTTTGAGTAATCTAGCGATCTTTCTCACGCACTATCCGAACCCTCCTTACGGTTAGCTGTAAGATTTTGTCCGAGACTCTGCCTACAAGCTTATGTCACATATGCTCCATTTTCTATTAAAAAAAAGGAAACAAAACAATACAGAACAACTTAATTAACCTGATGCAGTAGTTTCATTATGCACGCCAATTGTAACGTAATAGCACTCTGAAGGGGGAGTGACTTAGCGTGGAGAGCAAAGGGAGGGAGGACTCAAGAATGTCAGAAGTGAACAGAGAACAGAGAAAGATAGAGCAGGTTTTCTATATTCTACCTGTAGTATTTTAAAATGATAAAACACACAAGACCCAACACCATTAAAATCAAAATGTGTGTGATAAAGACATAGATGGCATTGCGCTGACAGTGTGTGCGTGTGATTATGTGCCTGGTGCTAATTGGGCCTCGTCTCTCACCTGACAGACGGGCGCGGGCACGGCTCTGTGCTGGACATATGGACAGCAGCGTGATGCATGGGGCTGCCAAAAAGAGGGATTACCTCCACACTGATGCGCTTAATCACACACGGCCCACCAATGCTTTCTACGCTCAATGTATAACCACAGAATATTGAAGGGGCTACACACAACTTTTTGAATCGAGGTAAAATTTGTTTTGTCCCAGTACAGAGATATTGGAAAAGCAGGTCAAAATGAGACTGCTGCTCGTGTTACAGGGGGGATGTTATACTTCGATGGGGTATGAATTGCTAAAACATAATACAGAGCTGTCCAAACTACGGCCCAGGGGCCAAATGCGGTCCTCAGATCGATTTTTGCTGGCCCTCATGCCTCCTACTAAACTGGCCCAATTGATCAAGAAGTACTTTTACTACAAATTGAAGAGATTCTACCTCTATAACTTGAATAACATCACATTGCATTGTGACGCAGACCTAAAAATAATCTTCCAAGTCTTATTAAAGTTACAATATCTCTGTCAAACCTGTGTGAAATTCACCATTTGACTCCCTGTATCGACAATGGTCTGTGGTCCTCCACTTCAAATATGTT
The DNA here is from genome assembly GCA_019594935.1 of Periophthalmus modestus. NCBI lineage: Eukaryota > Metazoa > Chordata > Actinopteri > Gobiiformes > Gobiidae > Periophthalmus > Periophthalmus modestus. The sequence goes on from JAIEZT010000054.1 coordinate 9,526,507, forward strand.
TCAGGGAAAAACTGGACACCCCTGACAGAACATATTTAGGGTGACAATAGCTCAGTTGGTAGAGTGTTTGTTCACTCATCTGAAGGTTGGTAATTCGTATCCCGCTCTCAATGTAAACATCATCGGTTGAGTGGTCAGATCCACTGACCCACAGGTTGGCGGTGTGATTCCTGCTCACACACATGAATGCTGTTGTTGTGTCATTGGGCAAGACACTTAACCCACCTCACCCCAGTGAGGTGGGTTTATGGAAAATAGCCATGTGGGAGCATGGAGGATGTAGGGTTGTGGGCTGAACATTGGATGGAATTGTACTGCTAACTGTAAGTAGGGTTCAAATAGGGCCCGTTAGAACATGCATAATACCCCCTCTTTAAAGAGGACATATTGTGCTTGTGTCTGCTATGTAGTTATAATCTATGGTAACCATGGATCATTTTGTTACATTTTGAGCCAGATATCCCTATTGATTACATTGTACTTTCTTATTAAATATCCAAAAGACAAATTTCCGATGAAGTTGGGACGCTGTGTAAAACTTAAAAAACAAAACAAAACAGAATACAGTGATTTGCAAATCCTTTTCAAACTATATTGAACTAAATAAACTAAACTAAAATACATGATATTTAATGTTCAACCTGATAAAGTTTATTGTTTTATGCAAATATTCACTCATTTTCAATCTGATGTCTCCAGGGAGACAACCAGGTGGCGGACCTCCAACCAGAAAAGTTACATAGTGCCCCTTTAAGTAACTAATTATCTGCACCTTGAATATTTGGTTCCCCTGAATTCTTTTATATCTCGACTTGTGTGCAGACGTTATTCTTGAGCTTTCACATAATTTTACATGTTTTGGACATTTTACTATTGCAGTGGTAATTAATATTTTCAACTGTCACTGCCGAGGTGCCTCTTGGCCAGGTCTCCTTTGAAAAAATAGCTTTTTATCTCAAGTGGCTTTCTAGTAAAATAAAAGTTTAAAAAATAATGTCCAATATCTCAACAGCTCTGCAACTAGAAAGCTCCATCGTCTGCTGCCGGGGTAGAAGATAAGGGCAAGAAGATAAGGGCAGTCTCAGTTCTAATGTGAGGGGGAGAGCTATATCACATGAAGAAAATTATACTTGCTTTCAAACCCACTCAAACCGTAACCGCATTGGACCCAAGATTCTGTTTATTTTTGTCTCATTTCACAAGATAAGGCATGGGGTTTTATGATTACAGAGAACACAAATGACTATACTGCAATAAACATCTGATCTGAGTAAAACAATGATAGTGTAAATAAACATTTGTGACCTCCCGCTTCCATTCACTGCTTTGGCAAATGAGCTAATCTTATTTCTCTGTTTAGGTTGTCGGTTCAGGGAGCAAGGAGAGAATAGAAAATTCTGACACATGGCAGGAGAATTGGGGAGTTAAAGGTGGTTTATTTACAAACAGATGATGCTCCATGGCTGCGGCGGTCTCTGGCAGCCAAAATTGAGTGTATGTGCGCGTTGTTCATGTGTGTGCCCATGTGCTGATTGCTGGGTGAGCGGAACACAGGGACCACACAAGATCAGATCAGCCTCCTGTGTGCTAGTGTCAGATTTCTACTCCATACTTCCATTACAGTTTATACAGTGACATAAACGATTTTATCCAAGATGACTGACATGCTACTAGTGTTTATTTTGGATTCATTAATACAGTATGTAACTTTACGGAGGTGGTACGTCACATGCATGAGTCTATGGAAATAGAAAGTTAAAACCAAACTATGTAATATTCTCAATGGAAATATATCCAAAGAATCAACATTTCCATGGAAACAAGCAGGAGAAGGCCCTTCTCCAGACCAAACAGGTTTGTGGAGGTGCAAGCCCGCTCACAGTAAGTGCAGTAAACATTTAAATAACGTATTTTCTGGACCATACAACAGAGTATGTGGCACCAGCAAAAAAATGCATAATAATGAAGCGAAAAACATATATAAGTCGCATTTTAGTGGGAAATTTATTTTATAAAATCTGAGACCAAGAACAGGCATTTTATCTTTAAAGGCAAGTTATAATAATAACAATAAAATGGAGAACAACAGGCTGAATAGCAGCACAGCACACTAACATAACACATTTATATTTATTCAGACACATGAAGCACAGGCAATGAACTGAATACATGTCTGGTATGTTAAAGTAAGGCATTCACTAATCAGATTAATTAATCAGATAACTAAAGCATAAAATACAAGCTAACAAGTTCACTCTCGATCTCACTCCAAATCACTAAATCCATTAAATTCTTCATCCTCGGCGTTGCTTCTGAACTCCGTTAACTCCGAAAGTGCTGCTTCCGCTTCCACTTGGATGTCATACTGGTAAACAAGCCCTTGCGCGGTTGTCAGTGTCACAATAACAAAGATGTGAAATTATATATTCTAATAATTTCACATATAAGTTGCATCTGAGTATAAGTCGCAACCCCCGCACAAGCTATGATAAAAGTGTGACTTATAGTCCGGAAAATAACAAAGAAATTGCATACTCTGGCTTTAAATTACAACTGCCCAGCCTATAGTGATCATTACAATTTGCATTTATATTAATTTGTGCCCTGAAGCCACAAAACCCATCCAAATTTGGTAAATATTTATTAGAAAAAATGTATTATTATAAGATCAGAGCTGAGAATAAGAATCATCCAGCAAAGGTAATCATTGCAAAAATCAAGTGATAGACGAGAACAAACAAATTATTGGCAAAAATAAAAATGTCAAGTTGAAATGTGAGTTATAATTTTGAGTCCTTGATTAAAAAAAAAAAAAAAAAAAAAAGATTTATGAGTAGCTCAAAAATCAAGAGAAAAATGTATATTTCATTTCGTTATATATTTGACTACTTTTGAGGATATCTCAGGCTGGCTTCAGATTTTCTCATCGCACATTTCTCTGCCCATGTAGAGTCAAAGTTATTCCTTTTTATTCCAGAAAGCAGGGACCATTACGACATCAGAGGCTGCTTGTTCACTGGAGCCCGACTCGGCACTACCAAAACATATGATACAAATACACCAGTCTCAACCGGAGCCTGTGATTATCAACTGCTATCCACACATAAAGAAATTGGCTCAACTTTTACTGACGCATTTCAAAAAAACGACTACTTTCCCGTTGGTCGGTGTCAAGAAAGACACTATCAGCTCATTATTTTTGCAGAGCTTTGAAGCCGGTGAGAGGGGGGAAAGGACTATATGCTGGGAGGCTGAGGGAAGGAGAGGCCATTTTGTTTTCTCGGGCTATTTTCCAGACTAATGAATTCTGACCTTTTGAATGTTTACGGGTGTTATACCAAAGGATTTTCACAGTGTAGCGCTCAAATGAAATCTAAAGGAATAAGGATGAATAATAATGGCAAGAGGGTTGAGTTTTATAATGCTTATAATGTGCTTTGGATGTTTTGAATTCTGTGGTCGTGTTTAGCTTATATATAAATGTATGGGTTGTTGTTTTTTTTTCATTAAAGGAGCTGTACCTGATTTTTACTGTGTTTAAAACAAGAAAAACAGAACTAGTCACTTCCTTCACTTGCTTTTCACACATTTCTTAGGCCAGAGCAGAGTTTTGCCACAACGGTAATGCCAACAACTAGCATGCTAACCAGACACTTCCTGATTATCAAGCAATAAAACAGTTTAGAATTAGATGCAGAGTGTAAAGCTAACTTATTTTGACCTCAATAGTTGCTTATATATACATGCTTTTTGCTCAAATACCAGGAAAAAAAAAAGCTTTAACACTGGAGAGCCCAAGAACGCTTTTCTTCTTTGAAAAATTATTAGCAGTCCATTAAATTATTGCTATAAGTTCACTGAACACTGAGATATCCGCTTTTTCAATTTTAACCCTTTATTCCCTAATTTAGGGAATAAAGGGCCAGATTTGACCCATTGGGCTCATGAATTCATCCAAAAAGAACATAACACGTACAGACTTTCTGCAAGCTATTATTAAAAAGATTATTAAAAAGACTAACAACTGAGGAGACGATTTTGAGAAGACGATTTGGGTAGTTTTCCAGCTGAGCAAAACAGCATGTGGTCAGCCATTTTGTCACTACCACTCTGGCTCATTTTTGTTCAATATTCATCAACTAGGTGTCTCTATGCAGGGTCCAGAAGTGGCACTCTGGGCTTTTGAAGTTAAATTTAACATATATTTTTTGTCTGTTCGTTTTGGGGAGCAGCAGTTAACTGTGGCTCCATGGGGTCTCCGGGATTAAAACTTTTCTCGGGGTGGGTCTGCCACTCGCTAGTCTCAGTGGAGATGTCATTGCTTTGCCTAGACTTGCTTTTTTCCACAATATGTCGTGTTTAATCTCCACAGAAAGATGCAGGTGATGTTACCAATCCACAGGTCAGATCTGTGGAGAGATGACCCCGCTCACAGTATGAATGCATGCAAAAGTTGAATGTCATACTGCGGGACTTTCCTGACAAAGCAATAACATCTCTATGAAAACAAGCAAGTAGCAGACCCTTCACCAGAAAAGTTGCACAGTGCATCTTTAATTGCTCTTCATAATTTCTTCAGGAAGAACACAGAGAAATTATTCATATTCTCTGTTAATTTGAACATAATAAATGATACGTTTACATGAGCCTACAGTAATGTATATTCTATTATTTCGCATCGCCCAATTTTGCCTCTAAATTCTCCAAACTGCACTTTCTTTGTGGTGGTACATCCAGTTAAGTGGGAATCCCATTCATTTCAATGGAGAATTTGAGAAAATTTGACATAAGGGAGGTTGATTTATGTAAAATGTTCATTGTTCATGAGCGCTAACAGGTCAACACCTCACCGATTCTCTGGGAGGCATTAAAATGGCTCTGTAGTTCTTATAGAAACGACTTACTGTCAAGATCGGCAGCCTCATGTAAAATAATACAACGCCAATGACAATGCGCCTACAGCAACTTAGGAAAATATGTAATGTGATTTTTCTGACAGGCATTCCGATTGTGATTAGATTTAGTTCACATTTTAAACACATCCAGAAGGACTGACAAAAAGATTGAAATATGAAACGACAAACAAATACAAGAGTCACATTTCAGAACATGTTTGTACAGGTCTAAACTCTAAACAGGGTAAGCAATTGTAATACAGATTAAGAGAGGCTATTTTGTGGTTTGTGGAGGAAATTTTGATATTTCAAAAATGACAGCCTTTGCAATTTACTAATTGTGTCCATTCAAGTTATGATTTCAATTTGATTTTGATTCATTGCACAGCCCTACTCAACTTATACGGGACACCAGCAGAAAGGAGAAGTTAGTGGGTGAGTGAGTTAGCTGAAGATTTGGTATTGTTCAGCATGTATATGTAAAAAGGCAGATTAATAATTTATCCATCCATTTTCTTCTGCTTATCCTGGGCCAAGTCGCAGGGGCAGCAGTGTAAGCAGGGACTCCCAGACTTCTCTCACCCCAGACACATCCTCCAGCTCCTGCAGTGGGACCTCAAGGAGTTCCCAGGCCAGCCGAGAGACATAGTCCCATCTTGGGTCTTCCCCGGGGGACATGCCGGGAACATCTCCCTAGGGAGGCGTCCAGGAGTCATCCTGAACAGATGCCCGAGCCACCTCAGCTGGTTCCTCTCGACGTGGAGGAGCGCAGAGGAGAGCAGATCTCTAAGGGAGCACCCAGCCAGCCAGGAAACTCATTCCAGCAGCTTGTATCCGCGATCTTGTCCTTTCGGTCATTACCCAGAGCTCATAGGTGAGGGTCGGAACGTAGAGACCGACTGGTATGCCTTTCGACTCTTTCTTTCTCCACAACAGACAGATACAGTGACCACATCACTGTAGACACTGCACCCATCCTAAAATCCTAAATTAGTTTAATCTGTCTTTATATAAATACATAGTTTTTTTGCATGAACCCCGTGTAGGTGTGGTCTTGTGAGTGCAGCTTGGGTCAGATACACAGAGCTACAAAATGAAAATGAGATGAATCAAAAGTAGCGGCTATAACACAACTAAGAAGCAAGGAGTGCAATATTAACTCCACTAATAGGCCATGTGGGAGAGTGCAATAGGAGCTGTGCTTTAAGGCCATGAACGGATTGTGTAATAGTTTGTGGATGTGGATAATCTGAGTCCTGTAACTTGAATGAAATTTGCCTGGATGTTGACTATGTTCATTGTGTCCCTGATATCCCAGACAAATTTGCCCATTAGAATACAAAAAGGCTTATTTTTATCTGAGCTGTTCATTTCAAAGACCCATTGAAAAGACTAGCTCTTTTGCTATTTATTTATATGACAGAAGCCAGTGTGAGAACTCATTTTAGCTACAAACTAATCGCAGAGAGAAATGACCAAGGCTCGGATTTGTTTAAAATGGTTCAAAGTGAGAGTATTGAAATTATACATAATCAAAATAAAATGTTTCTGTAATCATGATGCCAAATGGTTTTGTTTGGGTTTTTGTGCTCAAAACTATCTGTGTTGGTTCATCGTTAATCAGTATAAAAATGTATACAAATTTAAAAGAAAAATTGGGTTCTTTTAAAAGATGAGATCCAGTTCCAAAATTGACTCTTTAAGCAATGTTATAATGTTGTTACCTCCTCAAAAACATACCCAGAATTGTGTTTTGTTTCATTCACACATGTTTGAGTAACTGTATTATTGGTCTGTCTACATCTCCAAAGCTTAAAAAAATGCCCCGTTCCACCTTGTGATGTCATCAAGCATGATTTTTCAAGTTAACAGTTACCTTTCGTTACCATTACCTTTTCTTGACTAGAGATTGGATTGAAATTATCCAAATGATTCTAGTGAAGGTGATCCAGTTTAAAAACACAGTGGAGTACTCCCTATATCATGCATTTCACATGCTGTTCCCTGTCCCACTCCCCTCTGACTGCTTGGTGATGACTGGAACATGCCCCGCTTATACTGTGATCCTCTTCCTTAGACCCAGATCTTCCCTTTCCCTCACCTGGCTGGATGATCCAAGAACTGTTTAGGATGACCCCTACTCTACCGTGGATACGCCTCCCTTTGTCCCTTGGTCTTGAGTGGGCTCTGGTGTGCTACAGACTTAAACTCTATCTGCAAATGGATGTGCGTTAGTCCTGGACACATCTGCTGCCTGCCCATCTTGGCTCAGTCCTGGTTTAGTCCTGGTTTAGTCCATGGGAGTGGATCTCATCTTCATTGTGGTTCTCCTTGAGGTTTCTCTTTTTCCCACTGGGTTTTTTGAGTTTTTCCTTGCCGATAAAAAGAGGACAGGGGATGTTCTGGGACAGTTCTCCATTTCCTTGTTTTCTCTTGATTAACCTGCTTGTCTGTCATTGACCAATATCTGTTTCACTGTTGGATTTTCTAACTTTCTGTTGGTTAAATCAATGATCTTGTTCACCCATAAGAGGTTTGAGAGAAGAACCCAACCTAAATATGCAGGATTTGTATGTTAAATGTGTGAATGAAACAAATCAAAAAGTCCGGGTATGTTTTTAATGAGGATACAACATTATAACATATATCACACAATAGCGTAAAATGTGCCCTTTAAGGAACCATTCAAAAGAGCTGATTTGTTCACTACAATATTGCTACATCTATTTGAAATGCATAAACTCTATTATCAATAGTGCTGCAGCCTTACAAAGTGGACATGGGGCAGAAGGCCATAGAAGAACATGTGCTGACCACTGATTGTGCTCTCAATGGAGGAGCTGCCTTCCAAGTTGCACTGTGATGCTTGCACATGTCTGGAGGCTTAGATGTGAGAGCGAACGCCACCCAGAGATGGACTTCTACTATTTAATCACAAACTTGTCGTGAAATATGTCTTTGTCTCTTTTTTTTAACCATATCCACGTGTATTATGGTAACTACATTTTCAAGGGTGTGCCCGATTTTTTCCCATGTATTTGAGCAAAATGCATCTTGCCCCAGTACAGATATATTGTATAAGCAGCTCTTGAGATCGAAATATGACCCCTTTGTACTGTTTGCATCTAATTATAAAGCGTGTTTTTACTGTCCAATAATCAGGAAGTGTGCGTTTAGCATGCTAGTGTTCTGCTCTGGCCTCTGAAAAATGTGTGAAAAGTGCTTATAAACTCATCATGGTGAATAATTAGGATGTTCGGAATGTATAAGGTAAGGTGAGGAATAACTTGGGACCAGTGCAAACCGTTTAAAATGTACTACTTCTGTTTTTCATGTTCTGGTAAGTACCTTTAACATTAAAACTTGATTTAAAGAAAAGAAATTGCTGGTAATAATGCAAAAATAAAATAAATTAATTGAAATACTATTATTTTTATGTCCATCTGCGTCTGGTGTCAGTTAGTATCTGAGTATCGATACTTTCATACTAATTTTACAACCTTATTACACATTTTCCATAAGCTTTTACAATTCGAAAATAGCACATACCACAACCACATTCCACATTTCCACATTTCTTCAATATTTTGCCCACACTGAATGTTTCTTCATAAAACGTGTTGTGGTGTTAAATTGGCACCGGCGCCTCCTGCTGAGCTCTAAGCCTCTCTCTGCCAACTCAAAGCAATCACCATCTGCCATTTCAGTCACATCAAAAACATAGCCCTGACTCTGCATCCTATCTGACCATTTTCACACCAAAATACACCAAACTACTTCGCTCGAGATCCACACGCTTCTCCAGCACTTTACGAATACGAGAGTATGTTCACCGAGATTGGCTAATTCAGCTGTCACCATGATTGGCAGGTGGATCAGCCAATCAGGAACACAGATGGTCCGTGTCAGAACAAATGGAGATCAACAGTCTCGGCTATTTCGAAGTCTGCTCTGGTTCTGGAAGTAATTTTTCCATTCACTTTTCCCATAGACTTTTCAAAAAAAAAGTATATTAAGAGTTCAAAGAGATCGCGGAGGCTGACCAGCTACGTGGAAACTAATATCCATAACATGGTTGTTTTAAGACCAATAAAAGTCCAAAAAAAACACATTTAAAATGCAAGATTCTGGGAAATATTTTGAGAACATAGTAGTTTAAAACATTTCAGAAATATACTTTAAATAACATGATAGGTCTTGTAGTAATTAGTTACCACAGAGCTGATTAACCCCAAGTAAGCCTGCAAACTTTTACTCTATTATTATTATTATTATCTTTGTTTGTAAAGTCTATGGGAAAAATGAATGGAACATTTACTTCTGGAACCAGGGGTGGGCGGTCACTGTTGAGCTCCATCTGGCTGCTTACGAGTAAAAAAACAAACAAAACAGGATAAAATATCACAAGGGACTAAAAAAAATTCTTAAGATTTCTGCAGAATCAATGAGCAAAGCACAAAGACTCTATAAAGAAGTGGACTTAGTGAGTGTGATATCACCAATAGAGTTCGGCTCCAGTCAAGTGAAGCTCATCGAGACTAGGAGACGACTTCCATATTTGGAATTCCAACCGCAAGTATCATAGCAACCAAAGAGCCAATCCAAAGCAAGGCTAATGAAGGTAACACCCAGCCTGCACGCACAGCTGGTTTAGCACAGAACGGGCGCTTAGCAACGCTGTCAATCAAACCCGTTGGTAACGCGAGCAAGAATGACCTCGGTAAAAGAAGGCACCTGATTTGTAGGTTATTGATGTCCATGTGCTGACTTATAGACAGAATAGCAAAATAAAAAAACCCAGGAGCGGGTTAATACAAACATTTTAAGACCAAAATGGCGAGGCTCACTGCAGCAGTTACTAAGAAGGCGTGACAATTTTTCAATGGAAAGCAATGGAAGCACACCCATGAATGCTTTTTATTTGGAACACAGTAGTTAGCAAGTTAGCTCTGTTCTTTACATATCTTATACCAAAAGTCACTGACAGTTGAAAAAAAAAAAAAAAATCATAACTGTTTTCTTTCTGAATATTTTTATCTTATTTTTTCAGAGCATTTAGAACTATCCTTCCGATATTAATATGAGCAAATATAGCACCGAGGAACGAACCCTCATTGTACAGTGGTACTTTAAGTCACATGGGTCATATTCAGAAACCCAGCGGTGTTACCGTCGACATTTTAATACCAGAGATGCCCCAAGCGTAAATGCCATAAAAGGAATAATAAGTCATTTTCAAAGACAGGGGGCAGTATGTGATCTCCCGAGACTTGACTAGTCGACTTCTTCCTGTGGGGCTATCTTAAAGAAAAGGTGTTTGTGAATAAACCTCAGACAATAAACAACTTAAAACGTAATATCGAGGATCAAAGTGCAGAAATGCTTTCAAATGTAATGCAAAGTGTGTTGGATCAGGCTATTCTGTGCGAAACCGAAAATGGTAGACACTTAAAAAAACATTATTTTTTAAAATAAGGCCATTTTTGCTTCCCCTAGTTTAATTAGTGATAAGTTCAAGTGTAAGTGAATAATTATAACTGTATATATTCCCAAAAGTCTCAGAAGGTTCAGTTTACCTACTGCTAAAATTTGGTGAGTATAACTTAAGAATTATAGGAGCTATTGAAGATTTAAAAGTGTCAGTGACTTTTGGGCCACCCTGTATATCCAGTCTATGATGAAGTACTAACCTCTGTTAATCTGAGGTGAGAGAAGTTTGATTTTGTTCAAAATGATGGCATACAATGAGCTCCTTCGTTTCACGTGTGTCACTGAAATAAACAAATCTGATTGCACAGTACTGTCTGAACCTGGCTCGAGGTGCGACTGGGAGTGCTGACCAGACTGATAGCCCACTGTATAAAAAATACAGAGAAATATCATTTTGGATTTGCCAAGCAACCAAACACACTTAATTATATATACTACATTGCCAAGTGTTTTCAGTGATTTTTTTTATGTTTGTGGACCGGGCTGTGTATTGCTGGCAGGTGTGCGCCTAGCCAACAAAGTGTGCCGTCTTTAAAAAAACCTCAAAAACAAACAAGATACCAGGGTACATAGAAAGTGTTGCACAATATACGCCCACAATTAGACCCTATGACGGTGAGATAAACACTGTTCAGGAGTTCACTAGGTTCAAATCCTCCAGAATGGGTTTCCATACATTACAACATTTTTGAGGACTGTCAGACACAAAAATGGGTGCCTTCTGTTTGATGCGAGATCAAGCAAAAACTAGTCAGACTGCCAGGCAAGCAAGAAGGCAATGGAGGTAGTGTCAGCGTAGGCAAAACAAAGGCCCCAAAAGCTGCTGGTGTAGTGGTTTCCCCCTAAAAGCTCGTTAATCCCAATCTAGCTGTCGCGGGAATGAGGCAGGCACACGTTCTGTTTCTGTACGTACAATGTAGCAGGAATAGACACTGGAGTGCGCTGCTTAGTTTGAGCATAGAAATAGAAACGCTATAAACTCAAAAATAGAATCTAGACATCTTTTAGCCCCCGTACCCCATTTTATTCACATGTTTTTTGGTATTTGAGCAAAATTTGTCTTGGCCCAGTACAGATATACTATATAAGCAGCTCTTGAGGTCAAAACATGTCCGCTGCGTACTGTCAGCATCTGATTAGAAAGTGTTTTATTATCCAGTAATTAGGAAGTGCACCGTTAGCATGCTAGTTGACCATGACAGCAAATCTATGGGGAAAAACTCTAGCACTGGATGTATGAAATTTCAAAAACAGACAAACATGCATCTGATCTGCAACTTCGCTTGGTGGTATGGTATTACCCGTTTGTCTCCATAGTGACAGATAAGTTTAATGACACACTGGAATATTCCAGGTATAGCAATAGCATCTTCACAAATCGTCCACCAGGAAAGCTACATAGTGCAACTTTAATGGTAAAAAAAAATATTATCATTTACCAATTCTTTACCATATCGCCAGCCTCACACCTCATTCTCCATGTCATTATCCCTGTATTTCCTGCCCTGTGTCTTGCGCTTTCCCTCCCTCACCTGCCTGAGTCTGGAGCTGGGCGGAGTTCCTGGCTCCTCCCGTGCGCACCTGGAACTCAGCGCAATCAACACCACCTGCCGTGGATAAGAGGAGCCAGGACCTAACACTCGGGTCAGATCGTCCACGTGTCAACGTGATTATCTTTCTAGTCCTTGCTTTTTTATATTTTGCTCTCTGTTACCTTGCTTATTGGATTTTTGCTATCCTCCAGATCTTGCTCCCTGGACCGTCCCAGCTCCCTCGCTCCTGGCTCTGCTCCGACCCTGCTTGTCTTGTCTCTGCACTCCACGTCACTGGACCGTGCCTCGCACCCTGCTCCTCGCTCTGGCCCTGCTCGCCTTGTCTCCGTCCCTGCAATCCATATCCCCAGGCCCTGGCTCGCACTCTTCTCCCTGCTTCGGTTCTGCCCACACCGTCGTCCCCTCTGCACTCCACGTTACGCTCCTGGACCCTGGCCTGCACCTCGCCCACCGCTCATCGCCAGATCTACCCTCATTATTGTACTATTTATCACTTGCTGTAGCACTGTAAACCTTTCCCCGAGTCCTGCATCTCTTGGGTCCAATCCGCCCTGCATTACGACACCTCGCTAAGATCAACAGAATAAAAGACCAATCACAAGCAGCATTAGGCAGGTGTAAAGAGTTACCGAACATATCATTGGCTAGTGCTGTGGTCTTGTAGTTAATCTTTCCAAAACGTATGACTATATGTGCCAATACAACTTGACCTGGCTCATGTCAGACTTTTATGCGTGTCACTCTGAATTGAGTTTTACACACTATCAATGTGGGATGGCTCTCGCTGAAAGCAATTAGAAAACATTATGACAGTTATTTGAATCTGATTGATCGAAGCTTCACAACAGCGGAACAAGATGAAAAATCTAGCTTTTGTTAAATCCAGTTCAGAGAAAAGCAAAGACATCTTCCCTGCCTGCAAATGCACAAAGCGCTTACCTTTTGTACGTTTAAAAATAGTTTGTATTGACAATAAAATAAGCTATAATACATCTGTCTGTATCACCAGGTTTGTTTTGGTTCGCTTGGGCGTTTCACATTTGGTGTCTGCACAAACCTCATTGCTGCTCTGTGATTGGTTGCCAACCACTTGTAGAGGTAAGCCAAGATGGATTCTCTTGTGTTTGTGACCTTTCTGTCTCATTCTACTCTCCAGACGCTGCTGCATCTGTAGGAGTCATTGACAAAATACCCCTAAAAAACCCCAAAAAAGTAGTAATCGTATTGACATCTGACAGTTTATCTTTTGTATTTTACTGAAAACCTTAAACAGGACTTTGACAATTATGAGGCCAAGGATATGAAGTACAATGTTAGCTGTTTTCACTGGTGTCACTAAAAGCTCATTAATCTCTGTATTGCTGTCAGAGAGATGAAGTAGGTGTGGGTTCTGCGAGACACTGAGGATACAGTCTTCTCCAGGAAGGCACACAGCGGCTGCGTGAGCTGTCACATCCCAGGGCCAATTAGTCGGATGGCCAGCCAAAAGTTAATTTGCCCGTTCTCAGCTCTGCAGCCTCTGTTTGCTCTTGTTGGGCTGAGCAGGTCTTTAAAGATCTGTTAGAATAAAGTTCAGTCAGCATAATTGTGCACAGTACAAAGACTGTGAGTGTTAATATTAGCAGATCTGTTCATAAGTCTACGAGCAGTGTTTTAGAGTGTGAAATAAAATGTATTTGCAATGTGGATAAATGGGCTGTGAAATTCTCAGTTTACATACCCAGTCTGCAATGTACACTACAAGTCAAAAGGCGGCTCACCCTCTCTTTTCTGTGTTTCTTTTTTCTTTCTCCTTTTATGAAGGAGGATATATGGAATTATGTAGTACAGAAAAAACAGTTAAATAACATTGAGTAATTATATATATATATATGTGTTATATAGGGGTGTTAGAGATCGCCCTCTTGGGGATCTATTCCAGTCCAAGTCCAGTCAGTCCAACGATATTTTTTCAGTCCCCTATGATATTTTTCTCTCTCCTTTTTTCCTCGTTAAAAGCCTTATTTGTTTTCATATAGGCAAACCATGCATGTTCCTGATTGGCTAATCCACCTGTCAATCATGTCTATCTGAACTCAGGGAGTGACCAGACCATACGTTGTATATATAGAAGGACATATCTAACCTGCCAGCCGCGTTCCAAATAGGAAGTGCGCATGGGCACACTTCCTCTCTGTAACTGCTGCTGTCAGGCTCGTCATTTTGGTATTAAAATGTCCGTATTAACCCGCTGTACAGGATCCTGGTATTCTTATTCCGCTGTTGTGTCCATAAATCAAGATAATAACATTAATAACAGACAAATCAGATGCCTTCTTTCCCCGAGGTCCCTCCTGATAGTGTAGGCAACACGTCCGCTCCCTGCTAAAAGAGCGTTGAAGGCTGGAAGGGGTGTTACCTTCAACAGCCTTTCTCCAGATTAACTTTTTGGCTGCTGTGATACTCACAGTCGGATTCCAAATATGGAATTCCTCTCCAAATTCCCCCCTGTAACTGCTTGCCTCGACGAGCTTCATTGATAGGAGCCAAACGCTATAGGTGACGTCACACTCCTTTAGTCCTTTTCTTTATACATTTATATGGTCTTTGAACCCGACTCACATCTTAAAGTAAAAAGTGTATTGAAAAAGTGTGTATTCTGTACCCAGGCAACATCCAGTGCAGTATTTCCCTATACTCCTCCACCAACTATCCACCGCGCCTTACTAATTTAAGCCTTTCTTAGACGAGATCAGTATCGATTTAAAAAAATCTCATCAATTCCAACCTCCCAAACGTGCTACCCAAGTATATATTCTGTATTCAAGACCATTACCTGGTGTTTGCTTTTAGTATGTACTTTCCTTAATAGGATTTCCCCATTCCCCTGAACTCATTACTGGAGAACTTGGGCCAATAGTTCGGTGCCCTGTTCACAAATTAAACATTGCTGAGTCAGTGTGGAGAGGATTAGGATTAATACTAGGTGCCGTTTGGACAGTTTGCTCTGGTAAATGAAGACAGATAAAGCCCACATGAATCCGCTGTACCTTATTTTTACTGTCTTAAAAACATGAAAAACCGAACTTGTTCATTCTAATCGGTTTGCAGTGGTCCAAAGTTATTCCTCACGCACTTTATGCATTATGACCATTCTAACTTTTCACCATGATGAGTTTGATAAGCATGGAATTCTGCCATCACAGTCACAGTAATGCTAACAACAACAACAACAAGCATGCTAACTTTACACTTCCTTATTCTCTGACAATTGATACTTTGCAGTGACATTACTCTGAGGGAGTTCTGTATGTATGTCTATGGCGGAATGTTCAACGGTTACCATGCTGACCAGTACTCACATTAACAAACAGCCAATATAGTTTTAATACAGTCCTAAAAACACGAGAAGAAATAAAAAATGTATTTAACCGACACATTTTCAAGAGCCTGTGTTGGTACAGGCGTTCATGGTTCCATTTAGATCTGGGGTGTCAAACTCAAATTCACATCGGGCCAAAATTTTGAAACTGGGACAAATTCACGGGCCAAACTCAACATTTATTTAAAAATTGATATGTGAATGTTTAACCTTTTCATATGAACTTTAGTTTTGCTTAAACGCAAAATCTGGAACAACTCAAGCTGCTGATTACAAAATTATGAGAAATAAAATTTGACATAAAAGACACATCAGTAGTATTAATTTCTTATTTCAATAAAAAAAAGTCTCTTTCTGTATCCTTTCAAGTTCCTTTTAACGTAAATCTTTTTGCACATTTGGTATGATCTCATGGGCTAAATATAATTACACCGCAGGCCAGATTTGGCTTTGGGGCCTGAGTTTGACATATATGGTTTAGATGTTTTAGCGGTGTTTTAAGACATGTTTTGCACAAATAGGTCTATACGAGGGGGGGGAGCTCTTTAATGCATCTTCTCTCTCTGTTCACAGCATTAGACATCAAGGCGTCCACAGTCATGTCACATTGTACCATTGTGTTTTATCCTTGTTCAACCTCAGGCCTCTGTATGCAGCTAATCTGTATTAATGATTTGCATTGACTTTCTGAGAGCGGCTGCGCTAAGTATTCCACCAGAAGTTCTCAGCCGACGTGTCCTGATGTATAGTTCATAATGGTGGGCTGACGGCATAACAAGGATTTTCAGATCAGGCAGGTTATTAATGGAAATTGGAATCAAAATTGAGATGCATGGTGTTAAAGAAGTGATTTATAGTTTGGACTCAACTTGGCTCAAATGCAGTAGAACAAAAATCCGCAAAAGTGTCTATTTTAGTGATATTTCGGATCACGCCTCATCTTTCTCAAGTGAGAGGTCCATTTTAAAATACAATAAAGAAGTGTTTTATTACTTTTGCCAACAATGTGTGACCTTCTGGAGGTGGCTTGTCCCCCTGCATGATTCCATGAAAATAGAAAGTTGAAACCATACCAAATGCAGCCCATCAAGCCAATTTTTTTGGCGCTCAGCCTTTTTGGCGAATTGGCCCAAATTATCCTGGGAAGTACTTTTACAGCTAGTTTAAAATTATCTATAATTACTGAAACAACTAACCATTTTGATTTGAGACAGACATGATATTGAGGTTCTGAGAGATTAAGTTTTGTGTCTCACTCACTAGTCAATGCTTCAATATGTGGTCTTTCATTTAAAAAGTGATATAAACAGACTTCTTTTATACCATATTATAGCCAAAGAAACAACGGAGATTTTTAAGGAGACAAGCTGGAGAGCTAACTAAGCATCAGGTTTGTGGAGATGCAAGCCTGCTCATGTTTTTACATGTATTTCAGTGCAGTGGAAATACAGTGTTGCCTCGTTTATTGCGGGGGTTTCGTTCCCAAAAATAACCCGCAATTGGGGAAATCCGCAAAGTAGAAACTTAAATTTTTTACAATTATTATATTATTTTAAGGCCATAAAACCCTTTTCTCAGACTGGCATTAACATTTTCTCACATTTCTCTCTTTTTAAACATACGCAAAGTTCAAATCTTCTTAGATAAGTAAGCACAGTATTATAGAACAAAACCAAATACTATACTGTAAAAATACAAATGACAGCTTTTAGAAATACTGTAACAAATTTAATTTTAACAATCAACCTACAAGGTTGGACACATAAATGATTAATAGTGACTAAGGCGTATTTCACAGTTCCTCTGACCACGCCTCTTCGTCCTGGTGCCGCTGTAGTGTTTTGTAATGCTCTTTTTCCTGCAGTCACTGATCCACAAAACTAAAGCAGAATCCATCTGCACGATGGTCTTGTTGCAGTTACAACCTGTTTTGCATCCTTGTTAAAACTTATACTTGCTGTCGTCCTTATGTTGTGTGACGAACCGAAGACTCATCTATTCCGTAATGGCGCCCTACAGCCGCGTAACTTCTACCTTCCCTCAGCATGTCCAGAAGTCCAACTTTTTCTGCAATGGTTAGCATCTTCCTCTGTACTGTACAGAAGACACGGCACGTCCCTGCCAATCAGGACGCAGGACACAATGCGAGTTCATACATTGTAAAAAAAAAAGCATGCATAATTGCACAAAAAAATCTGCAAAGCCAAACCATAAAAGCGAGTCCACAAAAATGAACTGCGATATAGAGAGGGACCACTGTACATTAAAAAAAAAAATATATATATATATATATATATATATATATATATATATATATATATATATATGCCACATTCAGATTACCCTGTGAGGAAATCTGTACTCCACATTTGACCAAGCATTCGTAGGTGACTGTCGAGCAGCGTCCAATGACCCATGTCCAGATCTTGAGCTAGGCTAGGTTAGGAGGATTTGCCACATGTTTCAGGTCACAAAGGTTAACCAGTGTAGAAAGTGTCATCAGTAAGGCAAAAAGAAAATATATTGTTCCTCGTTTCCTTGGGGTCTCCCTTGTCTCAGCTGGATGCCATTATCTCAGCTTCTACTTTTGCATCTCTCCTGTTTTTAATACCACCTAATCTCCAGTGGCTACGCTGTATTGACATGGCTCCAATTTTAGCATCTCCTAATTAACTTGCACTTTTCTGCCTTTTTTACAGTTTATATTTTCAGTATTTTAGCATTCACCCCAAAAGCTGCACAGTGTTCGGCTAATACAAATAGCCGAAGCAATAATTACACTAATTATTTCAACACGTATTAAATATTAACACAGTGAAACTAGTGTCCTGTCAGAGAGCAGCATGATAAAGGCCTGAGTAAAGTAGCCATGGGGGTCTAATGAAAATGTAATATTTCAGTAATTGTGTTTTGAGTGATATTTCCATTATTCAGTAATGACAGTGGAGAGTCTGCGGGGTTGGTGATTAGCCCCCTTCCATGCTACAACACTGGCTCTTAGCTAATTCCCTTTTCTATTATCAACTGTCATAATTTGGCATGTCATTATTGGTTTTGCATTTTGAAACCTCTCACTTGTTGCTTTTTGTTGATTATATCGTGCAAGGCGGATGAGGAGGCCCACGAGAGGAAACGAGAGCGCCATGGTGATGCGTGGACCGGTTAGGTGAAAGTTTCAGCACTCAGTTTTGCAGCGCGCTAAAGCGAAGCTAAGCGGATGCAACCTCTTTTTGGCTCAATGCTGGTGCGTGCGACCGTTTTTGTGTGTGCCAGTTATAATTATAGCAATAAGACATGAGATTTTCCTCGTGATTAGGCCTGTCACGATAACTACAATATCGACTTATTCGTAGAATAAAATGAACTGAGAAGTCGGCTTGAATCAAAGAGTCTGATTTATTGAAGCAACTGTAAAGAGGCCCTGACAAAGTATTGTTTTGCCCTCAGCTGTCAGTGTCAGTACATACAGTATATTTATACCACACAGATAAGAATGACATGAACCAGGACCAGAATGACATGAACCAGGACCAGCACAAGGCCAAAACACTTCTTGGGACATAGGATAAACATTTCATCTAATACGCATCAGACAGTGGACAACAGAACAGTGTACTGGATCTTTAGCTCTACTGGATAAGATATAATTGAACTAAGAGTTAAGAAACTGGGAAGAGGTCTGCATAAGAGTACCCAGTCTATATGACAAAGTACAAATGAGGTAAAACACTGTAACACTTTTTCTTTGTACTTTTCTGAGGATTTAACAATGCTGTACATTTTGAATAGTTTTTTGGGGGAAAATCCTGCTTTAGGGTTATTGTGTCAGTGGCATGATGACATTTTATCGTTATATATCATACTTCAAATTTGTTATACGGGCCTACTCGTGATATGAGGAGTGATCACGAGTAAGGAAATGAGGAACCAATGAGATGACTATGTAGCCTCAATAGCCTAGCTCACAAAAACATGAGTTCAGATCTCCATGTAAGGTTTGGACAGCTTTTTTTATGAGCCACTGTTAAACTGCAGTGTGATCAAACTTAATAAGCAGTGAACATACTCAAGTACATAGTAGAGATTAAAGTACTGACCAAACAGTAAAAGGTCAGGCTTTGTTTAGAGTCTTATTACACTTAAATTGGCTATGGCTACCAGCAGAAGAATGCAAGCGGTATAGTATACTAGTAGTAAATGGATACTGTATTCTCTTTATTTATAGGTCTGCTAAGATAAAACTAGGTTATATGGGACACTCAGCTTATTCTTTAACAAATGAACAAACAGTGGTGACCCCCGTCTTCTGTGATCCTCTTGTGAAGAGCCCGTGGACTGTCATAACAATTTAATGTTTTATTTATTGGGAAATAAAAGCATAACCCTATTTACACTACAAAGTATTAGTTAGTTTACTTTATGAAATGCTCTAGAATGCAGAGAATTGCATATATTTAGTTTAAAACTTCCCTCAAACTCCCTTTTTGTCCTCTCTGGACTCTGCCTCGCACCCTGCTCCTTGCTCTGTTCCTGCTCGTCCTGTTCCCGTTCCTGCACTCCTCGTCTCCAGACTCTGGCTCCCGCTCCGTTCCCTGCTCCGGACCTGCTCGCACCACCGTGCTCCCCACGCTCCGCCCTGGACCCAGACCTGCACCCTGCTCTCCGCTCTTCGTTGAATCTACCTTCATTGTTTGACATTAACACTTTTTGTAAATAAACACTGTAAACCTTCCCCGAGTCCTGCATATCTTGGTCCAAATTTGCCCTGCATTACGACATAAATAAAATAAAGAAAGGGGGCAAAAAGAACACAAAACTGAAAAAAAAATACATTGTGGTTTCCAGATGAATCAAAGAGCACTGAGCAGCAAAAAGTCTGATGTTGATCTAAATGATAATGACATTGAGCTCCTCCGTTTCTTATACGTCGCTGAACTAAATAAACCTGACTGCACAGCTCAGTGCTGAATTTAGCCTGAGTGTAGGAGGTGGTGACCAGACTGTAGAGAAAAGAAATCCAGTCTGATTCCTATGCTAAATGAGAAATGCAAGAGGTCTACAAAATGGTCTCCCACTTACTTGGCTTTCACACACAGAGCTACTTCCAGGGCCTAATACACAATTTCACAAACCTTATGTGATGTGCAGTAGTTTCAGTCATTAGCGCGATGCATGCTCATAGTGCTGTGATAGCACGGTGAAGGGTAAGGTAACTTAGCAAGGAGAGCAAAGCGAAGGGGACTAGATTAAATTCAAACACTGGTAAAACCTCTATTTGAGGTCCAGTGGTTGGAGCACTCATTCACCTCCCAAAAGGTCAGAGGATTGACAGACAAATACTTTTGTTGTGTCCTTAAGCAAAGCATTTTTCCCACCTTGTGTGATATGAAGGAGATGCGTTAATGCTTTGGTGGTGATCAGAGAGGCTAATGGTGCAGATTGGCAGCCTCACTGCCATCAGGCCACTCTAGGGCAGTTGTGGCCACATATAATGCAGTAAATGAATAATGACAACAGTGCAAGTGCAAGTATTACTATTATATATTTGATTACTGGTTGTCATCTCGGGCTTTTTATACCTTAGCCTAGAACTGAAACTGCTGTGTATATCCAAAGAGTTTTTATCAACCCACAAACCAGGACGTAGCACTATTAGCATGCTAGTTGTTAATGTACTGGCAGCTCTAGTCCTTGAAAGTTGTGAAAAGCGTTTATAAGATTAGTGAATAACGGTGAATTACCATGAAGAATTAAGATACGACAACAGAAGCTCAGTTGGGGAAACGTTGATAGCCGCTGATCAAAGAGTTGGCGTTTCGAATCCCACTGTTGACATAAACCTCATTAGTAGAGCGGTCAGATCCACGGACTTGCCTATAAAATGTGACCATGACCATTTACCAAAAGTATGGAATAACTTTGGACCATTGCAAACTGTTTAAAATGAACTAGTTTGTTTTTTTTTTTTCACATTTATACGACAGTAAAATTCAGATACAGTGCCTCAAATACTGCTGCCTATGACTACACCACTTCCTCTTTATCAAAAGTCATAACTCGCCCTGTCTTTCCACTTTTGCACATTGGAACCTTTCACTCGCTGTTTCCACACTTCCGTAGCAGCATCTGTGATTTTTGGCAAGTCCAATAATGCATGCATCATCGTGAGCAGCTGCCACCAAGCCCGCTCTCCCTCTCTCACTACCTGGATATAGAAAGTCCCAATTCCCATGCCACATATTCATTAGGCAGCCAACGCTACAAGTTCACTGTTTGTTGACTTCTGCCAAGCGGTGGGTGACAGAGAATTAAAATTTAAAGTTTAGAGCTCGCTGCGGCATCCAAATGTGTCAGGTCTCGTCGACTGCTATTAGGTTGATGAATTGCTATCAAACTGATGCTAGATGGTGTGCAGAAAGTCATTTTTTGGTCCAAAGTTTTGGCAAGGACTAACCAAACTTTCTAAAGTTTTTATCGATACTTTGTGCGATGTCATTATGAATAAAACAGCACCTATAATAACAGTTTAACAATAGTTCACATGAAGCTGGGGGTGTTCTGACTATGGTGGTGACACAATGCACACATTAGCAAACATTACCAAAAGTTTTAAGGTAGACTCAAATACAAAATGGATTGGAACAACTTATTGCAGGAGCCTGTGATCAATCAAAACATTCATGGACCTGTTCAGATGTGACAGTAACTAACTGAAAACTAATGGCTAATGGTAGGTACCTTTTTATGTAAGAGATACTTGTTTAGCGGCACAAAATAAGTTCAGCTGTTGTAGTTCCAACTAAGTTTGTTCTCTGTAGTCAGATTGTGTTAAAACAAAACTCAGATTAAAGTCTAATTTGAGTAACAGAGCTTCAGACAGAGCAGTGCCCCCAGTTAGCACCGGGGGAATGTTGATGACATCAGCTGCAAAGTATCAATTGAAGGTGCATTATGTAACTTTTCTGGTGTTCATTTCCATAGAGATACTGTTGCTTTGCCTATAAAGTTAAACAGCATGACATTAAAATCATCACTTTAGCATTTTCTTTCTTTTTTTTTTTTTATCTTGAAAAACATGTCACCTCTCCATAGATCTGACCCGTGAACTGGCTTTGTGGTGTCAGCTGCTTGTCTCTATGAATATAGTATAATGCCTTACTGTGGAACATTCCAGGCAAAGTAATGACATCTTCACAGAGACAAGAGGGTGATTTACTCTCCATTTGAAAAGTTTCATATTGTCCCTTTAATCTTAATATAAACTGTAATGCTAGTTTATAGTTATAGTATATTGACAGTTATCACTATTACATTTTCTTGTTTTAATGATATTGATGTCCAACATGCTCCAAAAGGATGGAAATTCAAACAATATCACCTTTTCAATCAGTCTCTACACGTGATCTTCTGGTTAAGTGGTACCTCAATGTAAGTGGTCCCAGTATAGGTGTGTAGTGTATAGGTGGGTCACACTGTGGGCTACCCCAAACCACAGGAGGAAATCTCTGTCTCTCCAGGCTCACCATCGGACCACCCAGCTCTTTAAAGAAGATATATTATGCTTTTGTCTGCGCTATAGTTATAATCAATGACACCCATAGAGAATTATGTTATAATTTGGACATTTTAAATCACAATATTAATCTGAAATTACTTAAGTGAAAAAAGTCCGCTGACATCTGGGTTAGCAAATTGCTGGGCCATATGGGAGCTGACGTCATCCAAACAAAGTGCCACTCTGCAGGACCATGCTCTGCAGATCACACTAGCGAGTAGCAGACTTCTTTCTTTTCTTCCATTTGTACTAAAATGACTACGCAATGCTGCCGATTTGTATGTGTATTAAGAACTGTTAATAAAATTAAATTGGAGCAGTGGCCATGTATCAGTGATAGTGAAAACAGAAGTTGATCGGAGCAGTGACATTATTGACAGAATATCTAGGCGCAGTCAGGGGCCAGTTCAGTGACCACACACAACATCATCTGCTGTTTGCAGATGATGTTGTCCTGATGGTTTCATTGAACCAGGACCTGCAGCAGACACTGGGGCAGTTTGCAGTCGAGTGTGAAGTAGCTGGGATGAGAATCAGCTCCTCCAAGTCTGAGGCCGTTGGTCTTGACTGGAAAAAGGTGGCTTTTCCCTCTGCAAGTGGGTGGAGACTGATGCAGTTGCTATACTGAACTGTTGTGGTAAAGAAGTAGCTGAGTCAAAAAGTGAAGCTTTCAATTTACTTATCAATCTACGTACCCTCACCTATGGTCATGAGCTTTGGATAATGACTGAAAAAGCAAGACTGCAGATACCAGTGATCGGTTTCCTCCGCAGGGTGGCTCGGCACTCCCTTAGAGAAGGGGTAAGGAGCTGGGTCACATGGAAGGATCTTGCGTACAGCCACTGCTCCTCCACATTGAGAGGAGCCCGCAGAGGTAGCTGAGACATCTGTTCCGGATGCCTCTTGGCCGCCTCCCTAGGGAGGTGTTCCGTGCATGTCCCATTGGGAGAAGGCCCCGGGAAAGGCCCTCGACACAATGCAGGAACTATGTCTCTCAGCTGGCCTGGGAATGCCTTGAGTTTCTCCACCAGTGGAAATGGAAGAAGTGTCTTGGGTGAGGGAAGTATAGTAGTCCCTGCTTAGACTGCTGCCCCCGTGACCCAGCCCCAGATAAGTGGAAGAAAAAGGATGGATGGATCAGAGCAATGACTTTGTTCAATACAGGAGTATAACGAGTTCAACATGCATGAACCTCTCTAAATACAACTTAGAATGGGTACATTAAATGGAAAAACAATGATAGGGTCGTTAAAGCTATAAAAAGTAAATTTGCATAATGTGTCTCCTTTAATACCAAATTAGAGCATACCTTAGTAAGCTAGTTTGACATGACCCGCCCACACACATACACACACGCACACACACACACACACACACACACACACGCACACAACCACTTCACACCTCACCTGCAGCCAAATGCCACCCTGTAGAGCCTTGTAGCACATTAAACCTGTCTAGTGCTGTGATTCAATACTTCTGATTATCTACACACAAACTCAGCTCCTGCTGTTTAAGCTAAATATATTCATGTTTTTTTATGCAAGATATTACAGCATATGTAACAAGGTCAATGCCATGGACAACAAAGTGATTTCTGTCAACAGGAAATAGGGTAGTAATTTAAAAATAACTTGAGCAAGGTTTGATTTTATGAGTGTGATCAATTTTCTTAAAGGGAGGTTATTTTGCAAAATCATGCCTGACGAAGTTTTAGATGTCACCCATGAATGTTTTAGTAAAATAATGATGTCTCCCTGGCACTATTCGAACCCTCCTTACAGTTAGATGTTAGTTCCCTTCATCATCCATGCTCCCATCCAAAAATTGTCCATAAATATACCAAGCCATGATACAAAACTGTATGTGCAGTAGTTTAATTAGCGGATGCACGCTGATTGTGTGCACTATTAGCACGGAGAGCAAGGGGAGCGGGATTCAAAATAAAAGGGAAACTTGGAAAACATACAGTATTAACGTCGTGTTTTTGGTGAACGCATCATTTTCAAAACAATAAAAGGTAACATGGTGATCTAAAGCTATGTGTTAGCAGTTAATACACCATAGAACTAAAGTACCCCGTCTTTAATTTTGGCAGATAGATTTGGTAGCTCCGCCAAATGGATATAAATATAATGGCATATTTTTATTCATTTTAATTTATTTTTTTCATAAATATGATTCTGAAAATGCATATTCTGACTTTAACTTCTCAATTCCCCATGATCTAGAGATCATCTTTGGGATTTTCTAACTGTTAGTGTGCAATGTAAAACTTCCTCGCCATGTTGCTGCGGATAGCATGAAGCAATGTCAAAGTGATGATAGAACTGTTTTACGTCGAGCTACAGAAGAACAAGTGGACACAGTTTTAGAGTGCTTTCACGCTTACAACCTTCAGTTTGGACTTTAGGACTTGCCTGTCTGGTTTGGTCCAAAGTCCAGGTGTCGAGGTCCAAACTCCTGTGCACGTGTTCACTTATTGTAGAGGATGCTGTCAATCACTGTACTTACAGTATCTATGAAGTTTTCAGCTTTAAATCCAATCACAGCAAATAGCCAAAAAAAAATAAATAAATAAAAATACACTGTTACAAGTCGCCACTCAACAAAAAGGTCACACACTCTAATATTTCATTGGACCGCTTTTACCTTACAGCACGCATTTGCTATGGCATTGTTTCGATAACCTTCTGCAATGTCAGATTTATTTCCATCCAGTGTTGCATTAATTTTTTACTGAGATCTTGCATTGATGATGGTCGAGTCTCACCCAAAGATTCTCAATGGGGTTAAGGTCTGTACTCTGTGGTGGCCAAGACAATGGAGTGACTTAAACTATCTGACAAGGTTCATAGTGCCGTTTAATTTTAATATAAACTGTTGTGCTATTTTATAGTTATAGTAGTGTATTGGCAGTTATCACCATTACATTTTCTTGATTGCTGTTCAAAATGCTCCAAAAGGATTAAAAATTCAAACAATATCACCTTTGAAAATCTCACACCACCCTAATCTAATTCACAATGAAAACGGCCAACCAATCCAGTCGTATCGGAACATGTGCTTGTACTAAACTGTGTGCCAGAACTAAGCCAATGAAATGTTAGGGAAATCTTTACGCCTAAGACAGTGCCAGGGAAAGTCCGATAGTTTGGATTTGAGGGAGGTAGTGTGAAAGCAAAAGTTTGGGGAATGAACATTACGGAGTCAACTGAATAAAGTATTGAAATTCTGAAAGTCTGACTGACAATATGAACATAGAAAACAACTATTTCGGTGCTACTGCTTCATACAGAGCTTTGGCACATTACGGAAAACATAAAAAAAGATCAAGTTAACGCAGCAGAGAATTGTACCAATTTGAATCATGCAGGGCAGTTAGCGTAAACATTGAGGCAGTGAGCGATTATGTGATTATGTATGAATGATTATGAAACAATCGGAAAGCTCAAAATCAGACACAAGTTATGCTTCAGTAGAAGTTTTCTAGAGTGTATTGTGTCTGGCTTGTATGCCAATCACAAATACTAATCATTCACTAGCATCCATCCATCAATCCATTTTCTTCCGCTTATCCGGAGTCAGGTCGCAGGGGCAGCAGTCTAAGCAGGGACTCCCAGGCTTCCCTCGTCCCAGATACGTCCTCTGGCTCCTCTGGTGGAACCCCAAGGCAAGGTTCCCAGGCCAGCCGAGAGACGAAGTCCCTCCAGCGTGACCTGAGTCTTCCCCGGGGCCTCCTCCTGGTGGGACATGCCCGTAACACCTCTCTAGGAAAGCGTCCAGGAGGCATCCTGAACAAATGCCTGAGCCACTTCAGCTGGCTCCTCTCGACGTGTAGGAGCAGTGGCTCTACTCCAAGCTCCTCCCGAGTGACTGAGCCCCTCCCCCTAAGCGTGCGCCTAGCCACTCTGCGGAGGAAACCCATTTCAGCCACTTGTATCCGCAATCTTGACCTTTCACTAGCATGTTAGGTATAATGCTGATTTTCTTGTTTTAAATCGTCAATGTTCTTTGTACAGTGTGTTATGTTTGGGTACCTTTTTTCCTCTCTTATGTTCTTTAAGTATCTAGTTCTTTTTTAGTTTAAATCACAGGAAGTATCCTAGTTTTTTCCTTGTATATTATTGTTAGTTTAAATTCCCTGTTCTTTCTGAGATAAACTATTTTAGTAGTTTATTTGGTGTTTGCTCCAGGTTGGGGGTTTTAGTTTTCCCGCGCCGGGGCCCTTTAAATAGCGCGAGCCCGTCGGAGCCGTCACGCCGGTCTCTGCCTCCGTGCGCTAGAGCGTGCACGCCATCCGCACGCTCTGCTCCAGCGCTGCTCCCCGCCGACGCCTCCATGCTGGGGTAACTTAGCTTTTTGGTTCGCTTAGCTTTTTGTTTGGCCTGGTGGATCCGGACGTCTTGATTTTCATTCTTTATTTTCTGTAAGGATAGTTATGGGGTTGGTTTCTTGTTAGGGGTAGGGATAGCGGTGCGCTGGCAGCTCCTACGGCTCTGTATAGAGTTGTATAGAGTTGGCCTGTCCCGCGCACCGACCTTATTTTGCGTTGGCCGGCCCCCTTTTCTTTGGTACTTTGTTTCTTTGGTTGGGCACGGGGTTTAATAAGGTTTTTGTTTTTTTGGGTTTTTTTTTTAAAGACTGAAGCCTCTAAAAAAAAAAATAATAAACACATGTTGAACCCTTATTTGCTTTCCCATGTCTTTGTAAATATGTTGGATCCTTTTGGGGTCGTAACACAGTGCAATATATGTGTAGAAATCATTAATAAAAACACCACGGCTGATCCATCTACTACATCTACTTTTCTTTACATTGGCAAAGATTCAGCATGGCCGCAAGTGTCATTTTTGACACATGGATGGCAAAAAACGCTGCACATCTCCAATTTGCAACAAAAAAGCATGTTAAGTATATGGCGTTTTATTGTGCCATAATCAGGAAGAGCACATTAGCATGCTAGTTGTGTTATTATGGTTTGCCATCATCATCATTAGCTTACTCAAGTGGTATTTTGGTATGTGTTTGAGTAATCTTGCATTTGAGGCATCCGAGATCCGAGCATTTCACCTACTTCCTATCTCGACCTACTGCCCTCTACTTCTTCGCTCCAGGTCATTCACAAAGGGTTAAAATATTTGCTCAGTTGAAATGTCATTATGAAGAGGCAGGGCGAGCAGCAACGAATCAGCTCTGCAGATTTGAAAAGGGCAATAAACGCATTTTTATTATCTCATCTACATCCATATTGTGTTTTATAATGAACAAAATGTTAATAAGGGTCTATGTGGGAGATAGTTTATTACCATATTTTCCAGACGATAAGACTTTTTTCATAGTTTGGCCGGGGGTGCGACTTATACTCAGATGCGACTTGTATCAATCAGCTTTACCGTGACTGTAAAACTACTCTCTGGTTTCTCGAACGTTGTGAGAAGTACTTATAGACTAATTGCCGTGAATAATTTGTGTGCTTTGGACCACTGCAAACCATTTAAAAGTCAACTAGTTCTGTTTTGCACATGCATTTAAGACAGCATATTAACAGATCAGTTTCTTGAGACATTACAAAGTTTTCCCTATTTTCTGCTCAGTAAATATTTAGCAATCTCTTGGCTAAACTCCGTGACCTCGTATAAACTAACAATATCCTCGATAAACTTTAAAATATCCAAGGTCAAAACACTGCGACGCTGCACTATGTAAGGCGTTAAGAAAACAGGTGGCTTCAACCGATGTACACAACACGACGTCTTCATTCCCAGCTGTTCAACATATACGTATTCTAATTTGGTTGAGATTGTGTTTGTCTCCGCGTCTATCCTCTGATTAAAGACAGATGCTTTGCTAATTGCCGAAGCATGTGCTAATGATGCTGTTGGTATTTACAGCTTAGTGATCCACTGCTTGTAATTATCAAAAATGTGACCTCTTCTCGCCCTTCCAGAATCAATAAATAGTCCGTGGCATATTGGAAAACTAGGCTTGGACCTTGAAATGTCCTCCAGCTGACCTTTAGCTAGTTGGGCTACGTAAACAAGTTAAGGGGTGATTTATGCGTGTATTATGTTACCAATATTGCCTGCCTCATAGCATAACGAGTCAAATTTACCTGTTCGTACTTCAATTTGAGTTTTGCTTGAGTTTTTCTTTCATTCTCCTCTCCTGCATCTACAGGTCTCAATGCTTTTGTCCTCGGCCAATCGGAAAGATTTTCATAGCCGTAAAAGCACAAACTGTCCTGCCATGTTAACATAAGCTTCTTCAATAGAATTTGCCCAAAACGCTTGAAAAGTTACTTGGGTGATAATGCTATGAGGCAAACGCTAATACTCCAGCTAGGTACTCTTGGATATGGGCATACCTGACAGTTGTCTCAATATCCTTGCAACAAGAAGAAGGTCTTGTGTGAGATTCCCCTAAATGAGGCCTTATTATGTGGGGTTTGCATGATGGGTACTCCTGACCAGGGCCGGCCCTAGTTTTCAGGGGGGTCCTAAGCTGAATTTATCTCTGAGGCCCCCGGCAGCAGATGTCTCCTGGCTCAGCTATTGATGATTCATATTTGACAAAGTTATGACTCTCATCACCTTGACCAATTGTATTAGTATTTATATGACCAACATCAGAGTGAAAACATCCAAAGTGTCACAACTACTATAGCAAAGATTTTTTTAATTCTAGACAAGTTTCTGGTGGATTTAATGTGTTCCAGTTGGCGACAGTGGGCTACATTTACGTTATGAAGGGTCCTTGCTCCGGTGTAAATACATAGCTGCTCTCACCTCAAAAACTCAATGTAGGCACCAGTAGAAATTTTGCTACTATAGATATAAAACAAATGTAATGATTTGAGATGGATATTTAGCCTGCTGTAAACACACGAATCCTGTTTCCAATAAAACTTGATATATTATTTTCAATGTAAATGTATGGGCTCTTGGGGGCCCCCTGCTGGCCTCGGGTCCCTAAGCAGCTGCTTAATCTGCGTTTTGGCTGGGCCGGCCCTGCTCCTGACCAAGATTAAGATATACTGCTTCACATTATTATTGCTCTTCTCATTGCAATACACTGTAATTATTCATTCACTCCCCATACTCGGAGAGGTTCATTTGTAGCCACAACTGTCCTGGAGAAGACTGATGGAACCAAGGGCGCCATGCCAATCTGAGAAAAAATATTTAAAACTAAAAAGTGTGTTCTGGCTCCAGATTACACACAGCCGTTTCTGATTAGTCTCACTTCACCATAAGCATCTTCTTTAAAAAAAAAAAAAAAAAAAAAAGGGGGTATTTAATTTCTATGGGGTATTAATTGGTAGCATGTAACATATTTGGATCACCATGTTGCTTTTTATTGTTTTGAAAATCCTGTATTTGCCACAAAACAACATATTAACATATCAATTACTCACACACCACTTTCATGGCCAAGTTGTGTGAAGTGTGTTGCCCAAGGACACAATGATAGAATGCACTTGTCAGAGTAGGGATCAAACTGCCACACTTCTGGTTAGAGAGAACTCTTTGACCACTTAACCCAGGATATCTGTGTAAACCCTCAGTTGTCCAGGTCTGATCCATAGCAAAAAAAAAACAGACAGATTTTAACTTCTTCTTTCACTTAACCCAGGCATGCCCAAAATGTTCAGACCAATTTTTCTTGGCCCTCAAGCTTCCAAGTGAATTGGCCCATATTACCTTAAACTGTACTTTTTTCTGAAAATCTACTTTAACAAGCCCATATCAAATATTGAATGTGTCCCACTGAGGATGTAAGCATGAATAAAGGTCCAGTGGTTCAGTCTAACTTGTAATAATAACACATATTTGAAGTATTCACTGTAATGGTGACCAGCCTATGGCCCTTAATTGGCCCTCAGCTTTGTCTGTGTTTTTATATGTGGCTCTTAATGAGAAAAATTTGTGCACCTCTGACTTAACCCATCAAAATCACAAAGAACAGTTATACAATGATATGCTTTGTACAGTGATCAATCAAACAGCAATAAAATTATTTAATCAAATCAAGTTATAAATATGTAGTTATACAGTATATCAAATTATATTAGTTTCAAATTATATTAACCAGAACCAAGTTAAAGGTGTAGTATGTCATTTTTCTGATATGGGAAAAGTTACATGCTGCACTCCAGGGAAATGTTGTTGCTTTGCCTCAAATGTTCCACAGTACAGCATTACACTTATATAACTTCATGGAGAAAAGCAGGTGATGCAATCAGGCCAAGTTACAGGTAAGATCTGTGGTGAGGCAACCATGTTTAGGATAAGAAAGCATTTTTTTGAAGCATTTTGTTTGCAATTGAACAAATACAAGATACATACAGTTAATCCCATACTTTTAAAACATTCCAAAAGTATGGGATTAACCGCAGCATCATTCACATGACCCTAACCCCCACCACCACCAAATAAGTTACATAGTGCATCTTTAATCATTCACTGACTTGTGTACCAGCATTTTATTTAAAGTTTGATTCTTATTCCCACAGTTAATTACTATCCTAAACCACATTCTCTTATCTACTCCTACTCTCTTTTCATTGGATCCATTTCATTTCATCTTGACTGAAATTTCTTTCAGCTTGCTTAGCTAAATTGATATCACAAAGATAATGCTTGTATAATGAAGCCGGGGCTGCAGTTTAAAAGTCCAAAATAACCAATCTACTTTTCTCCGCACAAGATCTTAGCAGCTGTTGCCAAACTGAAATGGCTCTTTAAACAGAAGAGGGAGGATGATTGAACTAAGTTGGCTGACATGGCTACGGGTCAACGAGCACTGCATTACCAAAGTGTCCATGTTGCACATTTTTCTGGCCTTAATTCTCTTAAATCTTCACTCTCTTTATGGGCACTGCTGGCTGTGTAATGTCTCTTCTACAACGGCAATGCAATTTTCTGTACCAGACGACAAGCTGTGTTTTTTTTTTTTTTTTCATGAGTTGGATGTGAAACACTTTCTCTCACAGTTTGCAGCTTTCTGGTCAAAAATGACAAAAACTAAAAAGTGTGTCCTTGGTCCAGTGACAGCTGCAATATCAAGTAGTTGGTGACATCACACTGTACAGCCCTGATTACAACCAGGTGTTTCTGATTAGTCCCACTTTAACATAAGCATGTTATTTAAAACTTCTATAGGGTATTAACTGCAAACATCAAACATATTTAGATTGCCATGTTACCTTATTATTTTGAAAATGCTGTACAATGGTTGATCAGCTTTATTTTTTACAATTATTATATATATATATTATATATTATATATAGAATTTCTAGGCGCAGCCAGGGGCTGGAAGGGGTCTGGTTCGGGAACCACAGGATCTCATCTCTGCTGTTTGCAGATGATGTTGTCCTGATGGCTTCTTCGAGCCAGGACCTGCAGCAGGCACTGGGGCGGTTTGCAGCCGAGTGTGAAGCGGCTGGGATGAGAATCAGCTCTTCTAATCTGAGGCCATGGTTCTCGACCGGAAAAAGGTGGTTTGCCCCTCTCCGGGTGGGTGGTGAGCCTTTGCCTCAAGTGGAGGAGTTCAAGTATCTCGGGGTCTTGTTCACGAGTGAGGGAAGGATGGAACGCGAGATTGACAGGCGGATCGGTGCAGCGTCCGCAGTGATGCGGTCGCTGTATCGGTCCGTTGTGGTGAAGAAGGAGCTGAGTCGAAAGGCAAAGCTCTCGATTTACCGGTCAATCTACGTTCCTACCCTCACCTATGGTCATGAGCTCTGGGTCATGACCGAAAGGACAAGATCGCGGATACAAGCGGCCGAAATGAGTTTCCTCCGCAGAGTGGCTGGGCGCACCCTTAGAGATAGGGTGAGGAGCTCAGTCACACGGGAGGGGCTCGGAGTAGAGCCGCTGCTCCTTCACGTTGAGAGGAACCAGCTGAGGTGGCTCGGGCATCTGCTCAGGATGCCTCCTGGACGCCTCCCTA
Source organism: Periophthalmus modestus (assembly GCA_019594935.1). Taxonomy (NCBI): domain Eukaryota; kingdom Metazoa; phylum Chordata; class Actinopteri; order Gobiiformes; family Gobiidae; genus Periophthalmus; species Periophthalmus modestus. The sequence continues at coordinate 9,559,316 of JAIEZT010000054.1, forward strand.
GGGAGGTGTTCTGGGCATGTCCCACCGGGAGGAGGCCCCGAGGAAGACCCAGGACACGCTGGAGGGACTATGTCTCTCGGCTGGCCTGGGAACGCCTTGGGGTCCCACCGGAGGAGCTGGAGGACGTGTCTGGGGTGAGGGAAGTCTGGGAGTCCCTCCTTAGACTGCTGCCCCCGCGACCCGGCCCCGGATAAGCGGAAGAAAATGGATGGATGGATGGATATTATATATATATTTTAAGGCTGTAAAACCCCTCACCACACACTTTATACACCTTTCTCAGACAGGCATTAACATTTTCTCACATTTCTCTCTTGTTTAAACACTCTCAAAGTTCAATATATAATATCCGAGCCCAAGCCCGACCCGAATTTCGGGTCGGGCCTAAAATGTCAATCATTGCTTCGGGTCGGGTCGGGCTTCTCTCTCGCTGACTTTTTAAAAATAAATATATGTTTATAAAAATGTATACTAAAACGATGTGTGGATACTAAACTAAAGAATACTTGTTTTAAAATAAATAATTTGGATAAAACAGAGAAGGCGCTGTAATGTAATTGCTATTTAACTACTAAACAGGAGCCACAGAGCCAGAGCTGCTCTGCGCGCGTGAACGCCGCCCTCTTAATAATCTTCCCCTCCGCAAGTCCACATCTATTTTGACCTGGTATCCCCAATATGGAGGAGCAAGAAGTTAAGGATAAACTAAAGACAGGAGAACTGAAAAGACAAACACGCACCAGTAAGAGTGAGGTGTGGAAAAGCTTCACATTAATTGTAGAAAATGCTACAGAAACTTGCGTTGGCTTCGCTGAATGTGTCAATGTGGCGCTTTGCTTTCATACGAGAGCAAAAAAGACTGGCACCTCGACGCTGAGCAGCATTTAAACAGCTGTACTGGCAGAATTGAAGATCGTCAAAGTCAAACATCTAGTCCTCACAAATAAATTATGAAATTTCGGGTTTGCTTCGGGCTCGGGCCTGCAAATCAAGTTAATTGGTCGGGCTCGGGCCGGGTCGGGCTTTAATACCCGCGGGCCGGGTCGGGTCGGGCTGGATTTTTTAGGCCCGATCTTACCTCTAGCGCAGAGGCGCCTCTCCATGCAGAGAAACACTTTTAAGTCTAAAACGTTTCTGAAATTTGTTGGTGCAGAACATTTCATCGACTTTGTGGGTTTTGTTGGGGAGAAAACTTTCAAACATACAGCATTTTAGAGTCACACTGCGATCGAACATTTATGTAAATTTGGCTGAACACATTCTGTACTGTAAAGGCAGAACACAATGCATGTTCATACTCTAGAAAAATAAAAAAAAAACATGCAAAATTGCACACAAAAAAACAAAAATTAGCAAAACAGCAAGACCACGAAAGGTGAACCACGATATCGCGAGGGACCACTGTATTAGCCAAAAACAACTTATTAACATGTTTTATAAGTTTCACTTTCGTTTTTGATGCTCTGAGTCTCCCCTCCATTTGCTCTCTGCATTAAGTCACTCCCCCTTCAGAGCACTATAACAATACAATTAGCATGCATCTCGCTAATGAAACTACTGCACATCGCATCAGGTTTGTGAAGTTGCTGTGTAGTTTTTAGCATGTTTTTGTATGTTTTTGGAGACTTGTCATGTGGGAGCGTGGGTGACGTAGGCTTGTGGGATGAGCATTGGACAGAATCTTACAGCTAACCACAAGGAGGTGCGAATAGGGTCTGGGAGAGATTGCTAAAATACTCAGATACGCATGGTTAACATCTAAAACCTCCCAAAAAAAACGAAAAAAAAGTTGATTTTGTATAATGCCTCCTCTTTAATTCTGTCTATATTGGCACCGCTGAGTATGTAATGTCTCTCCTACAACGCCGATGCAATTTTCTGTACCAGACGACAAGCTATGTTTTTTATTTTTCCATGCGTTGGATGTGAAACACTTTACTCTCAGTGTTTCCGAGTGACACTATGTACCTACTGGATTTCTTTCACTCCAGCGCATTTTAACAACAGCTCAAATAAATCGAACAAGGAAAAAGCAATTGCGAAAACCAAACATAACAGGACAAGACAAATACATGAATACCAGTGAATAGACAGCACTTTAGAGAAGAGAGAGAATCTTGTCTTGAAATATTTTGACATGGAAGGAAAATGGAATAATGAGGTTTTGGGTGTGGGAGAGAAAATGTTATGACACATGGGTATTAAAATGTGGTGAGAGAAAAAAAAAATATGATTGATGGCTAGATTGTTAAAAATCAGTTGGCAAAAAGAAAACAAAAAAAATGATAGACAAATATTTGAGAGTAAAATTAATTAAATAAATTTGCAAGGATAATGAATAAAGTTTGCCAAAGGTCTTTATTAGAAAGTATTTGAGGAAAAACAAAAGACAAATAACCTTTAGTGGTACCAAAAATAAGGACATATTTTGTGTTAAAGTAAATGGAAATAGCACAAGCACCTCTATGGAAAATTTGCATCGTATAACATAGTCTTTAATTTCTCTATGTGTACACTGACAATATGAGAAATTAAAGGGCCCATATTATGCAAAGATTACTCTTATGAGCTTTAAGAATTTTCGAATGTTGTTATCTCATCAAAAACAAACCTGGAATTGTGTTTTGTTTCATTCATATTTGCTTGAGCAACCCTTTATTATCAGTCTGTCCACATCTCTAAAGCTCAAAATGCTCTTTTCCACCTTATGATGTCATGAAGTTGTAGTTTTCACGTTAACAGCTACTTTTTAACCTGCGTTTAGTAGCGATTGGCAATTCAAGAGCTGAAATTATTCAAATGATTCAAGTGAAGATCCATCCATCCATCCATTTTGTTCCACTTTATCGGGGGTCCCAGACTTCTCTCTCCACACACACTTCCTCCAGCTTTGAGTGGAGGATCCCAAGGCATTCCCAGGCCATCGATAGACATAGTCCCTCCAGCGTGTCCTGCGTCTTTCCCGGGGCCTCCTCCTGGTGCGACATGCCCTGAACACATCTCCAGAGAGGCGTCTCCAGGGGACATCCAGAACCGATGCTTGAGCCACCTCAGCTGGCTCCTCTCCACATGGTTTCTACTCCGAGTTCCTCCCGTGTGACAGAACTCCTAACCCCATCTCTTGAACTCCTCCATTTGAGGCAGGGACTCCCCACCCACCTGGAGAGGGCAAGAAACCTTTTTCCAGTTTAGAGAAGCTGATTCTCATCCCAGCCGCTTCACACTTGGCTGTAAACCGTCCCAGTGCATGTTGCAGGTCCTGGTTCAATGAAGCCATCAGGACAACATCATCTGCAAACAGCTGACATGACATCCTGTAGTCCCCAAACCGGACCCCCTCCGGCCTCTGACTGTGCCTAGAAATTTTGTCCATAAAAACGGTGACAATGGACAGTCCTGGTGGATTCCTACATTTTTTTGGTGAGGAGAACATTATAATATAGACCAGGAAATAGCACCATATTGGCCCTTTTACTTTATAGTAAGACTAATGATTATGATAATAATGCCTTGCCCTCGGTTTTCTGTAATGTGCTTTACTGGCTTGTCAAAGCCTCTCAAAGCGCTGCATTGTAATCATTATTCATTCACTCTATACTGGGCGGTAGTGGTAAACTACTATTGATGGAAGTGAGGCTGCCAATCTGTGCCATTGGCTCTTCCAACACACTGCAAAGGCACGCTTTGCATTCATGAAATATCTTCTCTAAGGACACAAGAACTTGGTCTGAGCGGGAATCAGACTTCTGACTTTTATTGAGCACTGTATATATTTTTCTTTAAACTTGTTCTCATGTGAAATAAAATTTTAAAAAAAAAACCTTGATTAATTAACTGATACAGTCTAACAGTTAATTCATAAAAACTGTGTCTTCACCATATCTGGTTATCTATATTATTTTCTCCTTGTCTTTCAAGGTTGAGTTGTAGCTTATTCTGGCAGCTTTCTGAGCCTGAAACTGAATAAGAACAAATATAAAAGTCTACAGCTCTACTCTACTAATTTGTACCATTAAAGTCTTTCTTCAGCTGGCAATAAAATGTACAGTACCGTATACAGATGCTCCAACAAAGACAATTTGTTGTCTTTTCTCCTCTATAATACAAGAGACAACATGTAAACAGAAAATTAAAAAATAGACAAGTGAAAACACGTGTGAAAATTCTGATCTCTGCTCCTTACTCCCTCTTGTAAACAAACAATACAAACACAATCAGGTTGGAAAAAAAGAGAAGAAAAACTGTTAAACATCAGGGATCTATGCTACGCACACATTTAACACTGATATAGACTTCGTGATCATACACAGTTGAACTGAGTCTGTGTGTTGAGGAACTTAATTGTTGTGAGGCAAAATAACAAGCTCGCTAAGCTCTGTTGGAACTGCAACAGAGAAAGTACTTTCAGTTTCCAAGAAACACATTTTGTCAGTTGTGCTTCCCTTAGTTATGCCGCTCAGCACCAGTCCTCCCTTACCCCATTCTTTGAAGGACCAAATGAAAAAGTACATCCATCGTTTTCAAAGTAGAGGCTGAAGTTTGCAAATCACCACCTCAACTGTAGAACAGTTTTATTTATCCCGTAACCACCATAACAGCAGAACAGTTTTATTTGCCTCATCACCACCTTAACAGCAGAACAGTTTTTATTTACCACATAACCACTTTAACAGAATAGCAAGTGTTCATGGGTGCGCTTCTGGCTTCATCGTCTCTGGGTCCAATTAACTTTATATTGGAAAACTGTGGCCCCTCTCTCTGCAACTGCTGCTGTCAGGCTCGTCATTTTGGTCTTAAAATGTTCGTATTAACCCACTCTACATGATCCTGGCATTTTTATTTTGCTATTGTGCCTGTAACTCAAGATATGAACATTGACAACAGACAAATTAGCTACCTTCTTTCCATAAACTTGTTCCCTATCGGGTTAGCAACAGGTTTGATTGACAGTGTTGCTAAGCAGGGACGTTACCTTCAACAGCCTCCAGACTGGCTCTTTGGTTGCTATGATACTTGTGGTCAGAATTTGTAATATGGAACTTCCAAGGCACACCTAGAAGTCCCTCAAGGACTGCTAGGTGTGCTCTCTACAAAAATAAGGGCCAATCCAAAAATTAACAGCTGACTAGTTGACTACCAGTGGTGGAACGTGACAGAGTGAAAATGGTAAAGTACTGTACTTAAGTAGACACTTTAGGTATCTGTACTTTACTTAAGTCGATTTTTAAAGTGGATACTTTTTACTTTTACTTCATTAATTAGGTATACTTGATTAATTAGGTATCTGTACTTTGCACTCCACTATATTTTTGAACTGGACTGAAAAGTAAAAGCATTTTTTATTACTGTTTGAGAACTGCTGAAAGTCTGAGGGGTTTATTTTTAACACCTTCATAGTTTGAGCAAACAAAAATATGCAAATAAAAACAGCTAGGAAAAAACAATCAATGCAGTTCTTTTTGCTGAACAAAATTCAAAACAAATCTTTATCAAAATCAATACATTTCAAGCCTTGAAACCTTGAAATCTGTGCAAAATACTTTGACTTTTTTGTACATTTTTAAAGGGGTACTTACTAAATTTACTTTTACTTAAGTGGATTTTTTTTTTCAGGTGATACATTTACTTTTATTTGAGTTGTTTTTTTGTTGCTTCGATATCTGTACTTTGAACGAAATTGAGTACTTCTTCAACCAAAGGTCAATTTTATTTCCCCGCCTGCTCAAATCAAACAGGAAAACATGTAAATATTATGCTCTCACTAATATTTCAACACTTTAAGCACGCCTTAATGTCAAAATAATGTCTGTGTAGCTGTCACTGACATTTAACCTGCTATTTATCTGTAATCATGCATCATTTGAGGGGCATATGCTTGAGTGATTGCACGATAATATCCTTACGTTGTGTTGTTTCCATAGCAGCAGAAGGTTCACCCAGCTAGAATAAGTAGATAAGCGTTTGTGTGGGATCCGAGCGCATTGTGTGTGCCAGCACCCGACCCTCGGTTAGTTAATGACACCAATTAAAACAATTAAAACAGCTTTAATTACCATCGTCTCGTTTATGGCCTCTGCTGCTCCACTGCCTGCCTAGCCCACGCCAATGCACCCATCGCCTTCGCAGTATCTTTGCATGAAGCCATAATTGACATCATATTGCGTATAGCATTTTACCATTTCAGACGTGAATTATAACCTACACACCAGTGAATGTGAGTATAATGTTCGCCTGTAATTGCATAGCCCTGTTGCGTACCTGTGCCTATGTATGCGTGTGGCTAATGTCTTGGATGGTGCGTTCTTGAAGCCTCGTCAGCCTAATGAGCTGTACACAGTGCTATGAAGCTCTGGTGATGACACCTACTGCTGCTAATGTGCTGTGTGGAAAACAGGATCACAGTCCAAGGTAAATATTCCAGTGTGTTTATAACGATGCACTCATCTTTTAGCGTTTTACAGTCCATTTACAGTTTAGGACATGTATAATTAACTGCTCTAGCTCTCTACGGTGGTATGAGTTTTTATGGGGATTAGCTGTAATCTGAAGGTCGGTAATTCCAGGTCTAAATGGTAAATATGGATGTTGTTTGTTACTTAGGCTTCCCATAGACCTGTGGTTGTTCATCAGTTTTCCACAAGTCAATGTAAGTTTTTATTTTTGATCGTCCCTCAAATTTACTGCATGTGGTGTTATCCAAGTTATCGTTTTAGCAATTAAACACTTCACCAGCTTTGCCTGTTGTGTCATTTATGTTGGGATATGATTGTGTGTGCTTGGGAGTGGAAATGCACGAAAACCCAAAGGAACTGAGCTAATGGATACAGTTTGGCACACTTTCATATACCCATATATGTCCATTAACATGTACTATCCAACTAAATATATCTGCTCCTGTCACAAATACGCCCCCTGTGTGTTTTCCATGATGTTTCAGCCAAATTTTGAGACAAAAGCACATCTCTTTAAAACGTTTTGGGGTTTTTTTCCAAAGGACAGACACAAAAATAAGACATACTGAATCATATCTGAAGGAGGGATGCAAGAAACACAAATGTTCAAATCATTTTATATTGTCAACATAAAGCTTTCGTCACTTGTCACCAGGGCCGGCCCCAGCTTTCAGGGGGCCCAAACACACAAGCCCTATGTCCAATAAAACTTCATTTATTATAAATGCCCTGCTATTTCAATAAAAAACATTACTCAAGTAAGAGTAACCCTTTTTCACCCCTGGAAGTAATTTCTTATGTCTTATAATGATAATTTATTTTATTTATTAATTTTACTTTACATTGTGGGTCCATTTGCTGAGGCCTTTGTGATAGTTTACTGTTGTTTCGAGGAGGAGACAATACAAATACTTTGGAGCAGAAAACAAATTTGATTGAATTCATTCTGAACTTTCAATCAATTCATGCTTTATTTCAGTCACACATTTTTCCATCACCAGTTACAAAACATTTCGCATTCAAGGTAACATTTTTGTGTAAACTTAAAAGGACACCGGCACAAAAGAATATTGGGTTTGATTGAAACTCTTCATGGAAAAATACAATTTTAATTTGAATAATTTTTTGAGTCCCAAATTTGCAGGTTATTATGAACACTATTCAGTTAAAGAATTTCAAGTTATTACGCAGAACATCTCACATGCAAAACTTTAATTAAATTTGTATATTCGTCTCTAAGGCTTGATCATCGATAAAAATAAAAATTAAATTAAAAAAAAAAAAAAAAGAGAACATTAGATTAGGATCATTTTTGAGGTAATAGTAATAGTTTCAAATTTGTAAAGACTAATTTGCTATTTCCCTTACAGGACACATACATGCAAAACTGACTTTCACCATGTTGAGCAGAATTGAAAGAAAAAAAAAAAATGTTTTTAACCATGTTATAACATTATTTCTTCATCAAAAACATATTTCACTTAAAGTTTGAGTTACCCAGGATTGTTATGTCATATGTAAAACTCCAGAAGTCTCCTATACTGTTTAAAGTCTATAAATAAAAAAAATGAGCATTGTTTTAATTGTATTTTTGTCCTCATTCTCTAGCAATTGAGTTTCTATCATAGTTTGGACTAGTGCCATGTTTGCCGTCAGCCTACCCACAGCTAATCATTTAACTAATGATATATGAAGTACAATGAGATCCAAGTAGATTTTCTCACTAAATATGGTTGGCTGACTAAAGGTGGGCTAATGTAATGTAAATGGTCACATTTATAAAGCACTTTCCACCTTGAAGGTACTCGAAGTGCTTTACATCAAAGAACCACTCACACATTCGCACACACATACACCAGTGTACACAGACACTACAATGTTCGTGTCAGGAGCAGTACTCAAACTGCCGACCATCAGATCAGACAACAAGCACTCTATCAAGTGAGCTACTGTCTCCTGAGAATGTGTACTATAGAGAGTGTTGAGAAGTAACTGAATACATGTACCGAAGATATTCAGAATACACATTTTGAATAACTGTATTCTTGTACAGTTACTTTTTCATTTGGCAGTATTCAGAATATAGTATACACATGAGTGCATGCACGAATTTTCTTTCTCTAATTAGTGATAAATAAATGCAGAGCAAACAGTGCAAAAAACAAAGTTGTTTTTTGATCCTGTCATGGTTTTACACTATAGTATAATGCAACTCAGTGTGAAAGTATTCCAAGTATTCAGGACACAGCTCTCTGATTGGACATGTAACAAAATACATTACAAAACACATTTTATTGTAGGTATTCAGTATTCTTCCCATCACTGACTACAGACTGATGTTAGGAAGTCACTGCAGTCACAGCTGGCCATTAACCTGGCTCTCATCAGACTGATATGTGGAGCACTCTGAACTGAGTTCTACACATCAATCTGGGATGACTCTCGCTGAAAGGGTTCGTAGCCAATGATTGGAGCATTCAGGCAAAGACTGAACACTGATTGGTTAAACCGTCATAACAGCGGAAAAAGAGAAAAAAATAAATAAAAAAATCAAAGTTTACTTGAATCCAGTTGAGAGAAAAGCACAGGCTTCTTCAATAGTAGGGAAGTGTCTTTTTGTTTGTCTATCATAAGTGACCAATGAGCTCCTTCATTTCATATTTGTCACTGAAATAAACAGATATGGTCACACGATCGGGTTTGGTCGGGCTTGAGATGTGATGGAGGGCACGGTGACCAGACTGATATCAATCTGTATTAAAATGCGAATTTAAAAATACAGAGAGATATAATTTTGGATATGTCAGGTAAACAAACTGACACTATACTGATGCAAAAACTATGATATAACCTGTCATATGCACTTTAACATTCCTGTGATTCAAAAGTCAGTATCACTGCACTATAGTTGTTCTTTTCTATTCACTAATTGCCTTGTCTTCTCCCTCGGCAGTCTGCGAAACCCCTCAGTGTTTCAGGTAGGTTCCCGAGCAAGAAATTCAATTCTGCCAACTGGACAAAAGATCCTAGCCAAAGAAGAGGTGGCACGAGAGAGGAGCTGAAGAGGCTATTTTTGTTAAGAAAGAAGTCCATCTCTGAATAGAAATGGGAGGCTTAGACATCATTTATCACCTATATATGACTCCATCCTCAGACCTAAATCCAAACAAGGAAAACAATAGTGATAGCCAGTCTGCTAATAGGAGTGAGACAACCCATTGGGGGCCTAAACCATTATGCTAAAAATGACTCAGAGGCAGTTCAGACTTGTGTATGGGTGTGTTAGTTCCAGTGTAGTTAGCCCCTTCCTTCAGATACATATAAGGCAGTATCCACCCGTAATCTGACCAGAACTGAAGAAGCGACTTGGATGAGCAGCGAAATGTCTTCACTCTACAAATGTTGTCCAGTTGACAGTTGCATTTTTCTTTTGCGATTCTCCCATAGCAGAACGATTGGCAGGGTGAGTTTACAGTGAATAGGGGGAGACACTTGAATGAGAAACTGTCTTGTGCTTTGGGTTTTCGGTTACTCCATAAGAGGATTAGCTTGTGTCCAGGGAGTACAGAATCCACGCTGTGTTTTGATTAAGCCTATAGCTGCTACTGAACAGTGGAGGAGTGAGAGGAGTTCTCCAAAGTATCAGCAACAAAATCGGATTCCATGAGAGCCCACGGGGATAGGAGAGACTGAAGAACATACAAGGGTTATGCATTGTGATGGAAAAGCAGATAAACATTTTGCAAACTTTTTCGTTGTTTTAGTTAACCTGTGAACCTTGGATCCAGAATACACACATCTTCAATACTTTACGAAGGTGTGAGTCTAATGTCAGTTTTCATAGTTCATATTCCTCCAAATCTGAGGCCATGGTTCTTGACTGGAAAAAGGTGGCTTGCCCTCTCCAAGTGGGTAGAGAGTCTTTGCGTCAAGTGGAGGAGTTCAAGTATCTCGGGGTCTTGTTCATGAGTTATGGAAGGATGGAGCATGAGACTGACAGGCTGCAGTGTATCCAAAATCCATCTTTGGATTTTGTGTCAATGTGAAAATACAGACCTAAATTTGAAGAACTCAGAACCACTGATGTTCTGTTTAAGGTTTTCTGCATAGGTCATATGTTTTACAGACAATACCGTGAAGCATAAATGAAATCTCCTTTAAAAAAAACAAAAAAAAAAACAACACAATTTTCTGTGCCTTTTCACTCCTATATTACGCAAAATGGATTCTTGTGAGCTTTAAGCCATGTTAGGCATGTTTTTAACTCATCGAAAACATACCTGACGTTAGGCCTGTCTTGATAACTCCTACTTGTTGCTCAATATATGATAGATTAAACGATATATTTTGGAGCTCAGTATCTATAGTGTATATAATTTCTTTGTAAACGTGGGGAGACTTGGGGTGTAATTACATTTGAGCTGTAAAAGGCTGAATAAGTGACTTCTATGGCTAATTATTGCCCAATAACAGCGCATTTGTTGCAGCCCATGCCACTTAATGATACAGTCTATTTAAAATTTGTTATTGTGCCAGGCCTTGACGTTGTATTTTGTTTCAGTCACACTTGTTTGGGTAAGTCTGTAACAGCTACCTTTTACCTTTAGTTCAGTAGACATTGGCAAATCCAAGGCTGAAATTATCCAAATAATTCCAGTGAAGGTATGTGGAGTTTAAAAACCCAGCGGAGCAATTCCATGGCATCACAAAGTGGAGCAGAGTGTTTTCTTTGTGAGAAAAGAACACAGCCTCAATATGCAGGATTTGTGTGTTAAACATGTTTGAATGAAACTAAAAGAAACTCTGGGTATGTTTTTGATGAGGAAACAGCATTATAACATAGTGTAACTGGGCCCTTTAAAGACCACCATCTTAACCCACGTTCGCACTTATTTGCATTTCTCCATAATTAGGTTAATACCACTTTTGACCACTGCTCCAGAGCAGGTGTCTATTCCTTTTGGACTCTGAAACGCAGCTATGCAATTTGAAATGGGCCCCAAGCTAACTGTGAAATATATTCCGCTTGTAGATTATCGTTTTAATTAATCTTGGTTACTTGGTCGTGTAATTTAAACATTTGCCTGGGTTCCTGGATGGAGGGAAGAAGAGAGGAGGAGGGGGGAGAGAGGGAGAGCGATGTGGGAGCAGTGTATTAAATGAAAGTATAGAAGTCCTCTATGGCTTCTGAAAGGGCAGAATGAAAACGTTAAATTGAGTCAACTGTTATTCCTATTCATTTTGTTTGGCTTTGTTGGCCTGTCGTTCGCAGCGTTTCAACCTTCTGCATAAACCACTGACATAAAAGAAGCAAGGAAGTATTTTAATTGAATTTAGATTATTAAAGTCACTTATTTGAATGAAATAAATGAATTAAGACATGTCCTTTTTCATTACAGCTGTGTTTATTGCACTGAAAGGCTCATGCTTGTTCCATTTAAAGCACCTATACTAAGCAAAATAGGCTATTGTGAGCTTTTAGTCATGTTGTAATGTTGTTTCCTCCTCCACAACATTTATCTCAGTAGAGATAAATGTTGTGGAAATTATATCTTAGTGACTAAATACAAAAATGTTTATTCTTTGGGCCTGGGCCTGCCTTGTCCACTGACCGGCAGCCTTCCCGCATCTCAAGCAAGTCTCTTTTCATCTCCGTCCAGAGCATCTGAGCATTTGACTATTTATACCAGAATGACAAACATCAAATGTTACAAAAGCAGGATCATATCTGTTCAGTCAACTTTCACACTGGAAGACAGGTAAAACCGCAAAAAGTCAAACATTCTCCGCAAAGAATAAATCATTTTTATGTCATACAGTGGTCCCTCGTTTATTGAGGGGGTTATGTTCTAAAAATAACCCGCAATAAGCGAAATAGGCTGTAAAATCCCTCACCACACACTTCATACACTTTTCTCAGACAGGCATTAACATTTTGTCACATTTCTCTTTTGTGTAAACTCTCTCAAAGTTCAAACCTTCGTCGGTGCCTTTGTCGGTGCAGAACTTTTCATTGATATTGTGTTTTTTGTCGGGGAGAAAACGTGCAGACATACAGCAAAAGAGTCACACTGCGTTCAGCTTGCGTTCAACATACAGCTCATTCTGTAGGAGTACAGGACACGGACAGAGGAGACATTGGACATGGTCTAATTTTAGCCAATCGAATGCAGAACACAATGCACGCATTCTGTAGTAAAAAAAAAAAAAAAAAAGCATGCACAATTACACAAAAAAATTCCACGAAACAGCGAGACCGTGAAAGGTGAACTGCGTTATAGTGAGGGACAACTGTACTGTGAAAGATTATAGCCAAAGCGACAACATTTCCCTCCTATAGCCCAAATCAAGTCAGGTTTGTGGAGATGCAAGCCTCCTCACTGTAAGGGGCAATATAAATAACATGCTTGCCTCATATGTCCTTCCACGCCAAAGAACGCCAAAGTAGATTTTATTATGAAACATATAACCAAATGTTTGGAACTGAATCTCATTTATTAAAAGAATTAAATCTTGTTCTTTCTAAATCTGAGGCATTTTTACCATAGACTGTGTATGATTTCTACATGACAAGAATCAGTACAGACGGAGCGCAGGCAACACGAGCGAGAGAGTGGTCATTTCTGTGATGATTTTGTAGATAAAATGACTCTTCATGTTAGCTTCTGTCATATGAATAAATATAAAAATAACTAGTCCTTCTGAACGGCTCTTCGGAGATTCGGATCCCGTAAAAGAGCCGCAAGTCCCATCACTAGTAAGCACGTGGACCAAACCGAACGTGCTGTGCCAAAACAATTCACTACACCCACGTTACGCCCCTACAGGCCATCCTCATGTCTCCTGTGGTTTGAGCTCGGCCAAGAAGCTAAATTCTAGGGGCCGATCACTCAAAGACAAATTTCGTACTTGGACAAGATGTTCGAAGTATCCTTCCCATGGACAATTGGTGGTTTTCAGACTCTAGAATGGGATGATGTCTTACTCTCAGACTCACTGAATTACAACAAAAATCTGAACTTTAACCATATTCATTTCAGCTGCCCCCCATCTGTATTTAATATTATTGGCCTATAGAATGTTGTGATGTCGTCTGAAACCCAACAATACGGCAGTGTGCACTGTTTGAAGTAGAGATTCAACCCCCAATGCCGGTAAATACAACTCACCGCGTACACTGTAATAAATCCATAAACGGTGTAAACAATATTGATCCTATAATTCTAAATGTGCAAATATCTGCTTAAATACTGCTCGAGTGTTTTTTGACAAGCGCTTGCAGGTTTTCAGACATACCATTTTGATATGTCTCCATAAGCCCACATAGATCAGACAAAAGACCAGACAAAAATCTAATACAGTGTCTTCTGGCTCTATTGGCTTCAATTCATTTTACATTAAAAAACCATCAACCCTCTCTCTCTAACTGCTGCTGTCAGGCTCGTCATTTTGGTCTGAAGATTTTAGTATTAACCGGCTCTACATGATCCTGGTATTTTTATTCCACCATTGTGCCCATAACTCAAGATATGAACATTAATAAGAGCCAAATCAGGTGCCTTCATTCCCCGAGGTTGCACCCACTAGCGTTAGCACAGGTTAGATCAGACATGGGCAAACTACAGCACGGGGACCACCCACGGCCTTTTGGGCTTATTACTCCGGCCGGATTATATTAAAATAGGTAAGAGTAAACCTTGTCAATTTACCGTTTTTAACAAGTTGTTGATCTTTTGGTACTTGAACTGAATGTGACTTTTTCTGCTGTGTATACTTAACTGAAATTTAATAAATAAGAGATTAATTTAATTCATGCATTTGGAAAACAATTTGTACAATGAGCCTTGCACATTTATGTTTTCCTACATTCTACAGGCCAAATCTCTAATGTAATATCTGTCAAATTTTCTAACCCACTGTGGCCTGTGTGTCAAAAAGTTTGTCCACCCCTGGGTTACATTGACAGATTGACAGCCATGCTAAGGCCCCACCCCCTGCCAAACTAGCGGTGCGGGCGAGAAGGGGCGTTACCTTCAACAGCCTCGCTTCATATTGGCTCTTTGGTTGCTATGATACTCGTGGTTGAATTTCCAAATGTGGAACTCGGCTCCAAATTCACCCCTATAACCGCTAGCCTTGATGAGCTTCATTTGACTGGAGCCGAACACTATGGGAGACGTCACACTCCCTTAGTCTACTTCTTTACACAGTCTATGATTCCAAGCATCCTAATTATTCACTGTAATGAGGTCTGGAATCTTTATATTTAGACGCAGACAGTACACAGCTGACTTATTTTGACCTCAAGAGCTACTTATGCTATGTATCTGTACTGGGGCAAGACCATCTTTCTCAAATACATAGAAAGAAATGAGGTACAGGCTCTTTAACCTTGACCCGGGCCAGAGCGTGACCCAGGCTTAAACCACAATGTTCACTTCTGACTGGAAACTAATTGAGGTCCCCACTGGAGCTCACCACATACGTCAGCCCATTCCTCGTGACACAGATCGATGGGTAATGCATATTCATGTGCTTTTTAATGGTGTTTAAGCAACACAGGTGGATTTTCTCTTTGATTTACGTCAGATTTATGCTCAGTTTTAACTAGACCTGTTACGATAATTACAATATTGAGGTTTTAGCTGGGTTTTTTTAATGTAAAATGATAAGATTTGAGCTGTAGAGGGTTGAATAAACACGTTCTATGGCTAATTGTTGGCTTATTTTCTATTTATTTGTTGCAGCTCAGGCCTTTTAATGATACTGTCTATTTAAAAATGGGTTCATATCCTGCTTTGTGACAGTGGCATAAAGTAGGTTCAACTTTATCGTATGGTGGTATTTCTCTAGTAATACATGGTGCTTCAAATTTTTTATTGTGACATGCCTAGTTTTAACAGACTTCACAATGTAAAAGCTACGTTAAGGGGGGACACTACAGACAAAACTCTTGTCCAGTCTGCACCCAAAGAATATTTAATTGTATCAACCTGCAGCTTGTTTCATGCTGGCACCCCCTTTGCACCATTATCTTCTGGGTATTTTTATTTGCATTCTTGTTTTGTGACGTGGCTGGTTGCACTGTAAATAGGGCGTCTATCCATGGCCGCACCATCCCTGTTAGCTGCAGTTAGCCTTTTTGTGTTGGTCCTGGTGAGACAGGCTGTCCTGTTTTCACCTTTCGTTTGATAAGGTTAGTTTGGGGACGTTTTTGTTTTTAGGCTAGTGATGTTGGCACCGGCTTCTACGGCCCTGTACGGGCTTGGCCCGGTGCCGCATCCTTTTGTTCTGTTTGGCCGGCTCATCAGGTTCACCTTTCTGTTATTACTTTGTATTTGGGCATGGAAGGGGGTTTGGTAACCTAAAATTAACTTAAAATAAAAACGATTTAACTTTTTGTGACCCTTTTGACTCCTGTGTCTTCCTTAATGTCAGGTGCACCCGGGTCATAAAAAGTATAGAGTTATAAGGGACATTGTAACAAAGGCTGCTTTTTCAAAATGCATTTTCCCCCCATAGGGACATAAGGATCAGCCCATAGAGAAGCACCTACAGACACCAAACTTTATAGTTTTACATTTAACAATGGGCATATCCAACCGGAAGGGGGCCCTGGGGAAGACCCAGGACACACTGGAAGGACTATGTCTCTCGGCTGGCCTGAGAACGCCTTGGGGTCCCACTGGAGGAGCTGGAGGAAGTGAGGCAAGTCTGGGACTCCCCGCGACCCGGTTCCAGATAAGCGGAAGAAGATGGATGGCTGGATACTTAACAAGATTATGGCAAAATGTATGGAAGGAATGAGAATATATAGTTGGGATGCTTATTGGATCACCACTAAGTAGCAATCAGGTGATTTTCAGAGAGTGTGCAGATAAAATTACTAGGTAAAAGATGAGATCTGTCTTCATCAAGGCGCTGATGATGAAAACGCGAGTCAAAGCGAGTTGACTTTGAAATGAGAAAGACATTTAAAAATAACTAAACACATCAGAGTGCCTCGGATCTCTTCTTTCACCTGTAGATAAAGATTTTTGATACCTAATTCCAAGCCTGATTTATTAAAGTTTAAAAGTATTTGCCAATTTTTCAGTGATTTACTCTACTTAAATACTAAACGAGATATGAAAAATATACACAGTCAAGATTTTGGATATCTAATATGACAGCAAAATGAAGCAAGGAATTAAAACCTGGCTCCATCTATTTTTGAGCTTCATATATTCCAAAAATAAAATTATTTTGGCCATTTTTTTACACATAAAATGCTTATTTATATTATATATATATATATATATATATATATATATATATATATATATATATATATATATATATAAAGAAAAAACATACATGATAAAAAAAAAAACAAAAAAAACAACAAACAAACTTGTAACGCATTTTTCAAACTGATATTGAAGAATTTAAGATTTTTTCCTATTCGCTTCCAGTGTCTCGCTTTAAGTTAATGCCATGTGGTTCATTTAGTTTTTAAAAAATGAAATATGAGTCAGGAGCACTCTAATGGCACATTTAGTGTCGCTCAGTAGACTTCATTGATAAACATAAACTCTAAACAATAGGTGCATTAGTTTCAGTGTAGTTAGCTCCTCACTTCAGATAGATAGAAGACAGTGTCCACCATTCTGACCAGAAATGAAGAAGTGGCTTGGATGAGCTGCGAAACATCTTCACTCCAACAACTTTTTGTCCAGTTGAGATTTGAATTTTTCTTTTACAATCTTATGACATGTGGGAGAGATCGTAAAATTACTGAAACATGCATGGATGACATCTAAAACCTCTTCAGGCATCTTTTTGATGAGGGAACAACGTTATAACACGGCAGAATTCCTTATTTAATCAAGCAGGTTATATGTCCTACTTTGCATATGTGATTCCCAAGTACCCAAGCAAGAAATGTGCAAATGCAGTTATATACTTTCCAAGCATACAGCTACGGAATGCATGGGCGAAATTAGTAGTCGCTTGTATTAGCTCCAACAGAACATGTCTTTTATGTCGTTTTTTTTTTTTTTTTTCTGCTTACACTCTGAGTATTATAATGTAAATTCGTATGGGTGACAACACTGTAGAAATAACACTGCGCTTTCACTGGTATAATAACTATGCACTTTCCAATAATGTGGCAGACTTGGACGGCAGCAGCTCTCTGTTGAAAGAGACATTTTATCTCCTAGGGCTCCCTGGCTCAATGGAGATGGAATTAAAATGGAATTTAGTGTGCGATCCATAATGGGGAAGCCATAGCCAGACAATCTTTTAGCCTGGGCAGATCTGATAGCAGACTGGGAGAGAGTTAGTGCTGGCAGTCCCAACTCCTCTGTGTTTGCCACTTTTTATAATTCACTTCTATAATAATACATGGCAGTGAGGTGTTTTGGAGTTAAACCTCTTTTAACAAGAGCCATAACACCTGTTTTAAATATTATAATGTGCTATGGTGGCATGAGAAGTAACAGCCATTTGTAGGATTTGACTGACATACACACAAGTAGTTGGGGTCAATTGCAGTTCTACGCAACGATGTTACTCTTTTAAACATTTGGAACAGGATTCATCCATCCATTTTCTTCCACTTATCTGGGGTCGGGTCACGGGGGCAGCAGTCTAAGCAGGGACTCCCAGACTTCCCTCACCTCAGACACGTCCTCCAGCTCCCAGTCCCTCCAAAACGTTCCCAGGCCAGCCAAGAAACATAGTCCCTCCAGCGTGTCATGGGTCTTCTCTGGGGGCCTCCTCCTCTAAAGAAGCTCCAAGCCACCCTGCGGAGGAAACCCATTTCGGCCGCTTGTATCTGTGATCTTGTTCTTTCAGTCATTACCCAGAGCTCATGACCATAGTTGAGGGTAGGAACGTAGATTGACCGGTAAATCAGGAGCTTTGCCTTTCGACTCAGCTCCTTCTTCTTCTTCACAACAGAAATGGATCTCATTTTTAAAAAAGAACCAAACGTTTTTCTTTAAATTACGTATGCTGTTTTGTACTGATTAACTCCGAACCAACACAAGAATCGGCACAGAAGCAGAGCAATATGAGTGACAGGTTTGCCAGGTTTCAGCAATGCAACCTGCACAAGAGCGAAAAAAAATCCCAAAACCTGCAGAATGTACGGTGTAGCTGGATTTTCCACAGTATTTATAAAAGTAATCCTCCTCCAGTGACCTAGACCTGCCCCCTTCCCCTCTCTCACACACAAATACAAAGTTTCACAGAGTGTGGATGGCTTTGGATATGAAAATTTGTCACTGAAATTCAGGGCTTTCGATAGGATTTTTCTAAAACCAATACATTTTACGTGGGGAAAATAGCTCTGGCCAAGCCTGCGGACAATATTTTTCACCTGTGGCAGCTTTTAAAAAGGAGCCCAATTCCAGGGGAAAACAGTGCACCTGGCAACACTGACGAGTGAGACCATTTTTTACAAAAAAAACCCCAAAACGTTTTATTCAGATTATGCATAATTTCTAAGGATTAACACGCCCACTCTCATTTTGGACCATTTTAAAACACCAAAAAGATTTGTATCCCATAAAAGAGCCAAAAGTCCTATCACTAGTTTGACCCGAGGTAAATACCAACAATGAGAAAATAAAGATTTATAATTATATTAACATAAAATAAAATATAACACATTTTTCAGGTACAGTGGTCCCTTGTTTATCGCGGGGGTTACGTTCTAAAAATAACCTGCAATAGGCGAAATCCGCAAACTAGTCAGCTTTATTTTTTATAATTATACATGTTATAAGGCTGTAAAACCCCTCACCACTTTATACACTTTTCTCAGTCAGGCATTAAAATTTTCTCACATTTCTCTCTTGCTTAAACACTGTCAAAGTTCAAACCTTCGTAGACTATATCCCTCTTCTTCAATGATCGCTTTAAATGTGTTGTTCACATGCCTCTGCTCCAGCGGTATCCTCAGAGCCTCTCCGTGCACAGAAACACTTTTAAGTCCAAAGCATTTCATCGACATTGTGGGTTTTGTCTGGGAGAAAACTTGCAAACATACATACATACTTCAGAGCAGGGCCGGCCCAGCCTATAAGCAGACTAAGCAGCTGCTTAGGGCCTCAAGGCCACCAGAGGGCCCCCAAGAGCCCATACATTTTTATTGAAAATAATGATTAGGCTTGGGAAATGGCACTCGGGTGTTTATACTAGTCTACATATCCATCTTAAACGATTAGATGTGTTTTACAGAATTTCCAATGGCTAGATATGTGCTGCCTACATTTTTTGAGTCGGGCAGTGGCGTGGACAGCTACATATTTACACTTGTGTGAAGGACCCATCCCCTCCAGGTGTGCTCTGGGTGCACTGAGGGAGTAGAGGGACATTTGAATGGGTGTTTTAAAGACTAAAAGGCTAAAAGTTAGTGAAGTTCAGTTATCTAAAGCAGGGGTGGCGAACAAGTTAGACACAAAGAGCCAAAATTTTCAACTGTGAGAGTCAAAGAGCCACACCACGCAATGACCTGCCAAGACAGACAGACACACACACACAATTACAACCATATTATTTCCCATAACACACTCCTCTCCTTACAAAGCAACAGCAAGTTATTGTACTTACTCATTTAAACGCAAGTGTCCACCCTCAACACACACATCAAATGCAGCTTAGCCAGAGTTAACACACACAGAGTTAACACAGCACCTACTCCTGAGGTCAGATACCCCCTCCATAATGTAAACTGATGGAATATTAAAATATGAACTCAAGCATAAGTCACGCGTTATTTCCAAACTACATCACATATTTTCTTACCTTGTTGGAGTGATGGGATGATAATCTCAGTGCGATTTGTCAGTGGCATCTCTTGTTTTCAGTAATCCTCTGCTCATCAGGTCTGTGTTCAGCTGTTTCCTTCACGTGAGTCAGAATGATGCTTTGATTTCACGTGTTTCATGGTAGAAAACGCGGACTCTTCTATTTGTTTTTTTTAATCATTTGGAGCCAAGGTTTCAATTACATCCACAAAAAACAGTTTTTCTTCTCCGTATGTTTTTTTTTTTTAGCACGAGCAGTTTACAGACACTTTACCAGATGCCAGTGTCAGTTTGTCCAGGCTTGTTCAATCGCAAACATTTGAGACTTTTTACCTGCTTTTCAAGGTGCTCAGTTTGTGCTTGTGTAGTTCAGTCCGTTTGGGGTTAGTCCTTGTCCATATGAGCCTGGAGAGAGTTAAAATGACGCTGAAAGTTTGAAGCCTTGAAATGTGATATTGTGGAGAGATTTGTCATTCCGTTCAATAAAGACGTAAGCATCTTTCCATTCTTCCAGAAATGTCCTGTGTTCATCTTCATATTCTCCTGTAGCTGTAGCTCCTGTAGCATTTTGACGATAGTAACAGTCGCGCGCGTGAAATGTTTACTTATTTTCCCGCCATTAGACCCGCGCAGGTGAGGCGGTCACGTGACGCAGCTTAAAAAAAAAAAAAAAAAAAAAAAAAAAAAAGACAAATCTGCCAAATTTGTTTTAGATATTATTTGTAATAAGCTCTGATTTGAATGTGTGTTTTAAGAGAGGAAAAAAATATGCAAAGAGCCACAGTATATAGAAAATATGGTAAGAGGCTAAGAGCCGCATTCCTATTGGCAGAGAGCCGCATGCGGCTCGAGAGCCTCGTGTTCGCCACCCCTGATCTAAAGCATGGGAAAATGCATGAGGAGCCCAGAGGAAGATTGTTTTGGGGAAAGAGGGACTTTTCCGAGAAGACTCCTAATGTGTCACCACTTCATTGGACCTGCAGGATAAAACAGTGAAGCTGGACGTGTATAATTCTGTACAGGACACACCTCGGAGAGACAGAGGACACACCTCACAGGGACAGAGGACACACCTGGAAGGACAGAGGACACACCTCGAAGGACAGAGGACACACCTCAGAGGGACAGAGGACACACCTAGACGGACAGAGGACACACCTCAGAGGGACAGAGGACACACCTCGAAGGACAGAGGACACACCTCAGAGGGACAGAGGACAGCAGGTGAGTCCGTTTATTACACTGGCTGTTTTTGGTTGTGTTGGTCCTTTTGTCTCCCGTGCTTTAGATCAGGGGTGGTCTAAAGGGCAATGGGATGTGAGTGTAGTTAAAGCAGGTCACTGCTCCTGTGTCACATTAACGTTAATTATGACAGAAACCTCTTTTACATCTGCTGAACGAAAGAACAACCTGTGAACGACTCCTGAATGTGTGTGAATGCTCATATAGGGATGATACCACTTTTTGCAAAATGAGTACGAGTTTAATTTTGAGTACACGCCGATAGAGAGTAAAGATTCAGATTCCAGACATGATTCTTACTGGTGCTTGATTATAGTGGTAAATCTAATTCATTTCATAGGATTTTTCTACTATAGCTCACCTTTTCATTTTAGAATTCTTATCGTATCTACTGAAATCATTGTGGTTAGCACATGGCTTTAATATTTACTACTTAGCCGTTAGCGCGTTAGCAGTTAGCTCGCTAGCAGTTAACGAGCTAACTGCTAACGAGCTAACAGCTAACACGCTAACTCCTAATGAGCGACTGTTAGCGTAACAGTGAGTGTTGTGTTACTTTTACCACAACCAGACTTTCATGAATATGGACTTGCTGCATCTTTTAAAAGCTCTGAACTTGTTCTATTCAGTTGCTAAATGTGTTTGTCAATTACAATTACAAACGTTATAATGCAGCACAAGCAACGTTAGCATGCTATGATTGTAAACACAAGCACTGCGCTGATATCTGCTTTGAACTATAAAAACATTTAGAGTCCTAAATATTTGTATGTTTCATGTGACAGTGATATATGGTTACAGCTGCGCGTAATGTGCAGAGCAGTTAATGTGCAGCTTCATGGCCAATCAGGACACAGAACACAATGTGCGTTCATACTCTGTAAAAACATATGGAAAACATATGGGGCGATAATATTTGGGACATATGGGGCGACAGTAGCTCAGTTGAGTGTTTGTCTACTGACCTACAGGTTGGCGGTGCGATTCTAGCTCTCACAGATGAATGCTGTTGTTGTGTCCTTGGGCAAGACACTTAACCCACCTTGCCCCCAGCGTCTGTGTACACTGGTGTATGACTGTGTGAGTGAGTTGGTGAGTGGTTCCTTGATGTAAAGCGCTTTGACTGCCTTGAAGGTGGAAAAGTGCAATATAAAAATGTGACCATTTACAAAACATATCCTCCAAATAAATACATTTATAATATGGTACGATATTACCTAGAAGCATGGCATGTCTTGTAGGCTGCTTGTCCAACTGCAGGGGGTGATGTTGCTCCATACTGTCTGAAAATGTACAGAGGACCATAAACCAAGAACAGGGAGCATGCATCCTCTCCCACACCGGAGCTCCATTATTGTTATGTAACTGTACTGTATCTATTTTAAGTAAGTAAAGATCAGCTAATGATCTGACACTTTAATAAAAATTCTATGCAAAAATAAAAATTAATAGTAAACATTTCAACTTTATAGCCAAGGAAAGTTACACTTTAATCTCTGTCATACCTAAAGAGTGTTTATTTTAACCATTTTAAGTTGTTAACGTGATTTCTGTTCTTGGCTCTAGATTTGACGCTTTCCAACCAACAGCCCCATTTAGTGCAATCTCTCTCCGCTATTCCCATTATATTCACATTTTAGGCATAAAAAACCTTTCCAGTCCCCTTATTCACTCTATGAAACTTTGGGCAGTTTGCCTTGTAACAATATTGCACTCCCACTTTAGTCTCCGCAACTGCCTCTCATGGTCAAATCATATTCACGGCTCTATGGGAGCAATCATAACAACATTTTCTGTCATTTTGTGTTCTCCCGCACATTCAAAACCTCTTCTCTCCTCGCAGACATATTTATGAGTAGAGACGAGACGCAAGCCATACCCTACCAGTCTGGATCGAAAACACATCCTCCCATCTGTGCCCATTTTAAGCTAAATATGACTTGGCCCGGTGCATTTTACAGTCTGCGGCGCTCGGGCTATTTGATTTGGACACAAGCGCCTGGCAGCCAATAGTTTATACAGTAAATGAGAGTTTTGGCTGCAGAGAGGAGGGAGGTGAAATTGGATGAGGTGGCTTGCTAGTTCCCTGTTGGCGCTAGGCTAATGGTCGGTTTAGATGCAGCGCAGGTTGCATCCGAGTTGGGGGACATCTTGACTTTGGTGAGATAGTGGTGGGGAAAGTAAATGTGGGGAAGGAAGTAGTGGGAAATTTTTAATTAAAAGGGATTAAGAATAAAAATGTGTTGTATTTTTGACAAACTGTGCGGGTGTTAATTAGCTAAATTTGGAAATGATTTTATGTTCTCATTAAAAAATGCACTAGTGTTCACCTTTTGTTTTAATTATTTGATTTGCGCTAAACTGTGGAGAGGGCTGCCCTGCTCATAGTAAGAATGCATGTCTTTCAAGGTATTTTTGAGCATTTAAGGTTTGTGTACGTTGTGCCAATTTGAGTTTTGTTTAAATTGCTAACCTGCTAGTCGCTGTGTTCCAAATAGGAAGTGATGATGGGCACGCTTCTGGCCCCAATTAATTTTACATTGAAAAATTGGTATCCCCCCTCTCTCTGTAACTGCAGCTTGTGAATAACAAACAAATCAGCAGAGGTCAGTCCCGCTAGCAACAACAGCTTTGATTGACAGAATTGCTAAACACCCGCTGCCGGCTAAACCAGGAGTACGGGAGGGAAGGGGCGTGACCTTCAACAGCCTGCCTCTGGATTGGCTCTTTAGTTGCTATGATACTCGCGGTTAGAATTCCAAATACGGAATTCGGCTCCGAATTCGCCCTAAAACTGCTAGCCTCGATGAGCTTTATTTGACACTGACACTGTGGGTGACATCAGACTCACTTAGTCCACTTTTTTACACAGTCTATGCTAGTAATATAGACATCTTCATTGCAAAAGGTTATAGGCATTCATTTTGTTTAGTTAGGCTACAATTTTCAGTTGAAACCAGAAGTTTACATACACTACATACAAAGAAACATATGCTTTTATGCATTTTTTTCTCGCTGTCTGACATGAAATCAGATTAAACGTTTTCTGTTTTAGGTCAATCAGGATTATCGAAATTATTTCTATTTGCTAAATGCCAGTAAAGTGAGAGAGTTATTTTTTTGGATAATTTTTTACTTTCTCCAAAGTCAGAATTCACCATACATTCCATTAGTATTTGGCGCCATTGCCTTTATACTGAAGGACTTGGGTCAAACATTTTGGATATCCTTCCACAAGCTTCTCACAATAGTTGGCAGGAATTTTGGCCTATTCCTCCTGACAGAACTGTTGTAACTGTCTTTGGCAGAATGTTCAGCACTTACCCTGGTGACACAATGCACACATTTTAAAACTCTGCCAAATAAGTTTTTAGATCATTTGAAAACTCACATAAAAATACAAAATGGATTTAAACATCACATTTTCAGGAGCCTGTGATCAATATGAGTGTCAATAGTTCTGTTTTGGTGTTTGATTTTTAATAAAAAGTTTAAAAAAAAGTAATTCACATTTCCAATCTCCATGGAGACGAGCAGGGACAGTCACCAGGCCAAGTACAAGATACATAGGTTTACTGTAGAAAATTCCAGCCTGCAAGAACAGTTCCATGCAGACAAGCGGAGAAGTTAAGAGGTAACTAAAGCTGTCCCTCACCCCTAACACAAAAAGGCAGGGTAGGGTAAGAATGTCACTATTGGAGCGTAGAGTTATACTAAACAGAAAACATAACACACAATTTCTCTGTGGTAGTGCAGTGTAAGCATGCGGCAGTGTTTGCTGTTTGCTGAGGGCAGTGGTGAGACCTGCTATGTTTACGCTATAGCAGAGATGAAGATGAATGGGATCACATCACAGAGAGACAGTGCATGTTAGGCCAGCTGTGCACTACAGGATTTTTCGCCTGACTTTAAACGGGGAGAATTAAGCAAAATCAACTTTTTGGAGCTTTTATCATATTATAAAGTCCTCTCATTGAAAACATGCCTGCAGAGGTTTTAGATGTCATTCATGCATTTGACTAATCTAGCAAGGCAAGTTTATTTGTACACAAAGCAATTCAAAGAGCTTTACAGAATGAAAAATACATTAAATTCACTATACAAACAAATCAAAACATAAATAATCATCATAAAATTAACATTTAAAGAGAAGAGTGCAGAATAAAACCCTTTCAGTCATATGCACAGCCCAACAGAACTGTTTTGGGTCTGCATTTAAACATTGTTAAAGTAGAGGCCTGTCTCACATCTTCACGAAGACTGTTCCAGGTTTTAGCTGCACAAAACTGAAACACTGATTTCCCATGTTTAGGCCTGACTCTGGGCATCAGCAGGAGGCCGGTCCCTGAAGTCCTCAGAGTGTGAGATGGTTCATATGGCACTAACATGTGGGAGATGTACTTTGGTACTAGGCCATGGAGAGACTTGTTCACAAGCAGAGCTCCTTTCAAGTCTATCCTCTGAGCCACAGGAGCCAGTGCAGAGACCTGAACACAGGACTTATGTGCGCGTACTTCCTAGCTATCTCTCCCGGGCCCTATTCAAATATTCCATATGATTAGCAGTACAATCCTATGCAAAGCTCAATCCAATTCACTTTATTTATATAGCACATTACAATACAGATGAAAGGCAAGACGAAGTTCAAATCTGTCAACTGGACAAATCGTTGTAGGAGTGAATCCAGTTGACAGATTTGAACTTCGTCTTGCCATGGATCAGACCTGGACGACTGAGGGTTTACACACAATACAGATGAAAAAAAAAGAAAAAAGTACAATGGAAATATAAAATAAAGGTCCATTTAATTCCACTAGTCAACATTAATACAATAAAAGTAGTAAATGCAAAAATAAAATAAATAAAGAAAGAAAATTAATTGAAGAAATTAAAGGGTCCTCACAACCCTTGCGACTGCAGAAGGGCACGCCACAGTGGGAAAGCTGCATATCAACCTTAGCTTGGCATGTGATTCAATATTTCCAGTGTCATGTTGGAGATAAATGTTTACAGCCCATTGTAACTTTTCAGGGGGCGCTGGAGAGCCATTTTTAAAGATAGAATTTTAATCCATCATTTTGTCCAGCTCATCAAAATACACAGATGCTACATCCTACGATGTTTGCAACATTTACAGGAAGTTTTATGTTTTCAAAATGTCTGCTCTGTTAAGAGCTCATGATGACCACACCCTCAGGCTTATGGCAATTATTTTAACAACTTTTGACCCCAGATATGTCCTGATGATGCTGCCGCAGTTTGGAGTCTGTCAGACAAAAACCCTAGAACAATGTCCTAGAGCAGACCTGCCCTCCTCGCCCTATTCATGCTCAAGCCCTAATAATAATAATAATATGATAATAATAATAATAATAATAATAATTTTTAATAATCATTTTTTCTTTATGCCTAAACGATAAAAGTTAGAATAATGTGACAATGTCACATTGTTCCCCATTATGAAGAGCCTCTTTATAAATTATTTCACAAGTCCATAATAAATAGTTTGGCTTTTATGAATTTTTAAAAATCTAATTTGAAAGGGGTGCTATAGAGACATCTTAAAAGATAGAGCCCCATTGCATGCCATTACGTCCAGTTCAGAAATGTGCACGCACATTTCATTAGGTCTAAATCAAATCTGACAATGTTTGTGAAAGATTTTTTAATTTTTCAAAAATTTGTATTTTGTTGAAAAATCACCATGACCACACCCAACATTTATTTAAAAGTAAATTGATAACCTTTTACTTCACATGAGTTTGTGTGCCAAGTTTGAAGGGTGTACATTTGGATGAGGTGCGAGATGTTATGTGGGGCCTGTTCATTCAAAAGTTTAAAAACAAACAACAAAATCTTAAAATCTATTCTGAAACAAACCGGAAGCCAGTGAAAAGATGCTAAAATATTGATGCTGTGCTCTTGTGTTGTTTTGCTTCTAGTTAAAAGGCGCTCAGCAGAATTTTGGACCAACTGTAAGTGGGAAAGTGCATAATGACTGTACATTACATTATAGTACTCTAAACCAGATGGGATAAATACATGCTTGACCTGTTCCAAAGTATAAAGATAAAAAACCAACTTCACTTGGATGAAAGCCGTGATGGAAGCCAAATTTGACAACAATGTTTGTTCGTTTTTCAAATGTAAAATTATGCCTGTCACGATAACAAATTTTGAATCGGGATGTATTTACCATGATAAACAATAATATTGAAACTACTTTATGCAACTGCTACTAAGCAGGATAATCCCAGTAGACCAATTTTAAAATAGATCATATCATTAAAAAGCCCAAGCTGCAAAAATAAAAAAAAATAAAAAAAAAAAATCACAGAATGAAGCAATAATTTGCCATAAAAGCTACTTATTCAGCTCTCTTCAGCTCATTATTGCAAAGAAAATGTCCTCACGATAAATACTGAGCTCAAAAATATACTTTTCCAGCTTTGATGTATTGAACAATAATTCGCATTATTGTAATAATGATTGTGTAATTATTGTGACATGCCTGTTTAACACCACTGTTGATAGTGCCAAACTGCTGCAGTAAACAAATTCATGAGGTGGTCAGTGTTGCTCAGTTTTCCCTTCAACGAGACTCAAAAGGTTGTGGGCCACCCAACCTTGACGTCATTAAAACACTCAAGCTGTGGTGTTGGGGAGGCAGCAGTGAGCTTCCTGTGCGGTAGGTAAATTTGGCACGTGCATACAAGTGACACTATATGCCGTGTTTTTTTGGAAAATCAAGCGAAGTGGGAGGAGATACAGTGCCAAAAGCATAGGTGCGAGAACTGAACCCTGGGGAACTCCACGGTGAATAGGACCTGAAAATGAGGTGGAGTCCCTGAGTCTGACTGAGCACGACCTTCCCCTCCAGGTAGGACCCAAACCACTGCAGGGCTATTCCCATGACACCAACAAGGTTTTCCAAACGATTTAAAAGAGTCGTGCGGTCAACTGTGTCAAAAGCAGCCATCAGAATCACCAGAATCTGCCATTAAAAACAGGTCATTAAAAAGCTTTCAAAGTCCTGACTCAGTGCTATGGAGTGCTTTATAGCCTGACTGGAACATATCTAAAGAGTCGTGTGCTTCTAGGAAAGACTGCAGCTGCATAAGATGTACTTTTTTAGAATTTTAGCCAAAAAGAAAAGGGTTGGAGATTGGGCTATAGTTAGAGTTTCAGTCTGTTTGCAAAAGGAACAACACCAGACACCAAACTGCTGTTAATAACTTCCTGGACATTTGGGCCACTAGTTTTCCACACTTGGTTGAATAGTCACGGTGGAACTAGAAGAAGGCTTCAGTTCACTGACAACTTAAGAAAGACTTGTTAAAGATACTGGCACAAAATCACATAACACATTTGAGCAAAGCAGGTCTGGTGGTGAGCTGCCTGAATATCGGCTCTGATTTTTCCCACTCACAAAAAAGCACAAAAAGGTGTTACGTGTGTCAAGTGTTGATTACAAAACTGCGGACTGGGAAGGGTTAAGAACTCCCCCACTAGTTTTAAAAAAAGAACACATGGATTATTTACATTTCTTGAAACCAACTCGGAAAGATATTTATTTTTTTCAGCTTTCACTCAACCCACAAGCCTTCGTCCCCGCCTTCGTCACCTGTGCTCCCACATGACAGTTCTCCATAAATATACAAAAGCATAATACAAAACAGTATACATCTTCACAAACTTGATGCGATGTGCAGTAGTTTCATTAGCGGGACACACACTGAAGGTGGAGTGAGGCGGAGCGTGCAGAGCAAAGGGAGGGGAGACTCAGAGCATCCGAAACGAAACTAAAACTTATTAATACATTGTTTTCAGTGATAATAGGTAACGCGGTAATCTAAATATGTTGCGTATTTGCAGTTAATACCCCACACAAGTGTAATACTCCCTCTTTGAATGTATTTTAACAAAATTGCCATTCAGATCAACCCCTCTTCTTCACACGCTGGACGGTATTATTAAACCTCTACAAATCGCGTTCTGGGGACATTCGTCCACTTGACACTCTGTATGATGATAATTAGGTTTGAAAATGACAAGCGCTAACCACCTTTGCTCCTCTATTATAATTATGCTATTAGTCACTGCTAACAGCGCCTTATCAGCAAAGGTATATTTTTAGAATCATAATAATAAAGGAGCTGTGAGGTTCAGTGCAAGTGAAAGCTGGTATTGTTTCAGTGCAATTTAAAAGTCCTACATTGCCCAAAATGGATTCTTGCAAACTTTAAGCCACGTTAAAATGTTGTTACCTCCTCAAATGCATCCCTGGAGTTGAGTTTTGTTTTGTTCACACATGACTGAGTAACACTGGTTTGTTAGGTTGTCTGCATGTCCACTTTGTGATGCCATGAAGCAGTAGTTTTCAAGTTCAGAGCTACAATTTCCCTTTTGTTCAGTAGAGATTGGCAATTCCAAGGCTAAAATTATCCAAATCCTTCTAGTAAAGGTATATGTAGTTTAAAAATATAGTGGAGCACTTCCTGTATTACCACATGACATGACAAGGTGGGGTGTTTTCTATTTGAGAGAAGGACTCTAACCCATCTTAAATATGCAGGGTTTATGTGTTAAATGAATGAAACAAAACACAACTCCAGGTATATCTGATACCTGAGGAAACAACATTATAACATACATCAGAAAATAGAGTAATATTGACCCTTTAAAGGTGCAATATGTAACTTTTCTGGTGGTGGGTCCATCACCTGCTCATTTCCATGATTATGTTATAGGGTTTTGAAGTGATGATGTCACTTCCAGGTCCAACCTGCAACTCCACAGGTCATTTCTAGCTTTGTTTTTTGACACTATAATACAGTGCTGTGGTCCTTTTTAGTTCAACACCATCAAACTTTTTTTTTTTTTCCAAAGTGTATTGTATTAACTGTAATAATTCTATATGCTAACGCTGGCTTAGCTTAACTACTTATCTCAACCTTGTACACTTTCTGTCACACTCCCAACCTTATTATCATTAACGGTGGATAGACTGCTATCCCTTTTTATCGTTAGATGTGTTGTAAACATTTCCAATAGGTACTTTTAATCAGCTGATGTGTGTGCTGCGTGTGTGCATTTGGTTGGTCGAGAGCTGAGGGGGCGGGGCTCACATGGGCAGGTGAGTGTATGTGTGTAAAGGCGGCACTCACCTCTGGCACAGGTGTTGAGAGCCATTGAAAGTCAGGGCCAGGTAGCAGTAATTATTGTTGACCCCAGTTTTACGTCCATTTACTTTACCATAGTCAGCTGTATCCATACATGTCAATTTTTCTCTGCTGCACTGCTGATACCTCTGCGTGTGTTCGCCAAATAAATCACAAAACGCTTGTTGAGTCTCAGCGTATTTGTTTGCAATAATCTCCCAGCGCGGAGTGACTTAGCAGGAAAAGCAAAGGAAGGGGGGAATCAGAGTGGCAAAAATAAAAGTGTAAAATATTAAACTTGTTAATATGCTGTTTTCGGCGAATATAGCATTTTCAAAACAATAAAAGGTAATATGGTGATCTAAATATGTTATATGTTAGCAATAATACCTCATAGAAGTGTAATACAATACTTTAAATACTGCACAAGGCACAGTATTTGTTGACTTGTACATAGACTTTTACATAGGATTACTTAAACCAGCGCCATGTACTTTTATTATGAGGGAACAATGTTAAAAGATGGTTAAATACGTCCTTTAAAAATGATTCTCCATTTTGCTTGTTATCCCTTTTCTCATCTTATTCCATCACAGTGAACAGAGTCATGCATAATATGACAAATGGTAGTGTTATGATAAATCCTAAAGTTGAGTTCTTTGATGATAGTAATCCCGGCCTCGGGGAAGAGCGCTTATCAAGCACTTAATCCAGACATCACATTTATTTCAACATCATTTCCTTTGTGTAGACTACATGTGCTGCAGGCTAAGGGGAAAATGGCTGCTGTCAAATCATTCATCTGCGTTAGTTTCGATTTTTTATTTTTTTTGGTTAGATAAGTGTTACCCTAAGAAATTATGGTACGTAACTTTCAGAAGGTAGAAGGTCAACTGTATGATTAGATGGAAATAGAAAATTAAAACCCATAATATTTGCTTTAACCTTTATTAAAATACACTTGAAATTAGTGAATAAACTTGATGATGGTGCGAGTTAAAGGTTCTAATTGCGATATTTTGCATTTCCACCTATTACAACACTTCAAAATGTACTTTAAAAACAAGCAACTATCGAGTTCATAAGTGTTTTTCTCAACTTTCAAAGGTCAAAGTGTCTCAACCTATAATGCTAACAACGTGCATGCTAACCTTGCACTTCCTGTTTATCAGTCAATAACACACTTTATAATGAAAGGTAGACAGAACACAGCAAACTTATTTTGACCTCAAGGACTGCTTTTACAATATTTATATGTACCATAGACTGTATATGTAAATGGACATAGCTAACGTGCTAGCCGCCACGTTCCAAACAGGAAATGATCATGGGAGCGCTTCCGGCATCATTGACTCTGGCTCCAATTCATTTTACATTGAAATATAGTCAACCCTTTCTCTGTAAATGCTGCTGTCAGATTTTGGTCTTAAAATGTTTGTATTAACCTGCTCTACATGATCCTGGTGAGTTTATTTCGCCATTTTGTCCGTGATTCGGGATATGAACATTTATGACAGACAAATCGAGCGCCTTTTTTGCTTGAGTTCACTCTCGCTAGCGTTAGCAACAGGTTTGATTGACAGTGTTGCTAAGCAACCGCTCCCTGCCAGTCTATGCTGCTAAATCAGCGTTGCAGGTGGGAAGGGGCTGTTACCTTCAACAGCCTCGTTCCAGATTGGCTCTTTTGTTGCTATGATACTCGTGGTCGGAATTCCAAATGTGGAACTCTGCTCCAAATTCGCCCCTGTAACTGCTCGCCTCGATGAGCTTCATTTTACTGGAGCCAAATACCATGCATGGCGTCACACTCGCTTAGTCCACTTCTTCATATAGTGTATGTTCCATACCGGGCCAAGACAAAATGCACTCAAGTGCACAGGAGAAAATCCGCTAAAGCCCCAGTAGTTCTTAAAATGGCTACATTGTTCCCATAACAGTGCAGAAGTCATCAGAAACAAAATCATAATTACTTCAAATGTGTTTTCCATCTGCACATTCTTGCGTCGTCGCTGGCTTATTGTTCTTCATTATCAGCACAGCGGGAACTGACAAAGACGGGAAGAATTGTTGATTCAATTTATCACTCTGCTCGCTTTGATTTACCATTTGACTCACAGCTTCAAAAACCTCTGTCAACTTTAAACACTTCATATCTCTTTATTGTTTATATATCTAATTCTAATTCTCTCAGAAAATGTTCATCTTGACAGATTTCTCAGAATAAATCATTATTGATACTTGTCATCTGATGCAACTGATGTCATCAACATTTATTAGGGGTAGTGATGGGACTTTCGGCTCTTTTATGGGATCCGAGACTTTTGGATCCGTTTATTTCAAAGAGCCATTCAAAAGACTGGCTCTTTTTACATTTATTTACATGACAGAGGCCTATGCAAGAACTCATTTTAGCTACAAACTAATCGAGGACCAAGATGACCAAGACCATGATCAATAATAATGAAAAAACTAACTGTTATAATCTCACTTGTGTCACTTGTTCTGCTTCTGCGCTGATTCTTGTGTTGATTCAACCTTAGAGTAAAAATTCATACAAATTAGAAAGGAAAAGATTTGGTTCTTTTAAAAAATGAGATCCGATTCCAACTGTTCACGTTAAGGAACTGTTCAAAAGAGCCGACTCATTCGCAAACATTACATTGCAGCCCAAGGGTATGAAGCTATCCAGGGGCTCTACTCTGTCTGAAGCTCTGTTACTCAAGTTAGTCTTTAATCTAAGACTTTAACACAAACTGAGCAGAAAGACTTCGAAATTCAACAGGTGAGCTGATTTGTGCTGTTAAACTCTCTCTCAAATGAAATTACAGTCACACGCTAGTTAGCATTAGCCCAGAGTTTTTCAGTTGAACACTGTCAACTATTTTGCTGAAAATCAAATGCATAAACCGGACCGTGAAGCTCGTTTTGATCATAGGCTCCTGAAAACGTGTTGCTTCAATCAATTTTGTATTGTCTTTAAACTTCATTTGACTTTGTTTGCAAATGTATGCATTGTGTCGCCATAGTAACAGCTAAACCTTGCGCCATAGAGTTACATGTAGAACACCCCCCCATCATGATGTCTCTCCAAAGCATCAGTACGTTTTTGATGTAAGCATTGGTGTTGTTTGTCACTTTTATATTCAGTGCCGCCCAGCTCCTCCTAGCAACAAAACCGAGCATTAAAACCTAAATGTGGCACCGTAAACATATGGCAACGGTTTAGTGCGACACAACCAACGTTTTAAAATCTTTTTCCCCTCAAAGAAAAAAAAAAAACACAAAAAACTTCACAGCTTTAGCTCAGATGTGGCTTTGAAACATGTTTTGGGGTCGAAATGCATGTAATGGCGCACATGTGGGGAAAGGGCATGTCAAAGCTGGCAAATGAGCTAACTAGAAGTGTCGTGAACTTTGACCTTGACTGTGGGTTTGGTGTTAGCTAGCGGCGGCTAATGAAGGGCTTCACAGGATAGCCCGCCGCGCCGCCTGTCATTTCAGAATCACTCTATTAAAATGAAAAAGTGTGGCAGAGGTTTCTATTTAGAAGTCTTTTGCAGTAGGCTGTAATGGTTTACTGGACACACATGTTGGAATGGAAGCCCCATTTAACACTGTTGGTCATTAGGCTACTCTTGTGAAAACAGCAATGGGTGACAAGTCGTAAAGAACATGTGTTAAGTCAGGTAAATGGAAAACAAGGTAAATAAAAAAATAAAAATAAAATAAAATTTTATCAGATAAGTTAATAATTAATGCAAATATTGTTCAGAAAAACTAAATGTGTAAAATCCTATTTCTTTGAATTTTTTTCTTATACAGGAGAGCGCTTAGACCAGGGGTGTCCAAACTATGGCCCGGGGGCCAAACGCGGCCCTCGGACCAATTTTTATTGGCCCTCAGGCCTTCGGTTGAACTGGCCCAGTTGATCAAAATCAGTTCTTTTCATTATCATACAGACCTAATATTAATATTTCAAGCCTTATTTAAAGTATGAAGTCAAACCTATGTTAAATGCACCATCTGAATTATCCATAGCCCTTGGTGAAAAGAGTTTGGGCACCCCTGATTTAGACACTCTTTTTCATGGGTGCTCTGTTTAAAATACAGTACAAAAAACAAAACAAAAAAAAAAAAAGTATATAAGTCCATATAAAACATTAAAAACAGGAGCAGGTGTGTGTATAAAAGTTCGTTACGAGATTGTTAAATTGCGGTTGGGTCACAAATGTATCCAATTTTGCTTTTCCTTGGACTGTATTCCATTTCTGTGAAGAAAAACAGCTAGAAACCCTCTTTCCCGTCTCAGTTTTGGTGCAGGTAGACCAAGGCCATATGCAGTTGTGTGATCTGGTCTTAAATGTTCCAGTATCAATGATGAAAAAGCAAGTGAGGTATTCTGGCAGTTTTTTGTAGAAGTCACTCATAGATACATTTCATACAGGGCTGCTCTCTTCTAACAGACAGTGGGTTTCAAATCCATCACCTGTAATAAAAAAAATAAATACTGCAAAGTGAAAACGCTGATTCAATTATCGGGACAATGGTAATATGTGTTTAGATCAGATTTGAACCAGGTACTGTTTAAAATTGCACCAAATTCCAGACATTTGAGCGACTAAGGTAAAAAGCATATAGTAGCCTATGCGTAAATATACTGAAAACTGGACTATTTATTATACTGTAGAAAAAAAGGAAAAAAAATCCTCTCAGTAGTATATCCATAGTATTGACAACTATAGACCAATTAAAAGGTGCACTAACTAGAGTAAGTCACCTGTTGCATATTACTGTTTTCCCTAGAATGCACAGTATCACATTAAATTTCTTAATCTCCTTGGAGACAAGCCGCTGACACCACCAGGTCATGTTACTGGTCAGACTAAGGATTTAGTGCAATAAAAACACCAATAACGGAACAAATGCAAGATAGACAAGTGTAATGCCGCATTGCGAAACATTCCAGCCAAATTATATAATGTCCATGGAGATAAGCAGGCGATGAGTGAGAGTAGCTCAGACACAATCCCCCCTCCACCACATATGTCATGGATGAGAATCATTGTTTTATTTTTGTAAATCCAAACTTCAAAAATAACTCCCTCTACATGCATATCGACTTAAAAATCCACAAGACTTTTGGTCTAATTGATTATGTGTCAGCTGCATCCAGGTGTGGTTAAATCAATCCCTGTTCTTCCCCTTCAAAGCCCAAACTGTTTCCAAAAACTGACAACAACAAAAACATAACCGGAGAGAATAACAAAATAATTAAGATGACAGAGGCGGCTGTGAGACCTGTCCAAATGTGCCGCGTTGGACTATCCATTCTGTCCCCAAAAGGTTATAAGCATCCATTTACCCATAATCCATCATGTCCTCTCCTCTGTGCTCAATGAACCAGGCAGACCCGAGGCAAGCTTCATCTCAGGGACTTTTTGTTTTGTTATTTTTGGCCACGTACAACCTTACCTGCACCCTTAGACGAAGTGAAGTGAAATTATTACATTTATTGCATTTGGTTCTGGCATAGCTGGCATTTGAAAAGCTCTGTTTTTAAGTTTTTGATTCTGTGGAAGTATACGAAACAACCAGATGTGGGTAGAATAGCCAAAAATTGTACTATGGTTGTCAGAAGTATTATCGATACTAAAACTAGTATTTAAACTAGATACTATTTGAGCAAGTATCTATACCAAAAAAGTCACATTCACAGGACAGGAATAAATCTTTCCTGAATCGCTTTAAATTGATCTTGAGCTGTATCAGAACAAGTATAAGACGACATAGACTAGTACAGTTGTCCCTCACTATATTGCGGATTTTTTTGTGCAATTTTGCTTTTTTTTTTGTACAGCGTATGAACGTGCATTGTATTCTGCATCCTGATTGGCTAAGGGACTTTAGACCATTGTCCATCAGTCTCCTTCGTGCCGTGTCTCCTGTACAGTACAGAATGTGTTCAGCCAAATTTACATAAATGTTCGATCACAGTTTGACTCTGAAGTGCTGTATGTTTGTAAGTTTTTTCCCCGACAAA
This sequence comes from Periophthalmus modestus, assembly GCA_019594935.1. Taxonomy (NCBI): domain Eukaryota; kingdom Metazoa; phylum Chordata; class Actinopteri; order Gobiiformes; family Gobiidae; genus Periophthalmus; species Periophthalmus modestus. Next base: position 9,596,010 of record JAIEZT010000054.1, read on the forward strand.
ACCCACAATGTCGATGAAACTTTCTGCACCGACAAAAAGCACCTACGAAGGTTCGAACTTTGAGAGAAATGTGAGAAAATGTTAATACCTGTCTGAGAAAAGTGTATAAAGTCTGTAGTGAGGGGTTTTACAGCCACAAAACATATATAATAATTGAAAAAAATAAAGCTGACTACTTCGGGGATTTTGCATATTGCAGGTTATTTTGTAGAACATAAACCCTGCGATAAACAAGGGACCACTGTATACTAAAAAAGCCGCATTCACAGGACAGACATCAATGTTTCCTAAATAGGTTCAGAATGAGCTGGATCAGAACAAGTATAAGACACACAGACTAGTATTTGCCCATGGACCACTATGGAACATACATACATAGCAGTAAAGAACGTCACTGTATTTCTGTTCTGTCGTGTGTGGAACAACCTTGAACAACAATAGAAGCATTTAAAAAGAGGTATAAAACATTATTTTTTGAAAACTCAGGACTCAAGAATGATTTGTGTGATATGTTTTTTAGTTTTTCTTTTTTTATACATATTGAGTCATATGTTGCATAACTGATATTCTGCTTTTCTTGGAATTCCTGTGTGTTATTATTAAAATGGGTTAGGCATTATAAGTAAGTTTTACTTCAGCCTTAACCCTTTCGGTCACTACAGAAATGTTATGTACAACTTTATACAAGTTGAATAATGTTTGATTTAGAATGTAATGACCGAATAAGTGGAAAATACACCCTATACAACCAACTCATTTTCTTTTTACTTGGACGACTGAGGGATTACACAGATATAAGACCACATCATACTATGATTTACAAATGCTTTATTATCGTGGTATTGGAGATGGTATTAAGTATCGAGTCTATTCCTTAGTATTGAAATCGAGTTTGAAATTGTAGTATTGTGGTAACATTTAATTGCACTGTAACTAACTAGCGAGACATTACTAAAGTAAGAGTAAAATATGTATTTGGAGAATCTGTTATTTAAGTAAGAGTAATTAACATAACATCTTATTTCTAATTTTAAATGAATGTGGGTAGACAAAACGGTAATGAAGCAAAAAAAAAAAAAATCTGGCATTTTCAAAGGATAGCCCAAAACAATGAGGAAAAACTAAATCATATTTGAAGGAGCGGTGCAAGTAACACAAATGTTCAAATTGTTGTGTACTGTCATCCTAATGCTTTTGTCAATTGTAGACTTATAGCGGAAATCTTACAGCTAACCCTTCTCACGGTTAACTATAAGATTCTGTCCAAGATTCAAGTGTCACTTTTCAATAAATATACAAAGCAGGATACAGAATAATACACTACAACTTCACAAACCTGATCTGATGTGCAGTAGTTTCATTTCGACGTACACACCGATTGTCATGTGATAGTGTTGAAAGGGGAGTGAGGTAATATGTTGTTTTTGGTGAATATAGCAATGGTGATCTAAAGTTGCACCAGCCACCAAAAAAATGCATAATAACGAAAAAAAAAAAAAAAAATACCCATATCAATTGCATCTGTGTGTAAGCTACTGCATCCCAAAGTATGAAAAAAGTGCAACTTATAGTAGAAAATACTGTAAGTTAGTGTGTTACCAGTGTAATACCAAACTTTAAAATAGACTATATATTACTCAAGTAGGAATAAAAGTATGGCATGTGAAAACTACTTAAAGCACAATTTTATTAAGTCACTTGGGTTGATGTATGTGGGTAAATGTAACAGAAATAGCAGGTGGCATTTGATTTCGTCCCTGATGTCTTTCCGATAGAAGTGTTGTTCTTCCGCGCACTTATAAATCACTGTCTTTTGAGCGTGTCCTGGTGATTTGTGGGGACTTTTTGGTTGTAATTAAGCGTCTAACAATCTGTCAGAGTCACTCATAGAATCCAATAGAGCCGAGAGGGGTAGCAAAGACAAGACATGAGACAACACAGTGTCATTTGCAGATATTGAGTGAAAAATGCAGAAATGTACCATAATGTAAGTCACAGTTATTGACATCCTGTTAAAGGGCCCGTATTTGATCTATGTTGTTATGTTATAGCCTCATCCAGGGTTTTACTGGCCATCTGGAGTAGTGAGAGTTTTCTCGGTGGGCCAAGGCAGTTTTTGGGGCTTGTCGCTGTCAGACTTGTGTACAACACCACACACAATCCTGATGTAACGCTCTTATTCAGTTTTCTCTGGCTGTATATGCTCTACCATGAGTCCTTTATGGTAGAGCACATAATGCCACCACGCAGATATGGTCCTGGCCCAGTTCTTTATCACCTGGGCCGGCCCAACGCAGACAGGAAGAGGCTAATGCGGGAGGGCCAGTCTCTGTCCCGAGTGGCAGTGTGCTCAGAGCTGCTGCTGGTAGTGAGGCGGTTCATTGAAATCACGCTGAAATCGAGGCATTTTATAAACACAGTCGATAGTCGATAGGGTTAGCATCCTACCCTCTTCAGTCTTCACGGCAGTTTTTATTTCATATCGATAAACCTAGACCACATATTCGTGCCGTTCTGTTGATCATGCATATAAATACAAGCAATCTCTTTTTTTCCCTGAAATTATGTGATCAGGGGGCCGTCCAGACCAAAAAGTCCAGGGCCAATTTCTTCTCCCAGTCCAGCCCTGTCCTCCTAAAAAACATATCTTAAATTGTGTTATACTTGATTCACACATATTTAACACAAATCCTGCACATTTAGACTATGTTCTTCTCTCTAACTGAAACCACTCTGTTGCACCTTGTGATGTCATCAAGTGGCAATACATAAAGTGCTCCACTGTGTTTTTAAACTTCAGAAACCTTCATGAGAATCACTTGCAATGTTTGCAGTTTCCAAACTGTGAAGCTACAGCTATCATTTTTAGACTTGTTGAAATGTTTTTGCTTCTCTTTGCACCAGAAGATATTGTATTGACTTTCGTGGCAATCTCAGCTGAACAAAATGTAAAACAAAAGGCGACAGCTTAAAGTGATCCGAGTGCATTGTAGAGTAAGCAGTTCAATTGTGGTTAAAAAAAGCTGTAAACTTCAAAATTGCCTCTAAATGATATCAAAAAGTGGAATAGCACATCATTTTGAGCTTGAGAGATGGAGACAGCCCAGTAATACGTGTGGATGAAACTAAATAACTCCGGTATATGTTTGATTTCTAACATGGCTTAAAGCTCACATGAGACCTTTAAATTCACATCACAAAAATGTCACAAAAAGGCATTGCCACTTTGAAGCCAAACTCCATTCCCTTATTCACAAAAGTTCTGCTCAGAAATAAGGACAGACTTTTTCAATATGTAAGGCTTCACTGTTGAATGGTATAGGATGTGAAATAGCAAGGCTGCAGTGTGCAAGGGATTTTTTCAACTTATTTTAAAAGTAATTACAATGTATGCAGTGGTGCAATGGAGAACTAAATGCAAACAGCACACACAGGTCTCGTTTTGACCATAAGAGCTGCTTTTACAATATATCAGTGCATCTGGTGTAAAGGGAGAATAGGCAAAGCTTACTGCGGCAAAAAAAGTGTGATGGTGTATTGATGTTGTTTAAGTAAGATCAATGGACAATTTCTTTTTAATGGTTGAATTTTTTTTTGCCATTTTTATGTCCACCCATCCATTTTCTACCGCTTATCTGGGCCGGGTTGCAGGGGCAGCAGTCTAAGCAGGGACTCCCAGACTTACCGCACCCCAGACACATCCTACAGCTCCTCCGGTGGGACCCCAAGACATTCCCAGGCCAGCTGAGAGACATAGTCCCTCCAGTGTGTCCTGGGTCTTCCCCGAGGTCTCCTCCCGGTGGGACATACCCGGAACACCTCCCTAGGGCAGCGTCCAAAAGGCATCCTGAACACCTCAGCTGGCTCCTCTTGACGTGTAGGAGCAGCAGCTCTACTCTGAGCTCCTCCCATGTGACTGAGTTCCTCACCCTATCCTTAAGGGAACGGCCAGCCACCCTGTGGAGGAAACCCATTTCGGCCACTTGTATCCATGATCTTGTCCTTTTGGTCTTTACTCAAAGCTCATGACCATAGAAGAGGGTAGAAACGTAGATTGACCTGTAAATTGAGAGATTTGCCTTTCGACTCAGCTCCTTCTTTACCACAACAGACCGATACAGTGACTGCATCACTGCAGATTTTTATGTGGTAAGGTCAAATTTGTGCTGTCGAGAGTGGAATAAATAACTTCTAATTTGTTTGTATTTGTTGCAGCTCAGGCATTTTAATGATACCTTATACGTCTGTGTAACCCCTCAGTCGTCCAGGTATGATCCATAGCAAAAGAAAAAAAATCTGTCAACTGGACAAGGGAAGAGCCAGCTACACTGAAACGGTACATTAGTTTCAGTGTAGTTAGCCCCTCCCTTCAGATTGATATAAGACAGTGTCCACCAGTAATCTGATCAGAACTGAAGAAGCGGCTTGGATGAGCAGCAAAATTACAACGTTTGGTCCAGTTGACAGATTTGAATTTGTCTTTTACTATCGATTTGTAAAAACAATATTATTGTTTATCTTGTTTAAGTTGTGCTTCAAAATGTGTTATCATGACAGGCCTAGAGGCATGAAAAATGTTGTATACTTATGATCACAGCAGTGTCATTTGTTCCAGGTTTCAAATGGAGAAACAGATTTAGATTTATGCCAGAACCACTGCAGTATAACAACATTATAATAAATGCCTGTATCTGTCAGGTCATCCCTATCTCGACACCCTCTCATGACCACAGCACCGGGGAAAATCACCCAAAAATCCAAAGTAATCCAAACTCAATGCTCAAAGAATTACAAAAAATGAACTCACAGAGGGATAAGACAATGATAATGCAAAGGATCCAAGTCGCTCCAACCGAAAAATGCATAAAAATGAAGAAAAAAAAATATATAAGTCACACTGGACTTTAAGTCGCTTTTTTGGGGACATTTATTTTACAAAATCTGAGACCAAGAACAGACATTTTATCTTTAAAGGCAAGTAATAAGTAACAGCATGCTAACGTAACACATTTATATTTATTCAGCTACATAAAGCATAGACGAACTGAAAAACAATGAAACAAAACATGATCCTTGAGAGTGAGGAAGGCTGGAACGAGTTGGGCAGAAGCATTCTAATGTTCTCATCTTTGTTCATCTCTAACAGGCAACAGTAGCTCAGTTGGTAGCGTTTGTCCACTGATCCGAAGGTTGGATTTACCACAGATAAATGTTATTCCGTTGTGTCCTTGGGTAAGACACTTAACCCACCTTGCCCCCAGTGTCTGCGTACACTGGTGTATGAATGGGTAAGTGGTTGAGTGCCTTGAAGGTGAAAAAGCTTTATATAAAATGTGACCACTTTCCACCAAATTAAAACTAGAGCTTCTAAAAAATCCAATGAACCAAAAATTCCATTGGTTTGGAGTTGGATGGTTGGTGAATGAATGTCAGCTCTTCATTTTGACATCCCACAAGTTTTGTTTCCTTGGTGTCTTGTGGAAATGGGAAAGGTAGTTTAAAAACGGACTGGATACTAAATTCTACTTAAAGTTTTTACTGTATATTTGTGTCATTTTATAATAATAAGCTAAACTAAAGTAAACAATGCAGTAGTATTGTCAAGAGATGTTGGCTTTGTATTAGTACCATCAGTTTGGCACATTACACAAATGCTTATATGCTCCAGCACATTGTGGGTGGATACATTTTTTTATTTCCTTCAATCTAAAAAAAATATAATACTAAAATAGCCCACCCACCTCCATGCTCTTCCTCCTGAACTTCAACTGATCAGAATTTGGGAAAAAAGGCAAAAAGAAGGCAAAACATTTAATCTAAAGGTCCTATGTAATTAAGCAAAATGTGTCTTACCCTAGTGTAGATATATTGTATAAGCAGCTCTTGAGGTCAAAATATATCCACTGCAATCTGTCTGCAACTAATTGGAAAGCATTTTATTGTCAGATAATCAGGAAGTGCATATTAGCAGGCTAGTTGTTAGAATTACTGTGATAGCAAAGCTCTTGCCTCTGTAAATGGTAGGTGAAGGTGATCAGGTCAACATAAAAGACCATTCGCTCCGAAACCCAACAGTCACACACTGGACCGCAGTAAACGGCCAGTCCAAGAGCGCTTGAAACGGGAGGTCTTGGCGCGGCTCCATTGTTTCTCTGGAGCGGGGCGAGTGTGATGTGAACACAGCTTGAAATTGGGTAAAAAAAAAAGTTATTGGATCACAAATATTTGTAGGAATGGAGAGCTGCAGAGCTTCTGTTTGACAAGTTTGGATATTTGAATCAATTTAATATCAGCAACACGTTTCTACCTGCCTCTGTCCCTGGGTGAGTCCGGGTCTGCCTGCGGCGATGAGCCCGGGTCTGGCTGCGTGGGTGAGCCCGGGTCTGTCTGCCTGGGTGAGCCCGGGTCTGGCTGCGCGGGTGAGCCCGGGTCTGGCTGCGCGGGTGAGCCCGGGTCTGTCTGCTCGGGTGAGCCCGGGTCTGTCTGCCCAGGTGAGCCCGGGTCTGTCTGCTCAGGTGAGCCTGGGTCTGGCTGCGCGGGTGAGCCCGGGTCTGGCTGCGCGGGTGAGCCCGGGTCTGTCTGCTCAGGTGATCCTGGGTCTGGCTGCGCGGGTGAGCCCGGGTCTGGCTGCGCGGGTGAGCCCGGGTCTGTCTGCTCAGGTGATCCTGGGTCTGGGCTGCGCGGGTGAGCCCGGGTCTGGGGTGCGCGGGTGAGTCCGGGTCTGTCTGCTCAGGTGAGCCCGGGTCTGGCTGCGCGGGTGAGCCCGGGTCTGGGTGCGCGGGTGAGCCCAGGTCTGGCTGCGCGGGTGAGCCCCTGAGCGTGCATATGCATATTTACAGGGGTCTGTCTGCGTGAACAGTGTTGTCATGGAAATAAGTCTGGCGATCAGCTCATACTCATACTGAGACTCATGTGGCGGTGTGTGTGAACAAGGCCGACCCAAAAGTAAAGTAATTTGAAATAAATCTGGTTCGCACTGGAATTGAAATCGGTTAAAAACAATCAAGGAAAGTGAGGAATAACTTTGGACCACTGCAAACCATTTAAAATGAACTAGTTCTGTTTTTCACATTTTTAAGTAAAATCAGGTACGGAGAGGTTTAGAGCGAAAGTCCATATGGTACTCTTCAATCGATAAACCTGGGAATGAGATCAAGACAAAATCTGTTATAATTAGTGGGAAGAAATTCTCTGTTGGAAACTGTTCAGCAGCCCAATAACCCTCCACATTCTCCATCGCTTCTCTCTGGCTTTCACATGAAGAATATTTCATTTCAACCGACAAACCTGATCGAGAAGACTAGCTAGCACATTTTGTCCGAATATTTTCACAATTCAAAAGCTAACAATGAATACTCTATTTTTTTTTTTTTTTTTAATTTTGTTCAGTAGAAATTTTCCTGAACCTTGAACAAAAACATGAACTTAATCCAAACAGTCAGGTATTTTTGGGTGAAAAATGAAATGAAAACCAAAGCAGGGTTATGCTATGTTTTTTTCTCCTTAAATATACAAATGCATCTGTCGTATTGACAGGATCCATCCTTTCAGATGCATTTTTAAAGAAATTCTATCTGATTTTTACAGGTAAAAAAGATTAAAGAAGTTACACTTTTATGGGGCATAACATTATCACCATGTTACCTTTTATTGTTTTGAAAAGGCTATTTCCACTGAAAACTACATACGGCTGAATCTTTGGTCACGATCATAGGGCCAGTGAGAATTTACTAAATTACGCAGACATGCATGGATAACATATTAAACCTCTTCAGGCATGTTTTTGACTAATGTAGGTAGTCCGTTACATGGGCCTAACCTTGAAGCTAACAGGAAAAATTGACAGTGCTCAAAGAAGTTTAAAATGTTTTATTGATTTAAGTGATTAAGTATCAGCTATCCATCCATTTTCTTCTGCTTATCCGGGACCGGGTCGCGGGGGCAGCAGTCTAAACAGGGACTCTCAGACTTCCCTCACCCCAGACACATCCTCCAGCTCCTCCGGTGGGACACCAAGGCGTTCCAAAGCTAGTCGAGAGACATTGTCCAGTGTGTTCTGGGTCTTTCCCGGGGCCTCCTTCCGGTGGGACATGCCCGAAACACTTCCCGAGGGAGGCGTCCAGGGGGCATCCTGAACAGAAGCCCGAGCCACCTCTGCTGGCTCCACTCGACGTGTAGGAGCAGCGGCTCTACTCCGAGCTCTTCCCGTGTGACTGAACTCCTCACCCTATCTCTAAGGCAGCATATCAGCTAATAAATTGTAACTGAATTGTTTGGAATTTCTACTTACCTTAACCATAGCAAAAGACAAAGTTTAAATCTGTCAACTGGACAAATAATTGTAAGAGTGAAGATGGTTTTCTTCTCATCCAAGCCTCTTCTTCAGTTCTGAAGTTCTACAGAACTGAAGAAGTTCTGGACTTTTACAGAACTGAGCAGCGAAACTTCTTCACTCTTACAACGATTTGTCCAGTTGACAGATTTAAACATCGTCTTTTGCTATAGATCAGACCTGGATGACTGAGGGATTACACAGACTGTCTGACATCTTGGGTATTCTGGCCAAATGAGTCCCCGGGAAGCCGGAACACATTAAGAAGGTTCTGGGGCAGACCACTGTGAGCTGAGAATGAGGGGTGTCCAAATATTTTAGCTTGTTGAATGCTGTTTTTCACTGTTAAAACATAAAAAATAATGTAGACCTCTATTTTTAACAACTGATTTGACTGAATAAAGATTTACATTGTTTAGTTAGTAATAACTTTTCCCAAGATTATAGGATGTGCTGAAACTTACCGGTGCTGCAGTGTGGGCACAACCAATTAAGGGAGGTGCTTTATAAAAGGAGTAAACCTCAGTCTGTGCAGAGTGAGGGTGATGTGAGTACAGGAGGTTATGGTCATGCTGATTTTTTAATTTTCCTGTTGTTTCAAATGTTTCTGGTGTTGGAAAATAAATGCACTTGGGTCTGCAGTGGACAAACTGTCTCAGCTCTGCTCTGTTCCTCGTCAAACAGCTATGGCTGCTATTTGGGCATCATGTTGTTTTTGACCATTTTGCATAACACCTCCTGTTTAAAAGCGTTTACATTGTTGCAAAGCCCTTCCTCACTTACCTTACGCATTCAGAACATCCTAATTATTCACCACAGTTAGTTTATTTTCACGACTCTCAGATACCAGATCGGAGTTTTGCCGTCATACACTTCCTGATTACCGGATAGCTGGATGCTTTTTAATTTAACTCATTTTAATTTAACTCAAGACCTGCTTAAATAATGTATCTGTACCGGGGCACGACACATTTTGCAGGTTTAGCCACTATCAAGAAATGGATCAAGAAATTCATTTTACTTACCTTTCGAAGAATTTATCTGGTTTAGTTGTATTCCTGCATTGGTGATTTATTACATGCATCTATTGGCATAAATTTTTCATGGCGAACGGAGAACCTTTTATCTAATGATGAAAGTGTGTGGAGCTGAATAGTTTGCTCACACTGACAGTTCTGCTCCATGTGCAGTTACTAGAAAAGACAGCACAACATAGATAAAGGAGCTTGTATGTAAAAGGCAGTAAACAGGCTGGAGGCAGGGTAAGTCTTTAGATGTTTTCATTATTAAAAGAAAGGTTCTCATGTTCTACAATTTGATGACGTCAGGATTGGACGTAACTCTATGGGAGATTAAAATTTTAGTACTGTGACAATTCTAAACTTGACTTTGATAAGAATATACCTGATACACAATGACAATTCTGATATCATGATGATCATTTTTTAAAAAGCGTTTTATTTAGACAGATAGAATATTTTTTTTCAATATCATTACAGTGCTGCCTTATATCTCTGCAATCCCTCAGTCATCCAGGTAGGGTCTGTAGTGGTCCATGGGTGTATACTAGTCTATGTGTCTTATACTTGTTCTGATACAGCTCAAGATCATTCTAAAGCTGTTCAGGAAAAGTTCATTTCAGTCCTGTGTATTTAAATGTGTTGATAGTTTTGATACTAGTTTCATAAGCGAATAGTATCTGATTTTCAATACTTTCGTCAACCCCTATGCGACATTCATTGTTTTTGGAAGAAATATCCAAACTTATGATGCACAGATCTTGTACCTTATAATCATTTGTTTGGGTTTGGCTCCACAAACATGCCATATTAAACATGAGGATAAAAACTTTCAATTGACAGTTTTAGGGTTGAATAATTCCACTACTTTTTGAAGCTATTGTGGAAGAAATAGTTTAGCTTTTGTCCAGTTTTTGTTTTATGGAGAAAGGCCAGTAATGGAATATTAACCATAAACCAAGTTAATGAGTTAAATAACACATATTATGCATTCTTGTGGCTTCTCTTTGTTGTGTCTAGCGATGGTTTATGGTCTATATAGGAGCGGTCTATCTATGACGCAACTAAATGAATATGGTTGTATATAGTCTTACTGTGAGCGTTGTCACATCTACTGGCAGAAGTGGGAACTGATCATCAAAAAGCAAAAACTAGCCATTCAATCTATGTGACTGGCATGCTAATATAAGCAAGCAGTTGTAAATATAGCAATTTGACAGCAGAAATGTTCAGAAGAAGTCTGCCGATGATTTATGAAACTGCAGGATTTCTACCTGTGATGTCACAATCCAGATAAAACTGAACCAGTGATTTCTGGATCAAGAGGAACTTGTAAACAGGATTATTGAAACAAATGTACCAGGTAGGCCTTTGATTAGGAATATAATATGGTTAATATCTCAAATTATGTGTCCTTTTTAGTCAGTTGCATGTACCTGATTAACTTTTTTCTTTCCATGCAGCATACTTTTACTTCCATAAAAAATATTACTCAAGTAGCATTACTCTTGCTTGAGTAAACATTTCTGGTCACTCTTCCTATCCCAGACAGTATTAAATTATTTGTACAGTTGCCTTTCTTGCACTGCTCCTTCAGATATGATTTTTATTTTAATTTATTTTTTTAAAAAATCTATTCTTTGAAAACACCAGATTTTGTGCATTATTTAATGTTTTGCCCTTCCTAGTAGTAGTAGTAGTAGTAGTAGTGTTCCAAAACCACTTTTTTTTTATGCTTACTTGAGTAATTTCTTGAACCATTACTTTGCACTTCTACTTGAGTAATACTATTTTGAAGTCCACTCCAGCCCACTACAGATATCATCCAAAACTGAGCTACAAAACATTATGAATCATTTCAACAATAAAACAGGACACCGAGGGAGCACAAATCTTATGAAACAAAGTTCGTTCGAGAATTCACTGCATGTAATATTCAGAATAGTTAATAATGTACATAACCCCATGCCGCCTGCCTGTATGGAGAAAGCAGCACTTGTAGATTTCATTTGGTATTGTTACACTGTGGGATGCCTGCTCCTCACCTCCGTTCCCGCCCACTCTCTTGGATTACTCAGCGTACGTGGAGGCCTGATTCAATAGAGTCTCACAGTTATAAAAGAGATAAAATGTGCTCACTGCTGGATGTGTGTGTGTGTGTGTGTGTGTGTGTGTGTGTGTGTGTGTGTGTGTGTGTGTGTGTGTGTAGAGGAGGCAATTCTTAAAGGCGCTTATGGTGTACTCAGGACTGGTTTTGCTCTAGTGATTTCCAACGAGGAGACGAGATGAACATGGGTTTTGATATCCTACAGTTTGGTCTCTATGGGGCGGTTAAAGGCACTGTACCTTTTTTGCAGTTTTAAAGTGGAACTAAACAATACTTTCTTTTGCTACTAACTTGTGTATGATTTTGGTCTCTGTACTGGCTTCCTGTGGCTCAGAGAATAGACTTTGTAGAGAATAGACTCTGTTTGTGTACAAGTCTCTCCATGGCCTAGTACCAAAGTACATCTCCCACATGTTAGTGCCATATGAACCATCTCACACTCTGAGGACCTCAGGGACCGGCCTCCTGCTGGTGCCCAGAGTCAGGACTTAACATGGGGTGTCGTTTCAGCTTTGTGCAGTTAAAACCTGGAACAGTCTTCCTGAAGATGTCTTTCTTATTCTGTAAAGGACTTAGAATGAATTGTGCTATATAAAAAAACCTGCCTTGCCTAAACGGTTTGCAGTGGTCCCAAGCTATTGTTGTTCCACTGTTGTGCTGCTCCGACCAATCAGATTCAAATAATCATCAGGATGTTCTGCGTTTTCCGATCACTTTCAGCGAGTGTCAGCCTGGTTAGCATCTTACAGAATAGGTTCAGAAAAGACAGACTTAAAAACATGAAGACTTATTGGATTACTACTTAATGAAATCACTGGTGGTAACTGTGGTCATCTCTGGAGTGGGAGACCACCTAAATAAGCAAGATTAATAAGATATGAATAAAAAAAAAAACAGCAGTAAATGATACTCCGGGCATGTTTTTGCGTACGTGGTATAGCAGTAAAAATTGTACTTCTGCCAAAATTGTGCCTAAGTCAAAGTAAAAAGCAGGCATGAAAACTACTACTCAGAGTTACTATAGTTACGCAATTTTAGAAGCATACAAAACTTGATCAAACAAAAAATGCAAAACTGTATATTCTCTGAGCTTTGGCCAATCAGAGCGGGCGATGCTCTGCTGTTATATGTGTTTGTTGGTCCAGAAAGGGAGGAGGGTGGTGTTCCAGGCATGTCCCACTGGAGGAGGCCCCGTGGAAGACCCAGGAGGGACTATGTCTCTCGGCTGGCCTGGAAACGCCTTGGGGTCACACCGGAGGAGCTAGAGGACGTGTCTGGGGTGAGGGAAGTCTGGGAGTCCCCGCTTAGACTGCTGCCCCCTTGACCCGGCCCCAGATAAGCGGAATAAAATGGATGGAAGGATGGGTAGTCCAGAAAGGAGCAGAGACAGCAGTGGATTGGGACAATTTGGACTTGTAAAGTACTCAGTAACTTCTTTTATGTTAAATGCAACTAATTACAATTACAGGGCTAGAAGTACGCTCAATTACAAGTTTAGAAATTGACAAAAAAAGTTTTTGCAATTACGTTCTACCTCTGTAAATGCCATCGAAAAGGTGAATTTATAGGACTTTTATCTTTTCAGAAGCAGCGTTCTCCCTGCAACCATCACCCAAACACTTCTATCTAACTTCTCCCACACCCCTCTCTTGTCTTCCCACACCCTCGTCCCATCTGACTCCGCGGTCAGGAAAACCGCGGCAGTTCAAAACCGCTAGCAAATCAAAAAAATCTTAAAAGTCTGAGAGCTGTGTTAAATAAAAGGCGTCTCTCGCATGGCTGTAGGCAGTGTGGGGTGGTAACGGGAGGCCAGGACTTGTAAATCACAGGCCGATTGAAGGCTTGCTTTGGTGGAGATGTGACGCATGCTCCGCTGCTCTTTCATGTCAGGCAGAAAGAGCAGGCTTCAGAAATATCACTTATCCAATCCACTCCCCAAGAATGTTTCAGAGAGTCCGGGGGAGGCCAGGGTTTTCAAAGTGAGCAGATATGTGCGGTATCAGTTAAGGCTTGTAGCAAGATGGTTGCCTGGGATCCAGAATAAACACTTTTTCAATATTTTGTGAGTCTGGTCACCGGTGAATCGTTTCGAGTTCACATGGGCGTGCTTGATGAGTGGATTAGCCCAATCAGGGGCACACATGGTCTGTCCAGTATCAAAAAAAGATCTGAGAAGAAAATCATATTTTGTTTGTAAATCATAGCCCGCCAACGAGAAAAAAACAAATCTGATTGCACGATCGTCATGTTTGGATTTCGCTTAAGACGCGACAAAGGGCCTGGTGACCAGACTGACATCTCTCTGTATAAAACTTGAAAATAATGCATTCTTACTTTGAGGTGTGTCGCCTCTCCAAAGATCTGACCAGGCAAGTTTTAATGCCATACTGTGGAACATTCCAGACTGATAAAAAAAAAACATCTTACTGCAGAGAAGTAGGTATAGCATGCTCTCAATCAGAAATGATACATAGTGGACTTTTATTTTTATTCTTGGTTTACTGCCTTCAGCCAAGCACTGGAGTTGTCTTGCCCAAGGACACAATGATATTATGCAATAGCAGAGGTGCAGTTTAAACTCCCCAACCTCTACCTCCTGAGCAACTTGTGCGGTTTTGAGTGAATTGAACTTTAATCAAAAAAGAACCTTCAAACCCATGTATTTAGACTATTCACTAAAGTATATCTAATTAAAAGTAACTTGCATCCTTTACAATTTATTTTAATTTACCCTCTAGGTATTTCCAAACTTTTTTCACTGACATATTGAAACATGTTTGAACATTTGGCCAAAGACTGGTGGTGAATACAGAGTGCCATTCACATAGATGCACTTTACAGAGCTTTATTAAATGTACAGTGGCTCTGTGAAAACTAACACTCACCAAGACCCACTTTTATTCTCTGGCTTTTAATACCGGATGAGTTCTATGGTTCTGTGTTAGTTCATAAAAAAGTGCTATATAAATGGAGTGAATTGTAATATTTTTAGGTTTGTATCAAAATGAGTGTGATGTTATTGATTGTTACAGATTTGTAAAAAGTACTGTCTGTGAAAAGCCACATTTGGCCCCTGGATCGTAGTTTCAACACTCTTGCTCTAAACATTGAGGTCTTATAGGCACAGAGAGCAACAATTACCATTGTTGAAGCCGCAAACATCCAAAAACACTGTTACGACCCAGCTTGTCTAGGGTCAAGGAAGTAACAAAAAACAGATGGAAAAATGGTGAAATAAAGTAGTGATTTAATGTACAGGGTTGTAGAAGGGCAAAGTAATGAAGGTAGACTGAAATATTTATGTAAATGGATAAAACAAAAGAACCTAAACTAAGAAATCAAAAATAACATGTATAACAAATAACAAGTTTTGTGTCTCAGAAAACTGGTCATGTAGGCCTAATACAAATGGCACATAACACAAAAAACAAATCACGATCATCATATAGCCAACAAAAAGACTCAAGTGACAAAATAAAAAGAGACACCAAAACATAACTAAACGAGGGCCTCAAACACATAAAGTTAAACAGTGTCAAACAAGTAACTAACTAAATAAGACACATACAGAATGACATCCTGGCCACACACAGCTCAGCAGCCCTGAATGAGTGTGCTGAATCTTCTTAAGTAGAGGGGAAGCGGGTGAGTCACAGGATTGGCCAAGTGGGAAAACAGTCCTCCAATCACCAGCAACGGCTCACGCAGCCAGGATTTCATGGGGGAAACCGGACAGATTCAGTCATACAGTAACATAACAGGCAAATAATAGCAAATAAAAAGAATTTAAGACCTAGGGCCGCAACAAACACACCAGGCAGACAGTTAATCGGGACGAGGGGGCATGTCAGCTCTCTCACACCTGGGCCGCAGTTCTGAAGTTGTTGGACTGTAGATGCCGCTGTCAAGGTAAAAACAAACAAACAAACAAACAAAAAACACAGTACTGTTACAAAAATGGCGTATTGGTGTGGCATAAGTGCAGTAATGGAGCTAGCGTAAATTCACTTCACTCACCTAAGCCTCACCTCGACCACCTCCAGGGTCCAGCCCCCGGGGGGGAAGACATCTCCTAGACGTCATCTCACTGCCATGCACTTCATTGAAATGTCTCCTGCAGAGGTTTAAATAAAGCCTACCAATACTTTTCTTTCCGTTTGAGTCTTTCCAGGTTGAAATGGCTTTCGTTCCCCTTAGTGGTTTAGACATGTTAAAATTCTTCCACCAAATCCTGAGAGAATGTTTATTTATTCTGTTCATACTTGGTTCTCGCGTAGGCCCACATTGGTCTTCTCCTGACCACACTGCGCTGGTTTTGAAAGTGTATGAAACCTGCCTCAGGAAACACTCCATTCTCAGTAATTTCACAGTAATATACAGGCTTCTGAATGTGTCTGCAGGCTCCAACAAGCTCCTTTAATCCTCACTAAAATCACACAGACACAGACATCTCCCATAACCTCAACCACTGCGGGGACATAACTGCGAAAGCGGACTGAATGATGTAAAATAGGGACCGTTGCCATGGCAATTAACAGTTCAAAACAAAACATCCTGTCTTTTTGAATGTGGAAAAGTCCTCTAAATATTGCCTTTGGAGCTCCCCCATAGATTTAACGAATGGTAACTAATGACAACCATTTATTAAATTTAAAATCTGTTTCTGAAATTTGAAACTTTGTATTTTAAACATCAGTTTTGTAATTAAAACTACAGTGTTAGGGATATTAGTTTGCACATAGCGGGCTAGCCTCTGTCATGTTTTTAAACTCTTTGACTTTTTTGAAAACTCTATGAGAAAAATGTATGGAAAATTTACTTCCTGAACCAGAGACTTCGAAGTGGGCGGGTATGTGAGGTCTGTAATAGGAAGCTGTAGGCTATATTAGCTTATAAGATATTGATATTTCTATAAGACAAGTTATAATAATAACAATAAAATAGAAAACAACAGGCTGAATAGCAGTACAGCACGCTAACGTAACATATTTCTATTTATTCAGCTGCATGAAGCATAGACGGCGAACTGAATACATGTCTGGTATGTTAATGTAGGATATTAACAGTTAATTAGATAACTAAAGCATAAAAAACAAGCTTACTCTCAATCTCACTCCAAATCACTAAGATGAAATACCGCTTCCTTTTCTGCGTGGCTGTTATACTGTTACACAAGCCTAGAGTGCCCTCACGCAGTTGTCAGTGTGACAGTAACGAAGATACAAGTTGCATCTGAGTACAAGTCGCACCCCCAACCAAACTATGACTTAAAAGTGCGACTTATAGTCTGGAAAATACGGTAATAAACTATCTCCCACATAGACCCTTATTTAACATTTTGTTCATTATAAAACACAATATGGATGTAGATGAGATAATAAAAATGCGTTGATTGCCCTTTTCAAATCTGTAGAGCTGATTCTTTGCTGCCTCTTCATAATGACATTTCAACTGAGCAAATATTTTAACCCTTTGTGAATGACCTGGAGTGAAGAAGTAGAAGGCAGTAGGTCGAGACAGGAAGTAGGTGAAATGCTCTGATCTCGGATGCCTCAAATGCAAGATTACTCAAACACATACCAAAATACCATAATAACACATTTTGATATATTCATTTAATGCAAATACGTTTTTCACTGATGTTCAACTTATCCTTGGAGCTTCCAGAAGTAGCCAACTATGTGTGTTTTGTTTTGCTTTAGAAGAATGTGCAAACTGTGGCACTCAGACACAGAGAAACTTCACACTTCACAAAGGATCTGATAGGTTCATGACTTCTGGGAATCAGACCCTCGTGACTCTTGTGTCTCAAAGCAAGACACTGCCTGAAACGACTTCGCCAGTGTGTCACTCACTATACCTCCTGGCTTGACACTGGCAGTTTGGTGTAAATAATAAAAATTTAACACTAGTCGTGCATAGTAAAAAGTATGAAGAATAAAATAAATCCTCAAATCTTGAAAATAGAGATATACAAGAGGGAATACAATACAAGTGTGAGAGGTTTTGGTCCATATTAAGACTACAAGATTAATCATGATCGTAATTTGGATAGACATAATTAGCAAACCTGCAATTTGTTAAGTACCATCATTTCCTTCACAAACAATCACTTTTTCTGTCTTATTCTGCAAAAAAAACCCTGCTAACCCTGTAGTTTTAATCTGTACAAACATGTTCTGAAATGTGATTCGCGCAGTAGCGGAATGTAACAAGTAACAAGTACAAATAGTGAAGTACTGTACTTACGTATCAATTTAAGGTACCTGTACTTTACTTTAGTAGATTCTATTGTATACTTTTTCATCATTCCTTCAGTACATTTGAGAGCAGGAATCTGTATTTTCTACTCCACTACATTTTTGAATAGGACAGAAAATTAAAAGTTTTTTGTTTTTTTTTTTTCTTTTGTTTGACATCTGCTGACAAGGCCAACAAATTCATTTTTGTCATGTTCAATTTGAGCACACAACAATGTACAAATAAAAACAGCTACAAAAATAACCCCAGAAACGATTGATTCACTTGTTTCTGTTGAACAAAATTCAGCACAAATCTTCATCAAAATTGCTATATTTGAAACTGTGTTAGATCTCAAAATTTGTGCAAAACACCTTTACTTTTTACTCTTTAAGTACATTTTCAAACAGGTACTTTAATACTTTTACATAAGTAGATTTTTTTCATGTGACACGTATGTTTCCTTGAGTATTTTTTTGCTCTGGTATCTGTACTTTTGCTTAAGTAACAATTATTGTATTTGATTATTGCATTAGTTTGTCAGTTCAAATTTCAGTCTGTTTTGTCACTTCTTCTGGACACATTTAACCTATTAAGTTTTGATATTTTCCCCCAAACTGTGTAGCTCCAGTCTGAATAGATCGTAACCTCCTGTCCGAGGGGAGGGACTCAAATAGTCCGTGTCCAGGGTGAGAAGGGTCAGCTGTGAGCCGACCCTCTCGCCCCCGGGTCCTGGAGACGTACGGCTCCTGGAGAGATGGGACGCTCCAATGGGATGAACCAGGCTGTGTAATGTGTATTTAAAGACATACTGAAGAAAGTGCCTCCATTTCTTTACAATACATCAGTATGTGACAGTGCTGTGAAGGGGAGGTGACTTTTGGTGAAACCTATAAAACAAAATGTTATTTTCACCATGTTTAGCACTTTCAAATCAATGAAAGGTGACATGGTGATTTAAATATGTTATGTTAGCAGTACCCCTGAGAAGTAAAACACCCCATCTGTTCTTGTGACTATGGTAGTTGTGACATTTTGGATGTTTTCAGTCTGATGTTGGTTCATATAAATACAAATACAATTAGTCAAAGTGATGAGAGCAGAGTCATAATGTGTCAAATGTGAATCACCCATAGCTGAGCCAGGAGACGTCCGCTGTCGGGTGCCTCAGACAAATTCGGCTTAGGGCCCCCTGAAAGCTAGGGCTGGCCCTGATCATATCCGTGGGTTAGCTAGCAGATGGCAAACCCTTTAAAGAAAGGTTCACCTATGTATTTCCACATTTGCATTTAAACCACCAGTACCCAATTTATTTCCAATTTGTCTTGCCCTTGCACAGTTATATTGTATAAACAGCTCTTGAGGTCAAAATATGTCTGTGTGTTGTCTGCATCTAATTAAAAAGTGTTTCACTTTCAGAAGATTAGGAAGTGTAATGTTAGCATGTTAGTTCTACGCTCTTACCTCTGAAAATTGTGAAAAGCACTGACAATCTCATCAAGGTAAAAAATCAGGATGCTCGAGAGTCAGGAATAACTTTGGACCCTGCAAACCATTTAACGTAAACTAGTGTGTCATGTTTTAAGATAGAAAAAAATTGGATGAAGCGCCTTTAACCACTACTTCTATTTTTGAATACCTGCAGTCTATAAAAAGACTCATCATTCATTCTTAGAAGCAATAACTTTTGATTCCAGCTTCTGAAAAAACAGTCCCACCTTTAATCCCTGAAGCGCTCTGCACAATCTGAAAATAAGCACGTGGCTTTTCCTTCATATTCCCGCTGTGCTCCGAGTGGGAATATTAAAGTGCATGTACTTGCCTTGAGTTGAGTTGCCTCTCCACAGATCTGACCAAACTCTTCACTGAAAAGTTACACAGTTCACCTTCAAAAAAATACTATTCTCACATTTGCTCCAGTATAGATATAATGTACAAGCAGCTCTTCAAGTCAAAATAAGTCTGGTGTGTCTCGAAATCCTCAGAGGATCTCTTCGTGCACAGAAACACTTTTGAGTCCAAAACGTTTCCGAAATTTGTCAGTGCAGAACGTTTCAGCGGCACTGTCAGTTTTGTCAGGGAGAAAACTTGCAAACATACAGCACTTCAGAGTCACACTGCGATCGAACATTTATGTAACTTTGCCAAGCTGAACACATTCTGTACTGTACAGGAAACACAGCACGGAGGAGATTGATAGACAATGGTCTACAGTCCCTTAGGCAATCAGGATGCAGAACACAATGCACATTCATACAATGTAAAAAAAAAAGCATGCAAAATGCCCTCATAAACTCATAATTGGGATACTCAGAAGGCATAAGGTAAGTGAGGAATAATGTTGGATCATGACAAACCATTTAACATGAGTTAGTTTATCGTATTTTAACACTTTAACCACTACTTTTGAATTCCTGCTGTCTCGCAAAATACTCAAAAAAAGCTTAGAAGCAATAACTTTTCATTCCAAGTTATAAAGAAATAGTCACAGCTCTAAAGCTCTCTGCAAAATCTGAAAATTAGCATGTGGCCAAGATCATTTCCTTTAAATTCCAGGTGATCAGCTCTTGAGGAAAAATCGCATAATCCCGCTGCGCTCTGAGAGGGTAAAATACCGTTCTTGTACTTGGTCCCCCGGGTATAGAGAAAGGAGTAGTGATAGAGGACTGAGGAGAGGGAGCCGGCTCATATAATGCAAGTCTGAGGAGAACTGCAGAAGCCCAAGAAGGACACACTACTGCAGACTCTATCGCTGTGTCAAGAGTCACTCACACATTACCAAAAGACTTCTCCTAGTGCCAGAAAATACAGCATAATACACTTTCTTATATCTTAAAGGAGATATATTGAACAGAAAAGATACAGATAGATTGAAATTAGTCTTAAAGATGCACAATGTAACTTTTCTGAATGGCCTATCACCTGGAGCTATTCAGGAAGGGTCCATTTCTGTCCTGTGAATGACTTTTTTTTAGTATTGATCCCTGCTCAAATGAGTATCTAGTTTTGATAACCCAGCTACAGATGTTATTGCTATGCCTTGAATATTTCACAGTATAGCATTAAACTATCTCCATGGAGACAAGAGTTACAGAGTACACCTTTAACACAGCCTAAACACAGAATATTGTCTACTTCTCCTCACCCTTTCCTCTCACTGGTCAGTGTCAGTCATGTTCAGAATGAGTGACAGGTGAATTTGACAAATCACAGGTGCCAGAAGTACTACTTTGGTAACATTTATCTTGTCTTCATTTGCGATAATGGTATTGGTGTTCTCGTAGCCAGACAACTTTATCAGTGAGATGTATTTACCTCGATGTGTTCGGGCTGCTGCTGCGAGCCATCCTGAGAACCGTCACCGGTGTTGGTGGTGACGGGTCATATATCAGCTGTTGTTACTTCCTGTAGGCGTGGTTAGCCTAACGGAACTGGCAAGTCGCTCAGACTGACCATCTCCTGTCGCCCGGCGCCTTCAGACTGACCATGTCTCCTGTCGCCCGGTGCCCTCAGACTGACCATCTTCTGTCGTCCGGTGCCCTCAGACCGACCATCTCCTGTCGCCCGGTGCCCTCAGACTGACCATCTTCTGTCGCCCGGTGCCCTCAGACTGACCATCTCCTGTCGCCCGATGCCCTCAGACTGACCATCTTCTGTCGCCCGGTGCCCTCAGACTGACCATCTTCTGTCGCCCGATGCCCTCAGACTGACCATCTTCTGTCGCCCGGTGCCCTCAGACTGACCACGCCTCCTGTCGCCCAGAGCCTTCAGACTGACCATCTCCTGTTTCCCGATGCCCTCAGACTGACCACTCCTCTGTCGCCCGATGCTCTCAGACTGACCACGCCTTCTGTCGCCCGGTGCCCTCAGACTGACCACGCCTCCTGTCGCCCAGAGCCTTCAGACTGACCACGCCTCCTGTCACCCGGTGCCCTCAGACTGACCATCTCTTGTTGCCCGATGCCCTCAGACTGACCATCTTCTGTCGCCCGATGCTCTCAGACTGACCATCATCTTCTGTCGCCCGTGCCCCTCAGACTGACCATCTCCTTCGCCCGGTGCCTTCAGACTGACCACTCCTCTGTCGCCCGATGCTCTCAGACTGACCACGCCTTCTGTCACCCGGTGCTCTCACACTGACCACACCTTCTGTTGCTCGATGCTCTCAGACTGACTACGCCTCCTGTCGCCCAGAGCCCTCAGACTGACCATCTCCTGTTGCCCGATGATGGCATCTCAGCCTCCTTGATCCAGCGTTTGAACTTGTTGGTTTCAGCTCCTATGAACCGTGCCCCAGTCCATGATATGATAATCGTTTTTCCTGTGATCTGATATGGTGAATCCGCCATATCCATGGGCGTCAGAACTATTTCAAAAGCGGAGACCATACTGTGAGACTTCTGATGGGATCTAGGGGTCCCATTTGTTGCAATCTGGGGCTTTTTACAGGTTTTCTGAAGCTACTTAATTGGACCAGTTGAAAGCACTCTTTTCTGTTTATGTAGTCCGAAAACCATCACTTAGAAGCATCAAGACTTATCTGTTGGAATAGCTGTGTTGCTAATGTGTTGTTTTCATAAGGTTTACTCCTCACTGCAGTCAGTAAAGGGCATCAAGTGCTTATGTAACCTAAGAATGTAAAAAATAATGTTCCAAACCCAAGTTTCATTACATATTTTTGTTTAGTTTTGATTACACACAGAATGTCAATGCAAAAGCTTCCATTTAAACAGCCAAGGCAGAAATCCCATTTTAGGATTCTGAGAAAGCATTAGACTACCACCTTATCTTGCTGTTTGTTCTAGCTGGCCTTTATCAGATTCGGGAAATGGTGGCGATATATTTAAGAGAGTAGATTCATAACATAGTGTGTGTTATGTAGTGCAAAAGGGCAGAGACTCCATAAGGGCATTTTAAAATAAACAATACTACACTTACAATGTAGCTGATAAGATGAACCATTTGTTTTACAAGGAAATACAAGATAGCTCGGTAGCACGCACACAGACTGATAAGGTCCATAGTATACAGTAAGCTTGTCAGAAGTATCAAAAATCAGAAACTAGATCCTCATTTGAACAAGTATCGATACTAAAAAAAAGTTCACAGGACAGAAATGAACCATGGAACTATGGAACATACCTGGACGACTGAGGGATTACACAAATATAAGGCCACATGGTAAGTACTTAATGTATTTAATGCTGAAAATCACATCTGTTTTATGATCATCGTGGTATTGGAATCGGCATTGAATATCGAGTCTATTCCTTTGTATCGAAATCGAGTTTGAAAATGTAGTATTGCGGCACGAGTACACAGTCAAATGAAATAACGTGCATATGACAGGTTAGACTATCTCATTTCACAAAAACATAGTTAACCAGTTAGTTCTAATATTATCGTTTATCATCTGTATTTACTTCACCAATATATCGAACATCATATTTTTTTATTGTTACAGGCCTATAGTTAACACACTTTGAAGATTAAGGTTAAGGTAAACCCAAAAACAACCTTTTCTTGCTTATAGTTTTTAATTTTACTTGGTTGGACAAGGCCAGCAGATATGACATATGCAGAGGTAATTTCACGTTATCTCGCAACCATATCGCTAACAAAAGACAGAAATTACTGCCCAAATGAACAAGTAGTTATGACTAGGCTAATAAAAATGCCGTCCATGTGCGGAAATTGTCCCTGGATTTTGGATGGAATTTACTATTCAGTTTTAGACTTGACTGCAACACATGACTCCACATTACAGTAACAAAATGTATTTACTTGGCTTGTAGGTCTTGGCTCCTATAACCTACTGCGATGTATATGCATGAATAAATTCCTGTATTAAAGTTTTTAGATTTTTTTTTTTAAGTTAGACAGAGTTTTAATTAGCTTAAATTCATCAGTGACATCATTCCAAAGTCTTATTCCTAAAAAATACTCATCTTTGCCTAACATCAGTTCTTATTTTATTAGATTCAAATTGGAGCAAACCTCTTAAGTTATAACGACTACTTCTTAATTCGAAGGACTGACTTCCCACGGGAATATCCTTATTCACAACACAAACAGAATTGTCACATTTTTTTTACTTAACTATATCTGTAAATGTTTATATATTTGATTTTATAAATAGTTAATTAGTAGGATCATGGAATACTGCTTTGTTAATTATTCTTATTGCCCTTTTCTGTAGTTTAATTATAGGATCTACGTATGTTTTACAGGCATTTCCCCAAATTTCCGAACAATAAGATAAATAGGGAAGCACAAGTGATGAATACAATATATGCAGGCATTTCTTATTCAATACAGAGTTGGTTTTGTAAAGTAAACCAACAGATACAATACGACCCAGCAGGGCCTCAACCTACTGAGAAAACAGATCATTTCATAACATAAGGACTGTCACAAGAAAAAGAATTGTTAAGTCGTTCAACTGTTTATTGTCCAGGCTAACAATCAGGTAAATGTCGTTCGTATCAGGCTTAAGGATCCCGAAGTGCAAGTAGGTATCGGGCTGGCTAGTAGGCAGACAGACAGGTAGGGGACAGGCAGACAGGCAGCTTCCAACAATAACGACAGACCCACCTGGACGTAGAACAAAAGCAATCACATCACATTTCCTTTTAACAACAATCAATAAGCGTTTGGGAACTGAGGACAGTAATTGTTGAAGCTTTGCAGGAGGAATCCTTTCCCATTCTTGCTGAATGTTGCTCAGCAGTCCAGGGTCTCCGCTGTCGTATTTTCCCCTTCATAATGCGCCACACATTTTCAAAGGGAGTCAGGTCTGGACTGCAGGCAGGCCAGTCTAGTACCCGCGCTCTTTTACTACGAAGCCACGAAGCTATGAAGTTTTACACAGTGTCCCAAGTTCATTGGAATTGGGGTTGTAGTACAAAAATGTTGAAAAAAGGTTAACTCGTCTGGTGGAGCCAAACAAACGCATCAACTAAGAGGAGTAATATCAACCACAAACTAGCTGTCAGATTGGGTAAGCCGACGCCCAGATGGGGGGAGAGACGGACAACACAGAAATGGAGGGGGAGACAACGGGAGGATCACGATAAGGACATTTTAACACTGGTTTACAAATCACTGATGCAATCCATTTCAGCCTCACATCCTGGTTCCAGTTCTTGACAGCAACTCAACTCCGAATTCTCCCATGCCATAAATCAGTGGTTAAGTCCAAAACCCTCTGTGTGAACTCCACTGTGGCTCAGTGCTGAGAAAGGCCACTCTTATCACTAAGGACTCCTCTCACCCTCTCCATAACGTCTTCACACTGTTACCATCAGGCAAGTGCTGCAAAGTCTCTCTGACCCATCAAAAATATACAAAAAATCCTTCACTCCAAATCCCATTATGTCTCTAAACTGCACCGGATCAGCTCAGGCCACATAACTGTTGCCTTTTATTGTGTTTTATGTGCGACTTTTATGATTAATGTCTTGTCAAATCATACAGTGGAAGATTATAACCAAAGGAACAACATTTCCATGGAAACACACAGGAGGAGATCGTCCTCCAGGCCAAATAGGAGTCAGGTTTATGGAGATGCAAGCCCACTCATAGTAAGGACGCATGCGTTACAAAGGAAAAACAACCAAAACGCTTTTATTTAAGTTACATACATAGATTTTGGGGATTGAATTAGTTATTTTAATAGTTTATTGTACTTTGACTTCCAACAGGTGCTCTAAAAAGTCCACTGATTAAATGATACATGTCAGTAGATGTTTTTGATGAACAGATTAATTGATTTCGTTAATATTCCACTTGTTGCAGTATCTTCTTTTCTAGTATTCTCCGATTTTACTGGCATATAAATGTAAATGTACCCACTGAGAGTTTTTCAATGCCGTTAAAACAACTCATTTTCCAGAGAATACCATCATCTCTGCACTTTGGCTCAACTTCTCACCCAGAACCCTTCTATCTTCCTCCCTGCAGCTCTAACCAAAATATTGACGTTCATTAGGCAGACGCATGTCAAAGGAAGCCAGAGGATTAGAGTCAGATGTTGTAGGGGAAGTCAGAGGCCACTAATGAAAATCTGCACCACACCAACACCGCCGCTAACCCAGGCAAGCTAGCGCAACACGTCCAAGAGAGCGCACAAAACACATGCCGCAGAAAGGGGGGTCTATATTACACAAAATTGATTCCTGCGAGCTTTAAGCCATGTTCGAATGTTTTTACCTCATCAAAAACATACCTGGAGTTGTGTTTTGTTTCATTCGCACATGTTTGAGTAATCCTGGTTTGTTATTCTGTCTACATCTCCAAAGTTCAAAACGCTCCGATCCACCTCGTGATGTCGTGTAGTGGTAGTTTTCAAGTTAGTTGCTACCTTTTACCTTTTGTTCAGTAGAGCTTGGCAATTCCAGGACTGAAATCATCCAAATCTAGTGAAGATGCATGGAGTTTGAAAACACAGTGGAGCACTTCCTGTATTACCACATGACATCACAAAGCGGACCACGGTGTTTTCAGTTTGAGAGAAGAACACAGCCGAAATATGCAGGATTTGTGAGTTTAAATGTATGAATGAAACAAAACACAACTCTGGGTATGTATTTGACAACCGTACAGTTATCCCTCACAGTAATGTGGTTCACCTTTCACGGTCTCACTGTTTCGCTGACTTTTTTGTGTGCAGTTTTGCATGTTTTTTTTTTTTTTTTACACTGTATGAATGTGCAGTATGTGTGCGTCCTGATTGGCTAAGGGACTATAGACCATTGTCCATCAATCTCCTCTGTGCCGTGTCAGTACAGAAAGTGTTCAGCTTGACAAATTTACAGAAATGTTCAATCGCAGTGTGACTCTTAAGTGCTGTATGTTTGCAAGTTTTCTCCCCGACAAAACGATGTCGATGAAATTTTCTGCACCGACGAAGGTTTGAACCTTGAGAGTGTTTAAACAAGAGACAAATGTGAGAAAATGTTAATGCCTGTCTGAGAAAAGTGTATAAAGTGTGTGGTGAGGGGCTTTACAGTCTTAAAACATATATAATAATTGTAAAAAATAAAGCTGACTACTTCGATGATTTCGCCTATTGCGGTTTATTTTTAGAACGTAACTCTCGTGATAAACGAGGGACCGCTGTATAGCATAGATCAGAAAGTAATTTAAAATGCAGTTCCTATACAGTTCAGACAAATGTGGTAACACAGACTGACAGGGTAGAGCAGAGTGAGGAGGGAGGGTTGGGGGGGGCCCGGGTTACAACCACAAGGCTCTGGGCTGAGGTTATGGGGTCCGTTTCATCTACTGCTGAGGCCCAAATCTCCGCAGACAGAGGCCCCCGCTGGTGACATTAGCCCAGAAGCTAAGTCCTCGTCATGGCTGATGTGTGTGCGGGTGAGTGTGGTTGTGGGGTGCTCTGAAGTTGCGGTTGACTCCAGGCGCTTTTTCACACAATTAAGTGATTTTCGCATCTTCTCGAGTTCGCAAGTGTGTTCTGGTATGACTTCAGCTATATTTATGTGAGAATGTCCATGAGTTTGAGAATGATGAAAGTTTAGGACGTTTGCCAAGGAAATTAACAATATATCTGATATGTTTTGGATAGGGAAAGTCCTCAAAATGTTGCTTATAACAGGAAGTTGAATGGTATGAATGTTATAGTGACCAGATTAAATCGAGAAAATTTAAGATTAAAATTAAATAAGGTGTTTTTGGCGTCATCTAGTGGCAAGAATACATATTTCACAGACTATTCTTGTGAGGATGTTATGTCTCGTTGGAACATTTAAAATATGTTGACGATTTAAATCCCACTCCCGACATAAACATTGTTGGTAGGGCATTAGATTCCCTGGTCCACAGGTTGGTGGTTCGATCCCCCACAGATGAATACTAATGTTGTGTCCCTGGGGAAGACACTTAATCCGCCACATCCCCTCGTCTTGCAGTGCACTGTTGTATGAATGAGCGCTTTTCCACCTTCAAGGCACTCGAAGCACTTCACATCAAGGAACCACCAGTGTATGCAGACAACGGGGGCGAGGTGGGTTAAGTGTCTTGCCCAAGGATAGAACAACAGCATTCATCTGTGTGCAACCTGGAATCGAACCGCCAACCTGTGGGTCAATGGATGTGACCGCTCAACCACTGACCAATATTTATGTCTAAAGTGGGATTGGAACTACCAACCTTCGGATCAGTGAACAAACACTTTACCAACTGAGCTACTGTCGCTATATAAATGTAACACAACATTTTTAACTTACGAGTTATGGATATTTCATTTAAGACAATTAAATTATCCTTCATCTGTCATTACTAATTGGATCAGAGTTGGAAACTACTAAAAAGAATGCCTTGATAACACTTTTATGCTAGACTTACGGTAGTCAGTCACACATATCACATTCAAAACAATGTGAGGTGTCTTGCCCAAGGACACAACAACAGTATGCACCAGGTTGATGGGTCATCAGTACCCTTAAATATTCAAGAATTCAATTGGGTTGTCAAAAGTATCGAAAATCAGATACAAATCGATACTAAAACTAGCATCTAAACTAGATACGCATTTGAACAAGTTTTAATAGTTAAAAAGTTACATTCACGGGACAGAAATGAACCTTTCCTGAGTAGATTTACCATGATCTTGAGCTGTGTCAGAACAAATATTATAAGACCACATAGACTAGTATACGCCCATGGACCACTATGGAACCTACCTGGATGACTGAGGAATTACACAGATATAAGGAAATAGAAAAGAAAACACTGCCCAAGGATCCATCCAAGTATCTATGCACAATAAGCTAATCCTCCAGCTAGGTACTCCGGGATTACTAGAATTCGACCTCAAAATCTGACCCTCGGTTTCTGCGTTCATCGTTTCCCCCGGTTACAGAATAATGGGTCTGAGAAAGTTATATCATATCTTCTGTCTATTCAAGTGTTTAATTCTCATTAGTTGGATTAGTTGGATTTTTGAACCACTGTTAGACACATTTGAATATGTTTGGTCTCGGTTTAAAGTAACTTTAAATAGTGTACAAAGAAAATTCATTTCAGCCTTTTGAGCATATACAAAACTGCTTCAATGAAACTCAATCAGAAATTAAACTAATCCCGTATAGACACATGATAGCACTTCCTAAATTATCCAGATGTTTTGAGCTCTGGAGTAGGAAATGGCCATAAAGCTGCAGTAAGTAACTATGTAACACCGCCTATATAAGTCACACTGGACTATAAGTTGCATTTTTTGGGGAAATTTATTTTACAAAATCCAAGACCAAGAACAGACATTTTATGTTTAGAGGCAAGTTATGATAATAACAATAAAGTAGAGAAAAAGAGGCTGAATAACAGTACAGCGCACTAACACATTTATATTTATTCAGCCACATGAATCATAGACAACGAACTGAATACATCTCTGGTATGTTTACGAGAGAAATTAATAGTTAATCAGATAACTAAAGCTTAAAAAAACAAGCTAACGACAAGCTAAATCCACTGAATTCTTCATCCTCTGTATTGTTTCTGAACAACTCCAGAGGTAGATGAAGCGAAGCATCCGCAACCGCTTCTGCTACAGCTTCTGCTTCTGCTACAGCTTCTGCTTCTGCGTGACTGTCATCAGACTCAGCAGAATATAATTTTCTTTTATCTGGCATTTTTGTTCAGTCTTTCTCAGATGTCCTTTAAATTACCGTAATGTTGAAATTTTACATTTTCTGGTGCAGGAGTAGTAGACACTGGTACACAGACCTAGAGTGCCCTCGCGCGGTTGTCAGTGTCACTTATAAGTCACATCTGAGTATAAGTCGCACCCCCGGCCAACTATGAAAAAAAGTGCAACTTATAGCCCGGAAAATACAGTACCTATCTTTCATTCTTATTCTTCTTATTGTTTTTTCTTATTGTGGGCAGGGGTCGCCTCTGTTTTATCTCCATTTTGCATTAGTCAGGTTTTCGTGAACAGTCTTGGGCGCTCACAAACCTAAATCCAAAATGGTGATAGTGGAGTTGCTCGTGAGAAGCCCTGTCTGCGTCTCCCCTTGTTGTTCCCGGGTGCTTTTGACCTGGGTTCTCTGCAGGATATTGAACTGCAGCGGGCTCAGTGTTATTTGCACCAGGCTGATTCTCATCTGGGATAAATATAGAGAGCAGACGTTCTCATCCACAGCCCCCAACTCTGGAAGTTTAGAAGCACAAGACGCCTTTGAAGAATGGGCTTTGATACTGACGGCTGATAGCACTGTGCGGGTAAAGGTTGCAGAACTTAACACTACGCATTTCATTACCATTTTTATTTTACGCTATTGTTTTCATATCTTCTTTTGGTTGTGCCTTTTTTTTTTTTGCGTTGTAGAAACCGACAGCGAATGCTAACACACTTGGCAGAAGTACATATTACACAGACTATTCTCGTGAGGATGTTGTGCAGTTGGAACATTTAAAATGTGTTGACAGTTTAAATCCCAGTTTAAAACATTGTTGGTAGAACATTAAATCCCCTGGTCCACAGGTTGGCGGTTCGATCCCCCACAGATGAATATTAATGTCGTGTCCTTGGGTAAGACAATTAACCTGCCACACCCCCCTGTACTGCAGTACACAGGTGTATGAATGAGTGGTTCCTTGATGTAAAGTGTTTTATGAAGTGCTACTTTCTTTCTTTCCTCTCTTCTTTATTCTTTATTTGTCAGGGACCATGTGCAAATTCATTAATCTTACAAAAGAAAAGATGATTTGCACCAGATTTAGCTACTGCTGCTTTCCAACTAGATTTAAAGATGAGGTATTTTACTTTTATGGGGTATTCACTGCTAACACATAACATATTTATATCACTACGTTACCTTTTATTTGCTATATTCGCCGGAAACAACACGTTAATATGTTTAATAATTTTCACTTTAATTTTTGACTCTCCCCTCACTTTGCTCTCTGTGCTAAGGGTAAAGTAAAAAGTACTTTTTATATTAATTTTACCATGTTTGTGGTAGTATCCTGACTAAAGTTTTCGAGTTCAAGCTTCAGCTTTGAGCAAACAAAATAAATGCACAAAATGTAATCAGGAAGATTAAGAACATGATTCGTATTGTTTCTGTTGAAAAAAATATATGTATAATTTTTTATCTATATCACTATATTTACACTTTAACAAATGAACTCTTGTGTGAGATGCTTTTACTTTTTATTCTTTAAACACATTTTTAAACAGTAGATTTTTTCATGTGATACCTTTTTACCTCTGTACGTACTTATGTAACAACCTTGAGTACTTTATCCACCACTGGTTAATTAGAATACCACAGATAATGACAACCTGAAATTATTGCGCAAAAGATATAACATCTAAAGGTCCTATATTACACAAAATTGACTTGAGATCTTTAAGTCAAGCTATAATGTTGTTACCTCATCAGAAACATACTGGAGTTGTGTTTTGTTTCATTCACAGATGTCTGAGTAACATTTTATTATTAGTCTGTCTACATCTCCAAAGCTCAAAATGCTCTGTTCCACCTTGTGATGTCATGAAGTGGTAGTTTTTGTGTTAACAGCTACTTTTTACCTTTAGTTCAATAGAGATTGACAGTTCCAGGGCTGAAATGATCCAAGTGATTCTAGTAAATGTGTATGGAGTTTAAAAACACAGCTGAGCACTTCCTGTATTACCACATGACATCACAAGGTGGTACAGAGTGTTTTCAGTTTGAGAGATGAACTCAGCCTAAATCTGCAGGGTTTGTGTGTTAAACATGTGTGAATGAAACAAAACACAACTCCAGGTTTGTTTGTGATGAAGAAACATTATAAGATAGATCAGAAAATGTCATAATATGGACCCTTTAATGTAACTGACTCACTCTAATAGAAGACAAACATTTAACATGAAAAGTGATTTTGGAATTTAGAGCGCGCGGTATTATTCCGTGAAATTCTGACATTTTCGATGCAAAATTTGAGCTGACATGTGCACAGGAATCAATATATTCGGATGAGTCAAAAGTCTGATATTTTGACAAAAGAAATAAAGTTTGACCCATTGGTTGTTTTATCTACTGGCTCTTTTATTAAGCAGAAACATGCGTGGAATGTCATCCCAATTTTTTCAGTTGTGTTGTGAAATATTTTGTACTTTGCTCAAATACTCAAATCAAAACAGCACATGCCTGGGAGACAAACATGATAACGTTGTATGAAATGAAAAACAGAACTATGAGAGGAGCAGATACCAGACCTTGCATTTTTATCATGACAAAGATGTCCTGAAGTCCAATACTCCACTGATTTAAAACACACTTTTATGAGGGTTATAATGATTTTCACGCTTGCAGTTTTGCTCGGTGTTCGCCTTGACAGCAAAAAATGGTCTGAAGTAAGTAATTTAAAAAGAAGGTGAGATCTATTGATGTCTGTGCTGATATGCCGCGCAGAGAAGACAAAAATTGTACTCGAGTAAGAGTAACATTACCTCAAAATAATATTTCTCAAGTAAAAGCACAAAGTAGTGGTCTAAAAAAAGGACTGAAGTAAGTGTAAAAATGTATTTGGCGGAAGTACTAGTACTACGACAATAACAGTCGAGACGTAACATCTGATTTATAATTTAAAGTGAATGGATTGGGACAAAGCATTAAATAATACACAAAAATGAGACTAACTAAGAACTAAAAACTGTCTCAATTTAAGGGTTGCGCACTTCGTCGGGTGCATTTGAAGGGCACTTGCGTCACTTCCGGCGTGACGAGACCTGTCCCATTTCATGCATCCCGCAAATGAACAAAGCGTGCATCTGAGCACACTTTGCACACTGCTGTATCCCATCATGCACTGCTCGTGATTTCTTCTACGGGAGACAAGGTGTATTTTCTTAAAGTTATGTAATACTAGCAACAAATGGGGGAGGAAAATCAGCTAGAACGTTATATTTGCGTATTGAGATTCAAAGGGAAAGATTAATTCCTTACTTCAGTCTATGCTCCGTGGCATAGGCCTGTCCCACTTCAGCACGGCCTTTACGGTCGACAGAGGCTACATGGAGGAGCACCCTTCGTCGGCCGGGTCCTTCGAACAGCACTTCGAAGTGTACAACCCTCGAATTGAGACACGGCCTAAATCATATCTCAAGGAAGGTGTGAGAAATACAAATGTTCAAATCATGTCATATGGTCAACATAAAGATTTTGTCACTTATAGACTTACTCACAATGGGAAGAGTAACCAAAAGAGTAGTTATTTTAATACAAATATTACTCAAGTAGGATTAAAATGATGCTGCTAGAAAGACACTCTGAAAAGGGCAGTTACTCAAGTAAATGTGGCTGAGTACTACCCACCTCAGAAGCTTTTGTTTTAGTTTTGTTTCTGTGGTAGGAAGTGTTCTCTTCTATTTTATTGTGTGTCGGAGGAGCTTTATTTTGATCAGAGACAGGAAAAAAAACTGGACAAACTGGTGCAGAACAGAGCCATCTATCCGTGGTTGCCGTTGTCATGGTTAGCTGCTCTTGTGGCTGACTGGCTGGCACATTGAGCAATTTCTGAACTTTTAAAATTGTATCTGAAATTTGTAACTTAACATTGCGGGATTTTGACCAACGAAGAAGTGCAGCATGAGTAGTTTGAGTAGTTTGAGTAGTTTGTTTTACCTGTATTCTTGACCCTGCCTGGAGCTGGCTATGCTAACCAGCTAGGTATGAAATGCTACAGACTTTTTATAACAATGCGACAAGCTTTCTATAGCGAATGTGGCAGAAGAGTGGAGTGAGAGAGAGGCTTAGAAGAGGCTTTCCTGTGTCTCCAGAGTTCATGTGGCTCCCCAGGGAAGCTGCTGTGATGCTTCAGGACACAGAGAACACAGAGGAGAGATACTTTTGTCCTGAGGGCTGTTACTCCCCTCAGACTGCAGTGACAGATCTGATGACCTAACCTGTTGGGCTGCACTGAGACTTTCGATTGAGCTTTCTATTATTTGACTGATCTATCATTCACTCGATCTATTTTGATTGATTAATGGATGTTTGAGTAATCCTGCATTTGAGAACTCAGACCTCTGTAAATATCACAGATTGTTGCAGGAGCACACAAGTCTATTTTCTATATTATGGCATTTGAAACTGAGTCCATTTTATTTCTGATGTAGACTCGGTTTAGTTTGTTTAGTCCCAGTTTTGTCCCAGTGTTGGATACGGTGAAAGTGTGAACGAACCCTTCATCTTCTCAGTGTTCTTGACCAGCATGGGTGTGATGGAGGATACACTACGTTAGTTAATTATTAGTGACAAGAGTACTGTTACATATTACTACATTCATTTAATAGGTCAATTTTACAGAGAAGTAAATCATTAGCTTGACAGGTTCCTTCAAAAAGACATGCTACCCAAGAAATCGGACCTGCTTCTATCACCCAGTGTGGGGCTAGAAATGGGGGGAAAATCCTGTTAAAAGACCTGTTTTTTCCCCATGTTTTTTTTTTTTTTTTTTTTTTCAGGACAGATAAAATGCAAAAATAACTAAAAAAAATCACTGTGGTGTGATGGCCAAAACACCGCTTTGCCCTCTGAAAGCTGTGAAATTTGCTTATAAACTCATCGTAGTGAAGAATTCTGATGTATAAATGCATTAAGAATGTGAGGATTAAGTTTGGACCACTGCAAATAGTTTAAAATGATAGACATTGGGTACATTTCCTTTAAAGATGCAGGACAAGATACCGATAAGCCTCCTACTTTATGAAAGCAAGAGTGTTTGGAGCTAACCTTGCACAGTAAGATGGATTCCTGTGATATTTGGGAGTTCACAAACTCACAAAAATCCATCTTGGCATGCCCCCCCGTGCGATATGGCCCTCCTGCTGGTTGGCGGACCAATCACAGAGCAGCACTGAGGTTTGGGTGGAAGCCAAATGTGAAACGCTCAAGCGAACAAAAACAAACTGCTGATACACGTACTTCAGCCATTTTTAGCGTCAATATGGACAAATATGTTTATGAAAAGTTGCGGAAGTTCTTGCATTTGTGGACATGGAAGATGCATGTGCTTTTTTCTCAACTGGATTTAACAGAAGTTTGAGTTTTCAGTTTGTTGCGATGCTTCGAACAATCAGATTCAAATATTAGCTATGACGTTCCACCTTTTCCTTATCGCTTTCGGTGAGAGCCATCCTGGATTGATGTGAATGTGTAAAACTCAACAGCAAGAGAGACACATATCAACCAGACGGGAGCCAGGTTAGTTTGGAGTCCTCCTTTCCTCATCTGATTGGTTAATCCTCTCAATATGATCCACTAGAACTTGAGAAACATAAAAGTTTGGATTTAGTCTTGGTTGATTGAGCGAAAGCGCATTAAACCATATTGAGATGCACTGTTGAAAGCCGCCCATTAGCAAAGAATGAGTTGATCTTATTATGCTGGTCATATACTGTACATAATCAACACTCACAATACTTGTTTACTGGGTGTATTAACAATTTAAAATTTCCACGTGGTTGATTTTCTTTCCTTGTAAACAGTATCCATTCTCTCCTCGCTCAGATATTAGCATTCCATGTTTCAGAATCAGATTAGTCATCAATGTGGGATAATGATATGAAAATGAAATCTGCACTGATTGCGGCGCTGTCTAAAATATGCTAATGCAATCATGCTTATCCAATTACTTCATTTGTAAAATCAATGTGGGCCTATTTACCCAACATTAGGCTGTTAATGGCCACTACATATGCATTGAATATGATTCTTACTGTATAAACTTTTCTGTCAGACGTTCTATATGGACATAGTAACAATTTGTCTGAAATGCTCCACAGTATGATATTAAACATCTATCTTGATTTTGTAGATCTTTAACTTGGCCTATAGTGGCACCACGAACCTATGAAGGTTTGAACTTTGAGAAACAAGAGAGAAATGTGAGAAAATGCTCATGCCTGTCTGAGAAAAGTGTATAAAGTGTGTGGTGAGGAGTTTTACAGCCTTAAAACCTGTATAATAATTGTAAAAAAAAAAATAAAGCTGACTATGTAGCAGATTTCGCCTATTGTGGGTTATTTTTTAGAAAATAACCCCTGTGATAAACAAGGGACCACTGTATAGCTAAAAACAAGCAATTTCGTTTGGAGGATTGACATGAAACTAAAAACAATAGCTTTGACCTTAAAGAAGACATTGTGCTTGTGTCTTCTACATAGTTTTAATCTATGACAACTGTGGATCATTATGTTATAATTTGCACATTTTAAATAGCAATACTGTGCTAAACTGACTTAAAGAAACAAATTCTTTGAAGTCGCCCCCCCGATGGATAGCTGCACATCAAGCTAACAAGTTTACACCACATGTGTCACACTCAAGGTCCCTCAACAGGGTAAATTAAAAGGTATGATGGTCTTAAATGTCATTTTTCAGGAGATACACAGTTACACAGCCATATTTTTACATCTAGGCAAATGCATATTCAACATTTGTAACTTGAATAAGTAATAAATACAGAAACCTTGAATTAACAAGTTAAAAAAGTTGTTAGATTTATTTTACATCTGGCCCTTTGAGAGCAGCCATTTTGCTGATGTGGCCCTCGGTGAAAACGTGTTTGATGCCCCTGCTTTACACCATGAATTAGATAAAGCTAGTTTCCATCTGCAGTCCCCGGGCAGGTTAACATTGAATTAAGTAAAATACATCCAAATATCCACACATTTACAATCAAACCATGTATTCTCCCATTCTTTCATAAAATAAATAAATAATCATACTTCACATTTCCACATAATCAACATTCAAACTCAGCATATTAGCGGAGTAGAATTTATTTTATTTTTTTCATATGTCAAAATGACCTTGCCAAATCCTACACATACGGTTATACGATTCAGAAATATAAAAGAAAAAATTAA
Organism: Periophthalmus modestus; assembly: GCA_019594935.1. Classification (NCBI taxonomy): domain Eukaryota; kingdom Metazoa; phylum Chordata; class Actinopteri; order Gobiiformes; family Gobiidae; genus Periophthalmus; species Periophthalmus modestus. Next base: position 9,632,594 of record JAIEZT010000054.1, read on the forward strand.
ATTGAAGAACAAAGTAAATACAGATCGGAGCAATGGTGTCTTGAACACAGGTGTATAGAGATTACTTAAACATGCATAAATCACTCTAAATACAACTTGGACAGGGTAAATGAGAAGGGAAAGCAATTATAATGACCTAGGAAGTGCTGCCTTTTAATCACTTAATGCATCATAAGGTGGAACAGGGTGTTTTGAGCTTCGGAGAAGGAAATGGACTTCGTGTGAAAGGTTACTAATACAAAATAACATTAAAATATGGCTTTAAAAAAACAGGGAAAAAAAACAACTTTAAACTGCATGTGCCCAGTGTTTTTTTTTTTTTTCCATTGTATTAGACTGACGAGCAGAGCATACAAGCAGAAGGCACACACCGGATCAAACCTCATTCCCAGTTTGCAGGCTTCTTCAATGGAACTCATTCACATAAACATGTGAAGTGTTCAGGGCTAATACGAGCTTTTAATCTGCACCGGACTGGTAAGAGTGAAGAGAGAGAGAATCCAATTTCCAGTTCAAACTATGAGTGTGCAGTGCAGGGATATTAAAATGCATTTCCTAAAGGTTTTGTCACATTCAAATACTGGGATTTTATTTCTCTTGCAAATTATTAAAAAAAAGAAAAAAGTAGGAGTTGCTGCTGTAGTAGTAGTAGTGTCAGGTGAACTATTCAATTAGGAACTGAGGCAATTTGAATGCCATATGTGACTGACTGCAAAAGGAAAGGCACCAGTTTGCAGCAATGGCTTTTCCGAACACCACCAATCACTCACACATTACACACTGCTAAACCATTTTTTTTTTTTTAAAATCAGATACTCTAATATTTCGCTGGACCACCTTTAGCTTTGATTACGGCACATATTTGCTGTGGCTTTGTTTTGTTTCGATAATGATGGAATAACCTGGTCATTCAGTATATTCAGGTCGTCAGCTGAACTCATTCTGTTGCTGAACCTAGACCTGACCAACTGCAGCAATCCCAGATCATTTGCTTAGTTAAATCCAGGTGTTTTTTTTTTTTTTTTTTTGGCCAAGCAGTGTATTGTACTCAGACAAAGAGGGTCTAGTGTCTTGCTCAAGGAAACAACAGTACGCAACCAAGCTTTTGTTCATGAGGTGACATCTCTGCTATCTGAGCCACTTGTACAGACACAGTGATTTATTTATTGCTTTTTTATGTTGTTTTAGATCAATACAGCAATTTAAAATGTCCAAAATTGTAACATAATGATCCACAGGTGTCACAGAGCACACAAAACCTTCCATGGTTGTCATGGTCATAGTTGCCTGCTCTCGCGGGCTGACTGGCTCGCACACTGAACAGTTTTTCATCTTTTTAAATGTTTATGTTGCATTTGTAACTTAATATTTGGGGATTTTGACCAACTAAAAATGCAGTTCTTACAGAGATGCAGGTTATGGACTATTGAATTGTGTGATTTCAGCAGTTTGTTTTTCCTGTATCCATGACAACCTTGCTTGGAGTAAACTATACTAGCCAGCTAAGTATGAAATGCTACATATGTTTTACAACAGTGCAACAAGCTTTCTACACCTAATATGACAGAAGACTTCTAGAGCAGACATCGGCAAACTACGGCCGGAGGCCACACACGGCCCTTTGGGCTTATTAATCCGGCCCACCGAATGTGACCAAATTATATTAAAGTAGGTAGGGTAAACCTAGTTCAAACCTTTTTCTGCTGTTTTATTTTACTGAAATTTAATAAATTATTTTATTTAATTAATGCAAATTTGTACAATGAATATTCATGCTTTGCTACATGTTACAGGTCAAATCTCTAATATAATATATATATATTATATAAAACATTATATATATATATACAATGAGCCTTGTATATATATATGCTTTTATACATGTTACAGGTCAAATCTCTAATATATATATATATATATATATATATATATATATATATATATATATATATATATATATATATATATATATATATATATATATATATATATATATATATATATATATATATATATATATATATATATATATATATAATAAGTTTTTGCCACCCCCTGTTCTAATTGAAATGGCCTGTCACCGACAAAGCAACAGAGTGAGACTCAGGCTTAGAAGAGGCTTTTCTGTTGACAAGATTTTCCCTGGCTCCCCCTGGAGGCTGCTGCGATGCAACAGGACACTTTTGTCCTGAGGGCTGTTATTGTTACTTGTCTCAAACTACCCTGACACAGGATCTAATGACCCCACCTGCTGAGCTGCACTGAGACTTGTATTATAGCTTCTGCTCTATATGCTTAGATTGCCCCTCGGGGACAAATGAAATGATTTTGATTTGAAAGAAAAATAGGTCTTCTTTAACCATGCCTTCATATGAGTTACCCAGACTCCTTCACTCTTAGTCATCATTCTTTCCTTACAACCATCTTATTTCAAATACAGACTGCCTGGTGTACTCATGAAACGCATAGCAGAGTGCAGTTTGGTCCTTTTTGTCATATCTTCCACTCACACAGGAGCCTGCAGCATCGCTGACACAATCCCTGCTCCCCGGTGCTTTCACAGTATGGGCGCGTACACAGCCTGATTGCATGTAAATCCGCTTTAATAATGGACTCGACTGTTGGCTGTAGTGGTGCGTTAAACAGGCGGGGGGTAAGCAATCAGAGATCAACGCTAATCCAGTTAGCGGTTAGCAAATGGGTGATACGTTAAAACGGGAAGAACTGTCATGTTGCTATCAAAGGGTATATAGTCATTAAACAAAGAAATATTGAATAACACAAAACTATTATTAACAGGTTATTCAAAGGCTCTTTATTGTCTTAAAAACATGAAAAACTCAGCTAGTTCATTATAAAAGGTTTGCATCAGTTCCTCACATTCTACTAATTATTCATTGCAATTTTTTTTCGTGCTGTTCTCAACTTTCAGAGTCCAGAGTGAAGTTTCAACAACTAGCATGCAAATAGTGCACCAACATTTTCGTTTTGTATAAAGTATTTATAACATTTTGTGTCCCTAGATATGAAGTAAACGTGTTCAAATCCAATAAAGGTTCGACTGATGCACAATTGTTGATTTATTCTTAATTAGACATAAACATGAAAGCCCAATTTTTTTTCATTTGGTGTATTGGTTTCACCAATCACAAGTCTCTCATTTGGGTTGCCAGTTTCAATGCTGAACTCCTCTTGGTTTAAACCTAAAAGGACTCTCAGTGACTTTAAACTGTCACTATCTAAATCCCAGCACCTGCAGCCAATCATTAATCAGTGCTAGTGCAGCCTCTGCAGCTCAGTGAGTGAATTCTGGAGGTTCTGTCCATATACTGAGAATGAGAAAAAACTCTAAATCCTCAATACGCAGGTTAAGCCATGGCAACCCAGGTTCAGTAGCGATTATAGTAACTCACTTTTTAGCTTGAAAACTATAAATACCCAAAACTCCAACATCTTAAGTAACGGCAACATTATGTGCAACTGTGTTAGTGCTGACAAAATGCTAATAATTTCTACAGTGACTTCCAAACTTAAAGCTGTCACAGATTCAAAGTTGCGGCCCCCAAGGGCCATATCCCACTGCCTTGTGTTAATGAAAAGACTCTATCGCCTGTGTGCTGCTGGAAAAGGCTACTCGAGCTGCAGTTTCCTCAAAATAACATGAGAAATTCTTCCAAATCAATGCAACATCGCCCTTCAGTCCTGCCTTCTTAGTGCTGCGTTATTCGCCCACAGTGTTTGCCTGCCGAGACGTATTTTCTGTCCCCTCAATAAGTAATGTATTTTGTCTGCTAGCAAACTTTAGCATTTGAGAACTTTTAGCACATTGTATTATCTGCAGTAACTTTTTGCATGTTAGATTTTTATAATGACTTTGATGAAATTTGATGTCATTTGTTTTCCTGGCACATCCGGATTGATATCTGTCTGTATTTTTGAACACAGAGGGATATCATTCTGGTCCCCACTCCCTCTGTATTTTGGATCTCAGAGAAGTATTTTTTTTTTTTTTTTTTTTTTTTTTTTTTTTTTTAGGGACCCGCTTTTTAATTGCTTTTTTATGACCATTCACCAGTTACAACTTTGTTAGCACTTTTTTTATCTTCAAGGCTCTCAAAGCACTTTACATCAAAGAACCACCACCCACCCATTTAAGATCAAGGTAAAGTGTCTTGCCCAACGATAATCTGACCAGAATGTCAAAAGTGGAATTCGAACCACAGCCCCTCAGATCAGAGAATGAACACACTACCAAGTGCACAGTCAGCATGCTAGTTGTTTCACCATTGCCGTGACTCCACTCTGGCTTCTGAATATTGTCAAAAGCACTTATAAACTCATCACGGTGAAAAATATGGATGCTCGTAATGCCAGGTAAATGAGAAATACTTTTGAACCACTGCAAACCATTCAAAATGTACTAGTTCTGTTTTTCACGTTTTAAGACAGTAAAAATCAGGTACAGAGGCTTAAACTACGATATTCATATTTTTTCAAGGCTTCGTGGAGCTTTCTGTAAGCAAGAAAAGCGCAAAGGGATCATAAAATGGAAAAAACATATAATCATAAAAGCAAAAGAAGCAGCGTGATGAGTGGAAAGATGAGATTGCAATTCAGGAGGAGAGGAAAAGACGGAAAAATGGAATTCAGATTGGAATGGAGGTATCATTTTTACAGAGCGTGAGCAATAGCCGACAGCCATCGCCAATGTGTTTCCACGGAAATCAATATTTTATTAGTCAAGAAAATGTCAAGCAGGCTGCAGTGTGGAATGGCATTTGTGGTTATGTTAAAAGACAAATAGTAACTTGGTTTCACGTGTTGAAATTCAACCTGCTGGAGAGGAGACGGGAATATGTCCAAACATATCATGAATATATATGTAACAGTGTTTTGACTATGTCTTCAGCCGTTACGGGGCATCGGGGGTCCACTGTAGGGAGGCTGTGCATTCAGAAGACAGGCAGGGGAAGTGTATCGAATTTGGGTTGTCAAAATAGTTTTACTGACTTACACTGTTAAGGTTTGTGTAATGAAAAACAATGAGTATAGCTTCTACGAGCAGAGCAAGACAATGGAGCTTGGGTCTTTTGTTGAAGAAATGAGATTTGGAATAGTATTGTTTATATTAAATAGGGCGTATTAGAGTTGTATGGTAACACAACACACTGCCTGGCCAAAAAAAAAAGTCCCCACTTGGATTTAACTAAGCAAATAGGTACAAGCCTCCTCCAGTTGGTCAGATTTAGGTTCCACAACAGTCTGTGCTCAAAGAATGAGGTCAGCTGACTACCTGAATATACAAAATGACCAGGTTATTCCATCAATAAATTTGTTCTTCCCTGATGGCACGGGCATATTCCAACATGACTGCCAGGATTCATCGGGCTCAAATCGGGAAAGAGTGGTCCAGGGAGCATGAGACATAATTTTCACCAGTCCAGAGTCCAGACCTTAACCCCATTGAGAATCTTTGGGATGTGCTGGAGAAGGTTTTCCACAGCGGTCAGACTCGACCATCATCAATGCAAGATCTTGGCGAAAACTGACTGGATGGAAATAAATCTTGTGCTAAAGCTTATCGAAACAGCAAACGTGTGCCGTAATCAAAGCTAAAGGTGGTTCAACGAAATTTTAGAGTGTGTGACCTTTTTTTTTTGTTACCTTTTGCTCCTTAAGGATCCAGGAGTTAAGTACAAAAAATAGAAGGAGATCATATACAGTACAGTACATATACAGTCGGTACATACATATTAAAAGAGGACACTGACTGTGGAGGTTTATTACTTAAAGAAGAAGAAGATAGAAAAGTCAATGTCCTCATTTAGATCTGCGGTTTGCTGCTTGCCGGGTTTCTAGCCAAAACCTTTCCCTTTGACACAGAATTTTTCGTCTGTCCCCGCCCCTGATAGTTTTTGACCTCCAAGACCATGACCTTAAGAAAGTTGATGTTGCTCCCAGAGGATTTGAAATGCGGCTCCATTGCGTAATTGGGGTTTTGTGTCTGGATAGCATATTTTTGTGTTCTTAATCTCCTTTTAGTTAATCCAACGTAGAAACAGCCACAACTGCAGTCTAAGCGATATACTATATGGGTGGAGTTACAGTTTGCAAATTGGCCGCAGTGAAATGTTCTTACGCCACGGGAGTCTTTGAATATGGCTGCCTGTTTGATGTGGCTGCAGTAGTTTCAGGAGTCACTTTGAAATGTGTCCTTGGGTTGGATGAAGAATGTTTGTGTGTGTTTGTCTGTTTAAGGATTTTACTTTGGATAGGGCTTGGTCAAGGGTTTACTTGTTGTAGCCTCTTTTTCTGAATCCCTGATGCATATTCCTCGCTTGGCTGTTGAAGTCTGATTTTGTGTTACGAATTCTGCGGAGGTGCTGTAATATTGGAGGTGACGGTGTTGGGTGGAAGCTGTCAGCACGGAGGATCGTGTTACGATCAGTAGATTTTCTGCGGATGGATGTGTGCAGCTGTCCTCTGGAATATACTGAGATCGAGAAAACGGGTTGATTTCTCACTATAGTCCAGACGCATCTTAATATTCAGATTCAAGTAAGCATGAAAGTCTTTTAACTGCTAGTCTGAACCGGAAAAAATGAAAAACGGATCATCACTATAACGCCACTTTTAGAGAATTTGACATACTCTGAAAAGACTGGATTGACTTAGGACAATGTACTGTTCCTCCCAAAGCCCAAGGTATACGCCTGCATAGTTGGGGGCATACTTTGCGTCCATCGTGGTACCTTCAATTTGCCTGAACAGTCTGTCCTGGAGAATACAAAGACACTGTGAGAATGTGTCCAGTGTGTTAAATCCACAAGAAAGGCTGTGGGGGGACTGTCTGGGTCAGGTCTTTTTAGATGGTAGTGTTGGAGTGCACGGAGTCCTTCACTGTGCTCACTATTGCTGTAGAGGGCCTCAACAACTACGGTAGCCAATAAGAAGCTAGTGTATGTTTTTACTTATTCATTTTATACAGCAGATGTGTGATAAATGGTTTAATGAAATAGTCTGAAACCATAAATGGCCAAAACTCCAACACATGTAACAGCAACATTATGTCCAGCTCTGTTAGTACTGACAAAAAGGCTAATGATTTCTACAGTGATTTCCAAACTTAAAGCTGTCACAAATTCAAAATTGTGGCCCATATTCCACCACTCGATTTTTTTGTATTTGAGCCAAACTGTCTTGTCCCAGCACAGATATATTATATAAGTAGCTTATGAGGTCAAAATAAGTCCACTGTGTGCTGCGTCTAATTATAAAGCGTTTTTTTTTTTTTTTTGTATCTCGAAGTGCACTGTTAGCGTGCTAGTTAGCTGTTAGCATTTCCATGACTCCACTCCGGCCTCTGAATGTTATCAAAAGTATTTATAATGTGGAATACTTTTAGACTACTGCAAACCTTTTAAAATGCCAATAAAAGAATTTTGAGTCTCCCCCCTTTAATCTCCAGTCTAAATCACTCCCCCTTCAGAGCACTATCACATCAGCGTGGATTCTTCCAATGAAACTACTGCTACCGGTGCAGGAGCATGGGTGACACAGGCTTGTGGGCTGAGCCTCGGACAGAACTGTACTGCTAACCATATAGAGGGTTGAAATAGGGCCCAGGAGAGAACGCTAGATTACTCAAACATTCATGGATGACATATAAAACAGGTAGAAAGCTCCAAAAGCTTTCTACCAGGGTTTAAAGAGTTCGATTTGAAAGGATTGTGCAGTCAGGCAGGATGTCATGGTTCAACATCAGAGTGAGGGAAGGCAATTAGTGGATGGGGCTTATAATTCATCCTGGAACATGTTCTTCATTCATTGTTCAAAACTGAATTGGCCCCTGTTTTATGAATGTGATTGTGAATAGTTGAATAAGATGAATGAAAACTAATGAACAGAGGAACAAAAAGACTGAAAATTATATCACAAAAGATCTAACTATAATTTGGTAAGAGACAACAACACAATGTACCATTGGATGAGCATTTTTCTTTCCAAGATAAGATTAAAGAGGGGTTATTATGTAAAAGTAATCTTTGTCTAATTCTGCGATCCGTCCTGGGTGCTATTTTAACCCTTCTTATGGTTAGCAGTACAATCCTATCCAAAGCTCAGCCCACAAGCCTATATTACCCATACTCCCGCATGACAATGTTCCATAAATGTACAAAAGCGCGATACAAAACTGTACAAAACGACTTCACAAACCTGATGCGATGTGTAGTAGTTTCATTAGTGGTGTGCATGCTGATTGTGTTCTGATAGTGCCCTGAAGGGGGAGTGACTTAGCGCAGAGAGCAAAGGAGATTAGGGACTCAATTTGGTGAATATAACATTTTCAAAACGATAAATGGTATCAGGGCGATCTACATATGACTTGGCAATTAAAACCTCATAGAAGTGTAATACCCCCTCATTAATATAGATGGTTCTGTCCAATCACCATCAAAGTAAAAATTTACACTAATCATACAGTATCCATACATTCCAACAGCAGACAGATAAATTCATGAACTCCAGCACAGCAACCCGACTGTATCATCTCTGACTCGTCTCCATTTTTGAAACCCAAACAATCCGACTGGCAAACACACCCGGCCTGCTCCACAATGACATTCTGCAAGGCCTTATCAGAGCAAATAAATATTAGCTCGGTGCTGATGGAGGCTCCACATCCGGGCGCTGTTTGTCATTCCGGGAATCAAGTGCCGGAGGGGCCTAAGGACTCGCTCCAGCTCCCCCCCTCTCCTTTGCAGTCTCCCAATGAGTCAGAATCCATCAGAGTGACCTCCCAAGCACCCCCAGACACGCAGATAAACAGGCGCAATATTTATCATTTACTCGCAGTGGTTCTATCTACACACACATATTCACACGTGTGGGGTTTTCATGCTTCTTAGGGACATTATTGACGTTAATATCCTAACCATAAAGTACATTACATTACATTCATTTTTTTAAATATTACCATATTTGGTGAGATAGTGCCTGCGGTAAATATTTATCAGAGTTTTGCATTAGTTAAGCAACAGTTTGTGGTTTTAAAATGGAGTAAAACTTGAACCTCTATGTGTCATCAACATAGAAAAATCCATCCAAAATGTAGACAATTTGCGCACAAGGGACACAGTTTAAACATTATTTAGACTAATCAAATCATAACTATTGTGCAACTTACACAATAGTTGCAAGTTCTCGCGTTTCTTAACACTGTGGTTGCTAGAAAACAGTTAGGAAATTACTTCTACGTGTCTGAAATCTGCTTTCTAAAATCATAACCCACCAAAATAAAATAAAAATGTCTGTGTAATCCCTCAGTCGTCCAGGTCTGATCCATAGAAAAAGATGAAATTAAATCTGTCTCTCACTGATCTACAACTCTATCCTCCGACCCAAAACAAACAGGAAACAAAGAGAACAATAGGCGTCCATTACAGGTTGGATAGGGTCGTTAAGGCTGAAACAAAGGCTGTTTACAGTTTCAGTGTAGTTAGCCCCTCCCTTCAGATAGATTTTAGGCAGTGTCCACCATCTGAGCAGAACTGAAGAAGCGGCTTGAATGAGCAGCGAAACGTCTTAACCCCTACAACGATTTGTCCAGTTGACACATTTAATTTAGTCTTCAGCGATTTAAAAAAAAGAAAAAAGGCAAGATTTTACGCAAAATATAGATATGAGTAGTCTAACCATATGGACTTTAACCTACACCCTTAGCCTTGCAGCATGACGAACTCATAATTTTCTCCGTCTTGTTCAGATCCAGCTGTTTGTATGTGATAGGTTCAGCACCACCAGCGGAGACTGACCAATCACAGGGCAGCACTGTGGTTTGAGCAGCCATATTCGTTGAGCCATAACAAAGATACCAACGCTAACAGACATACCTGAGCTTTAGTGGAAATACAAATGATTTTGTTGGTTAAAAATGCACAGAGGCAAATGCTTTGTGCATTTGTCGATGTGTAAGACACGTGTGCTTTTCTATCAACTGGATTTAACTACAATTAGATTTTTTGTTCCGCTGTTGTGATGTGTAAACCTCTATATCTATAAACGAGAGCCATACCAGATCGATGTGTAGAACTCAGTTCAGAGAGGTAATTTGGCGAGAGGCATGTTACTAAATCCTAACCTTACCGTCTTTTAACCCATCTGAACTTTAAATGTCGCTGATTTAATAATAAAGAATCATGGGTCCCTGATTTTTTCTGAATTGAATTAAGTGTGTATACAGATTTCAGTCCCCACAATGTGATGAATACCATCCCACGCCATTGTAGTACACACTAACTGCTCTTTGGGTCTCCAGACTTTCTATCTAATGCCAAGACACGGCAGGAAAATGGAATATTTTGTCAAAGATGATGCAAGTGTGCTGAAACATTCCGGGAGCGCAGACAAAGAAGGACATTTGTTTTGATTCTGTATGCCGAGGCTTTGGAGAGCATTACACTCCGAGATGACCTCTACTTTGGACTGATGAAACCCTGTTGCATTGTCTGTCTTCACCTAGGAGGCCACCGGGGGCAGTGTCAGAAGGAAGTAGTAGTAGTTGTTTAGTGGGAATATGTCATCTGTTTTGACTTCACACTGTTTTAGCGATTTGGCAAGAAAAGCATTTATAATGAACACGATTAAAATGGGCGATCTATGCTAATGTTGGTGTCATTTTTCAATATATCATTTTCCATTTATCATCAGAAAGGGAAAGGTTAATTCGGTATTCCTTTTTCTTCACAAGCATTCTTAATTTAATCTTGTTTGTCCATCATCTGATAAAAGAGAACTGGGAACCACAAAAGGAAAGCTGTAACCCTTTTATTTTCAGTAGGAAAAAAAGAAAAAAAGCCCAAAATTCATCAAACTTGAACAGGCCTTTTATAGGATTTCAATTTTTTTACTTAGTGATTTGGGCTTTAGCTTTGAAAAGAGAACTGTCAAATCCCAACAAATGCTCAATCTGACTATCAGACAATACACCTCAAGATTATATTTACCAAAAACAATTTAGGCAGGATTCTGAAATGTGTTTCTGAAAAAGACATCAAGGTGCTCACTGCTGCTCAACTCAGATTGCAACGTGCCCTCAGTTTGGCTAATTGTTTGGCTAAGTGAGGTAAGTTTATATTTTTAGGTTAATAATAAATGCCAATATTTGTACAGTTGACAGAATTGAATTGTTCTTTTACTCTGGGTCATACCTGGACGACTGAGGGACACAGACAAATATATGCCAGTGTAATTATGTCTTTTTTGTTTGATATAATGTGTGTTTCTTATCAAAATGATACTTCAAATAGGGTTTTCTTTATTTCACACATGTTTTGAGTATTTTGGCATGCTTATTGTACTTATTGTAACTTCCATATTCCAATGAATAAGACAAGACAGTAAAATTTGCAAATTTTTACGTAACCAAAATGAGCCCAGTTGTGAACAATGGCCTTTTGGGAAACTGCAATGTAACAAAATGGCCCCTTCAAATGTTATGGCTGAATTATTTCCAAAATGAAATGGAAAAACACTCCATTTTGGAATTTCCTTGAGTGTTGAAATAAGTTCAGCGATATCATTTATGTACTCCTCTTTCTCACCCAAACCCAAAAGGACACGCTCCAACAAACCACATTGCATGTGAACATTTTATAAAGCTACAGTATGTAACTTTCTGGAGGTGGCACATCACCTGCATAATTCCATGGAAATAGAAAGTTAAAACCAAGAAGAAAGAAGAAAGAAGAAAAAGGAGGAGAAAGAAGGAAAAAGAAGGAAGAAGAAGAAAAGAAGGAAAAAAAGAAGAAAGAAGAAGAAAAGAAGAAGGAAAAAAGAAGAAGAAGAAAGAAGAAGGAAGAAAAGAAAGAAGAAGAAGAGAAAAAAGAAGGAGAAGAAGAAGGAAGAAGGAGAAAGAAGAAAGAAGAAAAAGAAGAAGAAAAAGAAGGAAAGAAGAAGGAAAAGAAAGAAAAAAAGAAGAAGAAGAAAAGAAGAAAAGGAAGAAGAAGAAAAAAGAAGAAGAAGAAAAAAGAAAGAAGAAAAAAGAAAAGAAAAAAAGAAGAAGAAGAAGAAGAAGAAGAAGAAAGAGAAGAAGAAAGAAAGGAAGAAGAAAGAAAGAAAGAAGAAAAAAGAAGAAGAAGAAGAAGAAGAAAGAAAGAAAGGAAAAAAAGAAGGAAGAAGAAGAAAGAAAGAAGAAAGAGGAAAGAAAAGAAGAAAGAAGAAGAAAAAGAAAAAGAAAAAGAAAGAAGAAAGAAAGAAAGAAAGAAAGAAGAAAGGAAAGAGGAAGAAGAAGAAAGAAGAAAAGAAAAGGAGAAAGAAAGAAGAAAAAGAAGGAAGAAAAAAGAAAGAAAGAAAGAAAGAAAAGAAAGAAAGAAAGAAGAAGGAAGAAGGAAGAAGAAGAAGGAAGAAAGAAAAGGAAGAAAAGAAAGAAAAAAGAGAGGTTTGTGAAAAGCAAGAAGAAGGAAGGTAGAAAGAAAGGCCAAATAAGAGTCAGGTTTGTGGAAAAGCAAGCCCGCTCAGAGTAAGGACATATCTTTTCTGTTTATCAGTCCCATAAAAACAACCATAAAGGAACAAAACACGACTTATTTTAGTTGATTGTTTGGCTAAAAGTTACATAGTGTGTCTTTAAATGATGATATAGTTCAAACTAATCATTATGCACTTGCCATAACTGAATCTACCCCATACGTACATCCCATTACATCCATCCCATCATATGCTCCCTTATGCTCACATTTCCATGGTATATACACAGGTTTGGCGTATTGAAGGTTCCACGCTGGTCCAGCTGATGTGTACTCTGTTCTGGCATTCAGTCAGTGCATAATGACAGACAGGGACGTTTTAATAGAAGCCGCCATTGTTCGTGTCATAATAAAACACCTGTGCCTTTCTCTCGTGCCTCTGCTTTCTACCGCACAAATGGACAAGAGCAATATTCACCCCCAACAAAGAGACACTATTATAACTGCGGCGGCGTTTTTACTTTTCGGTAGGGGATTTGAGAGGTGTTTGAGGGGGTTTGGAAAATGGGTGCAGCTGTGCAAAGTCTAAGCTATTGCAAACTTTCTGAAATAAATTAAATGTAAATAGAAAAGAAGACAGAAAAAAATACACGGAATAAACGTTATGCCGCAATATCGCCAAAGCAAACGTCTAGCTCGTTGTTGCCTATAGATATACAAAGAATCTTCATCTCTTCATCACTCATAGATTATATTATGAAAGTCTCGGCTCTAGTCTTGGTTAAGAGTTACTAGATCCTCCTTATATGACATTAAAGTGAACATATCAGGCAATCTGGTGGCTTTGGTTGACTTTTAAACACGATTTGGTCTTTTTTTGGTATTATATAATTTCTTGGTTGGCATTTGAGAAATATAAGATTAGATTAGATTTACCATATTTTCACATCCATAGGGCACACCAGATTATAAAGTGCGGTTCAGTTACAGGTGCTTTTTCTGCATTTAACACATATAAAAGGCGCACCAGGCTTTAGGGCGCAGACACGGTAAAACTTGAGTGTTAGTATGTGCTCTAAAAAAGGCAAAGGAAGCAAAACTGTGTTCGGTTGTGCTTTATTTAAGTATTTAGCAAAGTCCTCACATAATTTTTTCAATTAATTCACAAATCCATCAAAGTCTGCATCCTCTGTATCTGAAATGAACAGCTGGGCTGGATCTCTATCAAATACACCAGGTTCCCTCCGTCGCTATCAGAGTCCGTCTTGTTGCCGTACGGTTCCTCGTGAACGATGCCGACTTTTGCGAAAGCTCAAAGAACAGTGCAAGCAGATACGATAGACCAAGCATCCACAATCCATTCACAAATCGTGGCGTAACTCGCCCGGCGCTGCCTCCCAGTTTTTGTAAAGCCTGTGTTTGCCGTCTGTCATCCTTCACTCTCACGATGTTCACAACTTTTAACTGTGCCTTATGGCCGTGAAAATACAGTATTATAGTACAAAATACAATGAAACTGGGCCGCTGTGTGTACGCGCCACTGCCATGACATGAGCCAAATGCATGCAAACAATTGCAATCCATGCATTTGTTGGCAAAAGATGAAGTTTAAATCTATCTGAAGGGACGAGTTAACAACAATGGAACTGTAAAGATTCTAGTAAAGATGGAATTGTAATAGATTTAGATAGATATAATGCAGTGGCCACCAGCAACCTGACCAGAACTGAAAAAGCGGCTTGGATGAGCAGCGATACGTCTTCACTCCTACAACGATTTGTCCAGTTGACAGATTTAAACTTCGTCTTTTGCCATGGATCAGACCTGGACGACTGAGGGATTACACAGTCTGCTTTTGTTGACGATGACGATGCTCAGAACAAGTCTGGTGATGGTTTATGGAATGATTTCTGAGTCTCAGAACAAAACAACTTTCTCAACAGGATTTTTCTCTTTTTTTAAGTCACAGATGAGAGAACTATAAGGAAACAACAGCATGACACTATCGCAGTTTCTGGGTCATGATGCGATATCACAGTGGCAGAAAACTCTAAGTGGGCGGGGCTAAAAGTTCAAACTAAAACATGTCCCTGACTCATTAGCATCGTATTGATAATTTTTTTCTATTTTCACAGAGAGAACAAAGTAGTGAATCATTGAAAATGTTGCATTTGATGTAGGTTTGATGGAGACTGCACCTCTGATTAGGATGACCATCTCAAAGTGTACAAAAGAGACACATTGTGAATGTTTGGACATGGAGGGACGTACTCAAGAAAAGTAATCATAATCCGAAGAGAGTCAGACAGACAGAATTTGAGATTTGTTTGCTTGAGATGTACACGAAAGTTTGCTCATAAAATGATAGCAGAATTTGTCCAAGTTTGCAGAAAAAGTACTACTTTTTGGTCTTTTGGGTGAATTCAGAAGGGTCAACAACAACTTGGTATGAGGACCACGTTTGGAGTCTGGACCATACTTGAACGCCCGTCACCCAAAAAGTTGGCAAATGTTGAAAAATGTTATACATTTGCTATTGATCTGTCATTTATGTTTTTGTTAAACCCTAACCAGCTCGCACATAGGGACATAGTGCAAATTTAACCAGGTAAAATTTCACATATGTCCCTGAAATAAACAAATGTGATTGCACATGTGTAGTTCTGGTTCAGGATGTGACTGATATCCAGACTGATACCCCTCAGTATAAAAAATACTGAGAGATATCATTCTGGTAATACTGCAGTTTAGCATTTTGGTAACAAATCAGTCTTCTATTCTGACCTCCCCCACTCCATATTCAGTTCATATCACTTATTCTCCGTTCCAGCCTTACCAGGTCTTGTTTTTTTGGCCCAGAAATGACCCTTATCAACTCTTCTTGCTGCTATTAATTTTCTTGTATTTAAAAACACAATCAGTGCATTCATTAAAGTGATTACACTGAACAGGATAACAGGCCAGAGGCAGAGTTTAGCCCCCGCAGAGAACTCAAACAGTGTGCAAAATTACTGAATCCATTTTTGTCCTGACATCTCTTATCAGTATGGACAGGATTAATACAGAGCGTGCCATGGAATAACTCATGACCTCTAATTCCTGTGATTCAATTTCAAATTCCTCCCTTTGTCCCAGAGACTTCACTGTATTCAATGAATGCCAAATATCCAGTTAAGGGCCCTGTAGCAAATTTTTCCGTTTATTTGTGCAAAATTTGTCCCAGTACAGATATATTGTATAAACAGCTCTTGAGGTCAAAATAAGTCCACTGTGTACTGTCTGCATCTACCCAGTGCTGGAGCAGCCAGTGCTGGAGCAGCCAGTGCTGGGGCGGCTAGCTCCCCAAGCTGGCTTCACCAGCCCAAGGCTGGAGCAGTACTCCAGAAAAGAGGATGTTCTGATATCTGGCCTAAAAACTAAACATTGCTCATATGCCAGAGTTATGAATCCAGGTGGAGTCAAAAGAGGTGTACCACCTTTAGGGCTTCACACACTGGAGCAGCAAATGACTGTCTTTTTTTTCTAAGAAGTTATTACCATTCAACAAGACACAATATTCGCATGCCACACACTGTCCACAACAAATTGTCCATTATTGTAAGATTTACAAAGAGAAACACAAAAAATGAAAGGCACAAACGTGTATGTGAATGAGTTTTTGACAACAAAAAAATGCAGATATTGCAAGAGAGGCAAGGCTTTTAAAAAGGTGAAACCAAATCGTAGCAACATGGGTCTAGAACTATAGAGTTTGGATAAGGGCCAAAGAAGAAACCAAAGCCATACAGGTCTGGAACATGGATGATTGAGCCAAATATAAACAATGAAGATGAAATTCCTTCATTGTGAAGTGTGTCAAAATCTATGAGTGGCTATGAAAAACTAGCACTTGAGTTTTGGTTTGAAACAAAACAACTAATATTGATCAAATACACGAATTAGGTTAAAAAATGAATGAACATACCATGACTATAAATATGCCGGTGTCAGTGAAAACGGGATTGATCGGCAATATGGTGTCTTGAAAATAAGAAAGATGGCTCCAACATGCACGAATCGCTCCAAATGCAACTTTGAGTAAATGGTGAGAGAAAATGAGTATAACACGATTAAAAGCTCTGAAAAGTCGATTTGAATAACAGGTCTGCTTTAAGAAAGAATTCAATATCATTGCAATTACAGAAACACAGTTCAGGGATGACCTCATGAATGGAGTACAATTGGTGGATATGAGCTTTTCTGAGTAAATAGGAAGAGGGCGAGGGGTGGCATTACACATTAATTAGCTGTTTATGCAACCACGAGATTCTTGTGCTCAACAATTTACTGAAAAAATAATGCAAATGCTTTATAATTATAGAAATTATGGTAGAGAGTTGCTCAGTTGGTAGAGTATTTGTCCACTAATCCGAAGGTTGGCGGGTCCAATCTGCTCTTGATGCAAGTTGGCGGTACAATTCCAGCTCCCACAAATGAATGCTGTTATTGTGTCCTTGGGCAAGACATAAGCCACCTTGCCCCAATGTGTATGAACGTGTGTGTAAATGGGCTAGTGGTTTCTTGGTGAGCGCTTTGACCACTTTGAAGATGGAAAAGCACCGTATAAAAATTGGCCATTTACCAAATAAGAATCAGTTTATATGTGGCGATTTTAGCATTGACTTAAGAAACCAAGAGGACCAAAGGGTCGCTGGCTTCTTACTCTCAATGAATAGTCTAGGCTTATTTCCATTAATACACAAATCAGCCAGAATTACAGCGCAAAGAGCAACAGTTTTTTTTTGGCCAAGCAGTGTATTTTTTATGGTCAGCGTTTGTCGTGTGCACTTTTCTTTGCACTACTGGGCCATTTTTGGTTATTTTGTGGCTATACAATAAGATTTAAGCTGTAAAAGGTTGAATGAACCATTGAACTACTTTATGCCACTGATACAATTAACAATAATGCAAGATAATCCCAGTAAACCTTTTTTTTTTTTTTTTTTTTTTAAATAGGCAGAATCATTAAGAGGCCTGTGCTGCAATCGAGCTATGTTGCATAAAGTAAAGTTCTCTCAAAATAGTACTGCATTACTAACATTATATAACTCGATAACTGTACCATATTTGAAGTACTGTGTGTATATTTGGAGGTCAATGTTGTCAAACTTACCAGCCTACTTACAACATTAAGTATTGAATATGTCTATAAAGTTGACTAAAGTTCCCTCAAAGTAATGCACAAAGCAAAGATCAATGTATTACCTGTACACATTCAAAGACTATTCGAGATAAGAACAAGTCACTACAGAACAGACATGATTCAGAACCAAGGTTATGGAATGAAGCATTGATGTGAAAGTAATTAACTTTGCTGAGATTATCAAAGAACTGCTTTGTAATTAGCACACTGAATTGTCAAGCTAACCTTCTAGTATCTCATATTGTCCTTTGTGACAGGACAGTGCGGCACGGATTGTGACTTGGGAAAGAAAAACAAGTTGTCGGCCATTTTGGAAACATCATTATCAACTAGAACAGCTTTGACTAATCCCTTGACCTGAGTGAGCAGTTTGTGTTACTATTACAAAGTCTTGAATTAAGCTCAGGTTGCAGAGACGGCTACGTGGGGCTCGTCTGTCAAACATGGTTAAAACAATGGGCTGAATAAGTGAGGGAGTAAGCCGCAACAGTATTTCTTTTAACTAGGGATGTTCCTGATCCAGTTTTTTGGCTCCTGATCAAATTTTTTTTTTTTTTTTTTTTTTACACAATTTACGCTGTGCATTTCTAGGCAAGGCAAAGCAAGTTTATTTGTATAGCACAATTTGTACCCAAAGTAATTCAAAGTGCTTAACAGAATAAGGATGGATGTACTGCAGCTGTCTTAAGGCTCGTTTGGAGAGGCCAGTGAGCAGGCCACTACAGTCGTCTAACCTACTGGAGACAAATGCATGAATAAGTCTCCAAATCCAAATCTGGTTTTGACAGTATATCTTTGATTTTTGGAATGTTTTTTTAGATGGTAAAAAGCTATTACTGATTTGATGTGGCTGTTAAAGCTCAAGTCTGAGTCTGAGTAGGAGTATTCCATGGTGAATTTAGCCCCAGTTGAATAAAAGTATTACCAGATATAAAACTCAGCTTAAAAAGAGCCCAATAATTTGTTATAATATCGTAAAATAATGTTTTAAACTCATCCACAGTACAGCAGCTTCAGAAAACAGTCACAGAGACAATAGGTGAAGTTTCAGCCTTTGTTTCTAAAGGCTGAAAAGTGTTTGAGGCCTGAAAAAGATAAAAGAAACCTGCCCGAAGCACATGGCTACTTCACATTTGTAAACAAGTCAGCACATTTGGCTTTGCTCCTCTGCACAATTTGTCCAAATTTTCACAGAGATAAAATAAATCCCTGTCATTAACAACGTTTTTATCAGCTTTAGATCCTCCTCAGTCTGTGTTTAAGCTTCTAGTCGCTGTATTGGCCCAGTTTATTCATTCAAGTCGAAGTAAGTTTAGGTTTAAGTCAAAAAATAAAAAAAAACAAAAGCGTTTCACTATCATCTGACTCAGAGTTGTATTTGAGTAAGATAATGTATCTGAGTGAACAATCCTGTATTGTACTGCATTTGAGGCTTGAGTGCTCAGAAAAAATCAGTTTCCACCTTCCTTCATATTGATTTTGGTGTTAGAAACCAAGCATTACTCACCGGTTTTTCACTTCACCTTCACTTATCATTATGCTACGTCTGATTGGTTCCCCGTTTTCAGATCACAATCAACCTACAAATACAAATATTGACTATTTCTATTGACAAATCCAGCACAGCTAACAGATATGATAGGCTCGAGCTCCCAATGCACAGAGATTAAGCATTGTTTAATAATGCTGCAGCCACCTACACCCCGATGTACTTTTGGTCTGTTGGAAATGGTCCAATTGCGCCCACGATAGACCTGGGCCCGCCAATCCATCTCTTTCAAAGCATCCCACTGAATCAATTAGCAAAGCAGCTGACCTGATAGAATTCTAAGAAGTCCGGTGATCACAAACCAAATATAATCAATGCACGGGTCAATATTTCTCATCACATCGCAGGTATTCACGCGGGTCGATAGCGATTTTCTAATATGAAGGCTTAGACTAATGATAGCCGTATCATGTAGCTGTCGGGGTTGACCTGGGTTTCTGGCTCAGAGCTGCCTGCCGGATGAAAAGACGGGCCTTTTAACACCTCATCCTTGACTCAAACGGGGATTAAATGTGAGATATGTGAGCAACAACATGCTAGAGGGGGAGTGGAAGGCTGCTGGGCGAGTATTCTCCAAGCTTGGTGGTAATGGTTGGTTTTGTGTTTTATATTATGCGGTTGTGCAACTGTTTTTTAATGGAATTATCTGGGTAGCTTATAAACAAAAGTATTTATTTATTTTACAGAAGACTAATACTCAAAACTCAGATGTTCCATTATTATTATTATTATTATTATTATTATTATTATTTATTTAGCATTATTATTATCATTATTATTAATTATCATTATTATTATTATTATTTTATTATTATTATTATTATTATTATTATTAAAAATACATTTGTCAAAATACTATTATACTAAGTAAAATTGTAAAATGTGCTTAAATAAAATACTACTTTTATACATGTACTTTTTTTTACTTTTTATTCACTTACTGTCATTATAGTTTGACAATTTTATTATTTTTTTTTATTTATTTATTTTTTCCCCTTCAAAATAGGTGAGTGTCCATGAGCCATTAAGAAACAAATGCACAAAAAAAAAAAAAAAAAAAAAAAATCGATTTTAAATGCATTTTTTAGATGCATTGAATGACACCTTAGTGCTTTACAGTGCATTCTTCATTCACTCACTGGTGGTAAGCTATATTGTAGCCACAGCTGCCCTGGGACAGACCAACAGAAGAGAGGCTGCCAATCTGTCTCATCGGCCCCACCATCACCACCACCACCACATAAA
The DNA here is from genome assembly GCA_019594935.1 of Periophthalmus modestus. Taxonomy (NCBI): domain Eukaryota; kingdom Metazoa; phylum Chordata; class Actinopteri; order Gobiiformes; family Gobiidae; genus Periophthalmus; species Periophthalmus modestus. Next base: position 9,653,037 of record JAIEZT010000054.1, read on the forward strand.
TTACTGGGACTAGATTAAACAGGGAACAGGTTATTATCAATATGTTTATGGAATATACTGTTGCTTTGACCCATAAGGACTGAATGAGTCCGCTATGTATCAACAGAACCTTGGGGTGCCACCAAAGGAGCTGGAGGACGTGTCTGGGGTGAGGGAAGTCTGGACACTGCTGGAGACTGGGAGCCCCTGCTTAGACCGTTGCCCCCGCGAGCCCGTCCCGGATAAGCAGAAGAAAATGGATGGATGGATCAACAGAACCAGACCTGAGGTAAGACGTGTTTTTGTATTTAGGATTAACTAACACTTGTGAAATGCAGCATGACATTTGAACATAATATGAAGCACACATTTAGAAAAATAACACTTTCCAACAACAGCTCTATTTACCAATAAACAGCTGTTTGTCTGGAGTTTTGGAGGTGCTACAATAGATGAATGGGTGTCCCTGCAGCGACATCAAACTTCTTCTTGAATCCAATGAAATCCCGTGGGAGGTTTTGGGGACGCTCCACAGGTGTTTACTGTCGGAGTTTGATCGCCGCACCTCTGCACACCAACCGCTAAATGCATTTGACGAGCAGACGTGAGGATCTGATTGGTCATTTTTGTCTGATAGATTTTCAATGGAGCTGATGGGCTCTCTGTCGCATACTTTGAAATGCAGAAAATAAAGCAATTGACAGTCAAGGCTATTTTTTTCTTGCGTTTTATGTTATTTATAGTCAACATTCGTGTATTATTTAAACACTAATATTGACGAACTGTCTATGGACCAGCCTCCACTGACTCAGCTGCACATTCATACCAGGCGAGGTGGGTGAAGGGTAAGGACACAATGACAAGTATGTGGATCCTTGAGTTTCATATCAAAGTCCTTGTGTGTTCTCCCCGAAAACATCTATACAACAAATTCTATTACTTCCACCAATCTTGTTTCATGTGCCTGACAAATCCAGAATGATGTCTCTCTGTATGTTTTATACAGATGACTTTTTCAGTGACGCATGTGAAATAGAGGACGTCATTGTTTATCTGTCATTTAAAAATAAAATTACATTTCTCTTGTCTCAGATGAACAGAGATTAGGGCTTCACTCATTGATTCTGCAGAAATCTTCAATGTTTTTCAGTCCCCTGTGATATTTATTTAAAGTTTTTTTTCTCATAAGCAGCCACATTTTTTATATATATATACAATGGTGACCGGATTTCTATATTTGTTAAGCATGAAAGAAGTTTGTATCCCAGGTAATGAGTGTCCCTGAACCAATAATAAACTAATGAACTACATATTTTAGAATGCTCCTTTGAATGCATTATGTGATATATGTGTTAATGCCACACAAATGCCACACAAATGCATAATAGGCCATATATCAGAATATTCAGTGTCAGAAATGTGGTCTTTGAACTTTCCATTTCTACTATCAAAACCAGACTTGGAGAGACATAACCGTGCGTTCGTCTCCATAGGTTAGACGACTGTAACGGCCTCCTCACTGGCCTCTCCAAACACACGTTAAGACAGCTGCAGTACATCCAGAATGTTGCTGCTCGGGTCCTGACTAGAACCAGGAAGTAAGAGCACATAAGTCCTGTGCTCAGGCCTCCTGTGGCTCAGAGAATAGACTTTAAAGCAGCTCTGCTTGTGAACAAGTCTCTCTATGGCCAAACGGTTCTGTTTAGCTGTGCATATGACTGAAAGGTTTTTATTCGGCACTTTTCTGTTGTAATGTTAATTTTATGATGATTATTTATGTTTTGATGTGTTATATTGTGATTTTAATGTCTTTCTTATCCTTTAAAACACTTTGAATTACTTTGTGTAGGAACCGTGCAATACAAATAAAACTTGCCTTGCCTCGCCAGTGTTCTCAGAAACACAAAACGACTTCCATTACTTCCACCAATCCGGGTACCTAATTTTAAAACAATAAAATAAAATCTAATAATGCATCTTTATATCAAACCGTATTTCTACATACTCCACCTATAGTTTTTATTTATTCGATTTATTTGAACTTTGGGTGAGAAACAAAAAATACATAGAATCTTGCATACCTGTTGCATCAACTTGACTTCATTCACTCCAAGGGCTCGGGGAAGGTCCTTGGACACGTGTCACTATAGGACTGGGAAAGAGCTTTAGCTGAGCTCAGTCAAACCCACTGTAGAATTCTTATTAATAAATAATGTGCAAATGCAAAGGCAAAATTTCCCAGTGGAAAGACAGGAGTATATGGAAAAAGTGCAGTGCTGGCTCTATTCTCACTTATCCTTATCTAGATTCTGAAACATTAGAAATAAAAATGTAACTAACATAAATAAATTTATTAAACGCAGAGTATTTTACGGCTTTGGTTTATTAACTGCTAACACATGACATATTTAGATCTCCATGTTGCGTTTTGTTGTTTTGAAAATGCTATATTCGCCAAAAAATAACGTATTAACATGTTATACTTTTACTTACCCTCTCCCTAAGCTAAGTCGCTCCCCCTTCAGAGTGTTATCCCAACATCCCGCTTATGAAACTAATGCGAATCACATCAGGTTTGTCGCGTTGTTGCGTACTTTTTTGTTTCATGCTTTTGTATATTTAAGGAGGATTGACATGGGTGAGGATGAACTTTGGACAAAATAGGACAATAGGGCCTGGGAGAGATCACTAGATTACTCAAACATGCATAAATGGCATTTAAAACCTCTTCAGGCATGATTTGGATGAGGGAATACATTATAACATAGTAGAAAGCTAAAAAAAAAATTAAAAAATCTTGCGTATACTTATTTCACACATAGGTATTTGAATAAAAGGAAGCAATTACAGTATATATAAACATAGTGGTTGCATGGATAGTATTCCTTTGTCTGAAAAAGGTCGTAGGTTTGATTCCTGGGCTGGCTGGGGTATTCCTGTGGATTTTGTTGTTAGAATATGGATTATACCGTCTGCAAAAATGAATAAATAAAAATTAATTATAAAAAAAAAACAAAAAAACACTAGTTCCTCGTTTATCGTGGGGGTTACATTCTAAATTCTGATTGACAATGGTCTACAGTCCCTTAGCCAAAAAAAGCACGCAAAACTGCACTAAAAAATCCGTGAAACAACGATGCCACGAAAGGTGAACCGCCTTATAGTGAGGGACAACTGTATTATTTTATGTTTTAGCAATACTGGAACCACAAACATAAAATTTAGAGGTATATTTTAGCACATTTCTTAACATAGTCTTCGGGATAATCTAAAAAAAATCCAGTTACCTCCTAAACCAAAATACTTCAACTGTTCATTCACAGCAATTTTGAAGAAAAAAAGTCCAAAGTACCACCCCAAATATTGTGTCTTTTTTTTTTAAACATGAATTTTTATATGTTGCCTCTGAAGATGGTGTCCACAGATGATGCAACCGTCTGACAACCACATCACACAAGTGCATAGTTTATGTGTCTGTGTGTTGTACTGGTGGCCTGATCAAAAAAGCATGCATGTTTTTTTACTACTCCGTAAGTACGTTCTTGTGATCAACGCTTGTGCTAAATGGGACTGTTGGGTGATGATGTCTTAACTCCACTTCAGGATTAAGTGGAATTCCAGTCTCTTTCAGGATAACTGCATTTTAAAGAACACATATTATGCATTCTTATGATCGCCCTGACATTAATATTTCACATTTTTTTTAACTTAAAACAAAACACTGCCTCGCCAAAACTGAAACGTGCAAATCCACAACTAGCTTCGTCCATTTAATTATTCATAAATTCCACTTAAAGCAATTCAAATTCTTATGTCTTCACTACTCTGGCCCGGTTTTGCCCTGGAAATGTTCTGGTTTGATACTGATTTGTTATTTTATCCTAGTTTCTTGCTCTTTCCTTAGTAGACCTTACTTTTTTTTTCTGCTCTTAGTGTCTGGCCCTGTAATATACGTCACCTCAATGAAATTTTGAGATTGGTAAAATAAATATAACAAAAAAAAAAAAACCCATAATTTTCAACTATAGTCATGCTTGCTAATAATCACAATTCCAAAGTATTTGAAAGTAAGCTCAACCTTCGACCCAGTGCATTTTCACACCTGCTTGCTTTAAACTTTTCGAAATGACTTTTGCTGTAATACGCGCGTAATTAGTATTTCTGTTTATAGCTACTACTACCGTCGTCATGACAACAGTGAAGAAACTCGTGAACACACTTTTACCTTTAACCTGCTAAAATCTTTTTATTATAGAACACATTGTATAAACTATGTGTTCTGCACATAGAGGTATAAAAATGCACAAGAACCAGCTAAAAGTTTCATTTAATGCTTAACCTTTCTTTAGTTTCATTATCATTTTTGGTTATCTGCTTGCTTTGTTCTCCAAAAATCTCTTTTATCTAGACTTCATACCGGTTTCTTGCTTTAGACGTTCTGTAGCCAACACAACCTTCTTCCAGATGGAGGGGCAAGAGCCAGTCCATTGTACTTTGCCATGAAATATCAAAAGGTAAATTCACACAATCTGAACCTGATCATTTGTATTTAAAAAACCTGCTTTTTAATAATATTCATTAAAATATCTGTGTAATCCCTCAGTCGTCAAGCTCTGATCCATAGCAAAAGAAAAATTAAATCCATCAACTGGACAAACCGTTGTAGGAGTGAAGATGTTTCGCTGCTCATCCAAGCCACTTCTTCAGTTCTGGTCAGATTATTGATGGACACTGCCTTATATCTATCTCAAGGGAAGATATAATGCAGTTGGAGAAACTAAACAGCCACTCCATATTGGAATGTACCAACACCGTCGCGAAAGCTCCTCGGGACCCCAGTTTGCCGTACATCTCCATCTCAAAGCCACTAACCACTCCTTTGAAGATAGTGAGGTACAGATCTTAGCCAGAGAAAAGAAATAGTTTGAAAGGAGAGTTAAGAGACAGGAAAGACAATCCTTTCTTGAATCGGAATGGGAGCTTAAGACATCATCTTTCCCCCATCGATAACTCCATCCTCAGACCCAAACCACAACAAAGAGAACAATAGGGCTAGCCAGGATGCTAACAGGTGTGAAATCACTCAGTAGGGGCTTGAAAGACTATGCTAAGTATGAGTCAGGCACAGTTCACACTTAGGGTAATACAATAAACTGTGAACAATAGGTGTTTGAGTTTAAGTGTAGTCAGCGCCTCCGTTCAGATAGATATAAGCCAGTGTCCACCAGCAATCTGACCAGAACTGAAGAAGCGTCTTGGATGAGCAGCAAAACGTCTTCACTCTTAGAACGATTTGTCCAGTTGACAGAATTTATTTTTCTTTTGCTATAATATTCATTCAATATTATTTGATCTGAAACTCAGCAATATGTTAGCCTTCTCTTTAGGTTACAAAACAGACTTATTTAGGGGTGTGAGAAAGTAAAAGACATTATGAGGGTATTTAAAAGTAGAATGGCAGCGACTGTGTTTATGGACACTGGAGCTGTCCATGGTGATAAATTACATGGGGTGAGATGAGCACATTGACTGTATATATAAATGGACATAGCTAATGGGCTACCCGCTGCATTCCAAATAGGAAGTGCTCATAGGCGCACTTCCGGCTCCATCGACTTCTATCTCTAATTCACTTTACATTGATAAATTGTCACCCCTCTCACTGTAATTGCTGCAGTGAGCCTTGTCATTTTGGTCTTAAAATGTTCAAATTAACCAGCAATGCATTCCTTTGATTTTGGTCTCTGAATACCACTAAATGAAAGAGTAACTTCACCTGAATACAGTAGCACTCTGAATACATATTCTCGGTACATGTATTCAGTTATTTCCCAACACTAAGCATAGGTCACTGTGGTGGACACCTCTGCCACCACTGCCAAGTATTTTTCCTTGAATTTCTTTTACATTTAACCTTGCACATATTCATTAAATTAAACTACACAGCTTAATTTTGTTCCTTTATTGAGACATACAGTTGCTCATTTTGGGTGCACACATTTCAGGTTATATCTGTCTAAATGTACTTACACTTGTTGCTTTTGTGTTGCCGGTCACAAAACGCAAGCAGGAGGAGGGAGGCCGTTTTAAAAGAACTTGGCAGAGCCCCCCTGGACCCCAGACAGAGGGAGGGGACATTCTGAAGTTTATTTTTGCTTAAATGTTCAAATTAACCAGCTCTACGTGATTCTGGTATTTTTATTTTGCTATTGCGTCCATAAATCAAGATATGAACATTAATAAACAGACAACCGTGACAGGCACCTTGAGCTATTTCCTGATCCCGATAGCGTTAGCAACAAGTTTGATTGACAGCGTTGCTAGGACCGTTACCTTCAACAGTCCGGATTGGCTCTTTGGTTGCTATGATCGACGACTTTCTTTCATTTGAAGTCTATGGTTCTAGTTCTAGGTGATTTCTTCCCAATTGTGGCTACATAACTTTAAGAAAACATACCTTCTTCCTCCCATAGAAGAAGTAACGCGTGGTGCATAATGAGTTGACCCCAGTTGGGCCCAGCTTCTTATTAATATGATTTGCATTAATGCGCCTTTGTTCATTTTTATTTTTTTTTTTTACATATTACATTTAAACTTATTTTTAACCCTTCATCTCTACCTTTCTGTTTGGTCCACTACAGTTACATTTAAGCTCAATGATGATGTCTGTAATGCACTCTTGGCTTACGAAAGTACTACTGATCTCCTTTAATTTGCAATACAATCCAACTATAAAATCTGTCACACTATGCATAAAGGACACCAGGCATTTTCACATTGTGTGTTTCTTTTCTAAGCAGTGAAACACCCAAAGCACCTCTATTTGAAATAATAATCAATTCAAAAATGCTGGGACGGTTGCAGTTGAGTTGGTTTTACAGTTAACTTCGATTCACTCATTAACTTTTAACAAAATAATGTGAAGAAGAACTGTTAAACTGTAGATCTGACATTGTGTCCAGGGCTGTCCAAACTACGGCCCAGGGGCCAAATGCGGTCCTCAGACCAGTTTTTGTTGGCCCTCGTGCCTCCGCCTGAATTGGCCCAATTGATCAGGAAGTATTTTTTGACTACAAATTGAAGAGATTCTACCTCTATAGCCTGAATAACATCACATTGCATTGTGGCACAGACCTAAAAATAATCTTCCAAGTCTTATTAACGGTACAAGGTCCTCAGTGAAAAAAAAGTTTGGACACCCCCGGTATAAGCTTACAAAACCTGTGATGTGACATTCGTGAACGAGTCGGCTCTTTCGAATGGCTCCTTAACGTGCATTCTTGGAACCGGATCTCGCTTTTTTTAAGAACCAAGTCTTTTTCTTTCCAACTTTTATGCATTTTTATACTGAACCGACACAAGAATCGGCACAAAAGCTAGCAACAGGCAACACGAGTGAGAGATTTGTGCAAAAAAAAACAACATATTTGACTGTATAATAACAGTTAAAACAATTAAAATTATTATTGTAGCACAGCTTTTAATTTTACTTTCAGAATTCCGAAGGAGGAACACACTCCCACTCTTAGTTTGAACCATTTTAAACACATTCGAACCTTGGTCATCTCTCTTTGATTACTTTGTAGATAAAACAAGTTCTCAAATTGGCTTCTGTCATAGTAAAAAAACTAAAAAAAAATAGTAAAAGAGCCACTCTTTTGAATGTCTCTTTGAAAAGATTTGGATCCCACAAAGGAGCCGAAAGTCCCATCACTTCACAAAAACGAATCAGGCGCTTTATATGAATTTGCAAGGCTGTTTCGAGTTGTAGCTTCTCCTCGCTGCGTTGTTATAACAAATGACTGGCTCGGTCTGCAATTTTTCTCAGGTCAGATCATCCTCTCTCCCTGTGCAATATGGCGGCGCTTTACTTCCTGATTCCCGAACGCCGCCGCTGTGATGAATGCGTGCGGATCCGATCAGCGATCCATCTGCACACATGCGCTCGGAATGCCCAACCAGGAGCGTTTTCTATAAAGACTAATGACCCAACCGGAGAACGCCGTTGCCTTGGCGATATACGTGAGGTCTATGTGATGAAGAAGTAAATGCGACGTGTGTGCGACTGGGTGGCAAGAGTCGATTGGGTGGTGAGAAATACGGAATCAAAATTGCAACTGGAATGGACACGTTTGGAAAATGGAGGAGTAAACGAATGAAAACCAAAGCAAAAAAATGAAAAACGTTTAGATGCGAGTTTTAAAGTTCATATTTCACTCTTCACTCAAATGTTAGCGGTGCACAGTCTAACTCGTAATCATGGCCTGGAATGTTTCACAGCGTGGCATTAAACTTATCGCCACCATTCTGAGTTACAGGTCAGATCTGTGGTGATACCTCCTCACTG